>CM043018.1:94255139-94621096 GCA_023690525.1 Holotrichia oblita
ATATTATTATAATTTCCATCCATCCAGAGTGGCTGCAACGATACAACTTATGCGGCATAAGTTATCGCACAAGTAGCGCCGTGAAATATGCTTACTGCTTTATGAGGAAGGCCAAGCATAATTTGGTAAAATAATCTGTTGCAGTACTATGTAGTAGAAAAAACTAAAATTATTGTTTTAAATAATTAACTAGTTGAGATGTGACTTCAATGTAACTTTCAAAGGAATTGAAATCGCAGCTGCCGTCTTGGACATACAAGCCCGACCAATCTCATATAGACTGACAACACTGAAAAGATATCCTTAACTTATTTCGAAACCTGTCAACAGCATGTAAAATTCTATTCCGTTCTTTAAAATTAATTTGTACAAGCTTCATCTACAAGGAAATCCCTCTAATAAATAGTAAATTATTGTAATATTCATAGCAAAACCGTAGTTTGTGTATATTACCTAATTCCTATTAATCTCAAAACGAGCAAAGCAGAATATGTTATTTCTAAATCCAAAATTAATGTATATTATTTCAAACAACTGTAATTTTTTATTTCCATTTTTTTTTCAAGCTTTATTCGTACAATACACCCTACAAAGGCACACATATTACTGATTTTTTTTATATTTCCAATTTAATATATCCGAGATATGAAAGAACTAAACCGCAAAGTAACAGCGAAAGGCGGTTCAAGACCACGAATGAAACAACTTTTATTATTCTTGAAACCGCCAAAAACGTCCTCGAGAAGTTTCAACTTTAGTTCTCCAGTGGATACACGACTTTCTCGCCCCTTCTTCATCTATCCCGTATTGCCATGGTCATCTATCAAAGGAGCGTTGTTATGCCGTTATGAGACTTGTGCACTGTTTGGTCGTCAGGGACACGCTAAAACTACGCCGGAGAGTCTTAACGCAAATTAAGCTTCTTCCTTTCAAACAAAACTAGCTTGTTTCGCTTTAATAAAAAATGAGGAAGTTGGAATTAGAATGTGCACCAGCGAACTCAAGTAATCTCACACTGTTGTGGTTAATGTAAGTTACCTTAACAAACAAACTCGTTGCCAACGGTTGTGAGACAGAATTTAAACTTAATAAATGTTTGTAGTTTCGGGGAGTATAGCAATAAGCAGAAAAGAACGGTAGCATGTAATAAAGAACTAATAATAGCTTCTTGCAACAATATCATAAAAATCAGACTAATTTATCTTAGTATAATTTAGATTCCTTTAAAAGTTATAGGCCATTCAAGAAATTATTTTTATTTCATCTTGCAATCTTTACAATAACTCACGCATATTTGAATATGTTTCATTCACACTTACTATATTGTAGATTCATAACATAGCCACAAAGAAATATCAGTTTACTTATTTTATACAAAGTGTAAAGGACGTTACTAATCGCGCATTTCACTTTGGTAATATTAAATCAAAATCAAATAACAAAAAAACTATTTTTCCCAAAGACAGCTGTATTATCTTTTTTAAAAAGATAGCATGTTCAATGTACCTGTATTATCCTATCTATTTAATTTTATAATTATATATAATATATATATATATATATGTATATATATTTAAAGTCTACAACTGTCAGTGCCAGAACTGATAAAATTTTTCAACTTTATATGTACCTATATATATATACCTATATATACAATAATTTAACGGATCGATGGCCGCAGTGGTTAGGCGGCTGACTATTGTTGTGAGAGGACGATAGGCGCCGGGGTTCAATTCTCTGGAGGGACGGTGACATTTTTTCAGAGAGTTTAATCCCGGATCGACTTGCCATTCGCTGTTGGGAGCAAAGTGATTAACAGCGCGGCATCATAAAAGGCGATATGATGCTGTCACAAAGCCAATTGAACACAACATACACACACAAAAACTACACCGCGAGAGTTGCAGTGATAATCAGACAAGCGATACAGTTTACGGAGTCACTGCAACTAAGCACCCACCATATTAAAAAAAAATGAAGGATCATATTTATGTAATTTCTTTCTTTCTTTATTTTTGTATATTGTTCACCTATAACGATTTTAAGACAATTTTTGAATTTCCCGCAATTCCAATAGAAAGAGACTGATTATATATTCAACTTTCCTTTAAAATAATATTGTAACATATTTCTAGATGAAACTTTACAAATTATTTCCAAATTGCTTTAAAATGTACAATAGTCTTTTGTTTAATTACGGTCTTTCGAATATATTTTTGTACGAGGCGTGTTTTTAAAGGAAGTACCGTCACGAAATTCCGCTGCTGCAGCTCTGCGATCGGCAGTTCGCGCATACGCATATTATCCTTCATCTGTTGACATTCTTAAGTGCTAAAGACGTGAAAGCAGCTGAAATTCATCGTCAGATCTGTGAAGTTTATGTAGAAAACGTTATGAGTGATGGAATAGTAATGAAGTGAATTAGAGCTATTAAAGATGACCGGAATAATGTTCATGACGAGGAACGGACTGGGCGACCTTCTGTCCTTACTGACGGTTTGATGCAAAAAGTTGACAAAAATGTGAAAGAAAACAGGCATTTAACAATCTCTTTGTTATCTCAGACATTTTTTCTCAAGTTTCAAGAAGTGTTCTGTATAAAATTGTGAGCGAATGCTTCGAATCATGCGGCGTACTTTTATGACAACGGGATACAAAAGCTTATTGTTCGATACGATAAATGCATCAATAATGGCGGCAATTATGTGGAAAGGTAGGTTAAAGGTAGGTTGCTTTCATACAAAATAAAATTGTTATAAAAAGTTCCCTAGTGTTTTAAATATTTTGAAACGGTACTTACTTTAAAAACACGCCTCGTATATATAAATACGTCACTGGTTTACATTATTTTTCCTAATATTCATGTCGCATGTGCAATAGTTTTAACCAATGAATGTTGTTGTAGTTTACTTAAAGTTAAAGTTATTAAATAACGTTCTTAGAATAAGTATAAAGTGTATCTTTCGTAAAACTAAGGTTAAACTGTCATTCTAGTCTAGAGCTAGAAAAATAGTTACAACTTCATTTCATATGCTTGTATTCCAACTTTAATAATTCGTGTTGCGAGTTAACTAGTAGTATATGTAATGCGTTTAAGGTGAACTTTGTAAATACATAGATTGTAAATAGTGTAATAACGAGTTTTATTTTACAAAGTGCTACGTAGACAATTCCTTCAAAACAGGAGGAGTTCAAACACCATCCATACATAAATCTTAACTTTTGTCAATCAACTGCAATATCTAGTTCTAAAATTAACGGTGTTTGTTGGATTTTAAACTAAAACTACCTTAAATGATATCGAAGGCTTCCACGGTCTGAGTCTCTGTTATGAGGGCTTCCGGGTTTTGACCGCGTCATAGTAAAGTACATATATACAATACAAAATAAAATAAAAACAAAAATGAAAATGAAAAAATACAAAAATATATATACAACTTACTCAAACTCGACGTTTCGCCACTAATGTAAGTGGCTTCTTCAGGAGCAAATAGAAGCCACTTACATTAGTGGCGAAACGTCGAGTTTGAGTAAGTTATATATATATTTTTGTATTTTTTCATTTTCATTTTTGTTTTTATTTTATTTTGTATTGTATATGTACTTTATTATGACGCGGTCAAAACCCGGAAGCCCTCATAACTAAAACTACCTTCTTTGCAATTCCACACTATTATCATATTACATAAACAGCAACTACGTCTCTCATTATATAGCAATTCAAAATCTGTAAACTTTCGAAATAGCTATATGTATCTAAGCTGACAAATATTCACTTGGTAGAAAAGAGAATCATTTTCGGTACATCTTTTAAGTTAATATTAGTTTGGCTCGGCTATGAAGATTTTCTTGCAAATTCTCTTGAACTACCGGCAAAATTGTTAAATGTTTTGATTATCTGGAAGAAGTTTCGTTAGATATTCAACGAGATATATGGTTTCTACGAGACGGTACTCCTACTCTCTATGCGCTAATAATAGAGGGCCATTTTAATGACTCTTAGTCCTTCAATTAGATGAGAAAATGAATATTGTGGCCCCACACTGTTCTGATTTAAACCTGATGGACTTTTTCCATTGGGATCACATTAAACATCTTGTATATTTTAATGCTGCTCCTAATACAAAATTTGAACTGTACGAAAGAATAGTTAGAGCAACTATTAGTATTAAAAATCTGTTATTGTCTGAATGAATTATTAAGATTACAAAGAAATGTTCCACAGAGCTAATGTTTGAATGAAATCCGAATATTCTTTTAGAAACTCACCACTCCCTTAAAAGCGACGTCAAAGCTATAAAATCACGTTTATAAATTCAACACAAGCAGTGTAACATTTTACTGTTGAGGATGTCAATTTCGACAACAAAGTGTATTCAAGATCCGCAACACGCCCAAGAGCACAAAAGCACAGTTCGAGCTTCACACAATATTTTTTCTACTACTGGATTAGGTGCATGTGTGTAGCATATAACTATTGCTACCGAGTTACTTACTTTCTTATGTCAATAAATAAATTATTAGGTACATCCCATTAATTAGAGAAACCAACTTCATAAAATTCATCCTTATTCAAATCAGTTTACTAATGCCGATACTGTATTTGTCAAACAAAATGTACACACGCCATTCATATCAACCAACATTGCAGAATTTGGTTTCTGTACCAGTAGTCATTTTTTTCCCTTGAAAATGATATAAATACGGAAGGACAAATCTAAAATTTTGCATTAGCCGTTGAAGACTTTCCATTTAAATAGTCAAGTGATAATTTCATAAAACCAGGAACGAATTCTTACAATTCCTCATAATTTGTAGTTTCCAAAAAAATTCACCCGGTTAAAAATTCTAACGAAACCTTACACTTATGATATTTATACCTCATTATTTTTAATATTAATAGGTACATAAACTACAACAGTATAATATAATATGTATACATATATAATTCGGAAAGTACACCTGTTTGGTTCTGTTACCATACGAATATAATTTATAATGAAGTTATAGGTACATATGTTTAATAACAATACAATTTGCAATATATATAAAATGAACTTGCAGTATTTACAACTTAACGGTAAGTACAAAGTTTCAAGTTAGTACTAAAATACCTACTATCTGTAATCATATTTTTCATAAGATGAATACCTCATTAATAATAAATCTGAATTACATATGCGGCAGAGTTAATACATTTTCTAGGACGAAACGCCCGGATTAGACGTATATGTATACATACAAGTAGCAGTGCTAGAACTTCTTTATTTATACATCAATTATCCTAACAGCCTAAAAATTAATAACTGTTGCATCTTTACAAGTTAAGACGCCGAAACACTCTTACATGGATGTTCTAGTACTTTTGCACATTCGAACACTTAAGCTTTAATCTCACGTTGGTCCATGGCGGCTGACTCAGTTGTCGTGTCACTGCCGAAACAACATAAACAAGCTGTGGAGTCGAAACGGCAGTATAGGTGTGGAGTAGACGGCTGCGGGACATTTGTATTAGTTGTTGCTCTCCTCTCAGTTTCGCTCTCTAGTCAACACGTTTGGAGCTCCGGAGCTAATACCCGCTTGGTTAGCCGCATCCGTCCCTCCGGAATGAGTTTTCGGGCACTTCGCGGCTGTTTTCTCGCTGGATGCTTTATGTAGGAACGCAAATATTTTAATAAGAATCGTCCTTTCTTGCAGCTCTTTTACATTTTGACATATCATTATGTCCTGCTTTCTTTCACATATGTATGTACATAGCTGATAAATTAAAATATATGTAGGTATAAATATATTTATCACTGACTGAGATACAATACAGCAAGAATAATGTCAAATTCTTTTTACATTATCCAAAGACACACATCCAGATATTTCTAGAAAATTAAAACTCATCCAGAGACATTTACATTAAAGTTATACCCAAGATTCTCAAAAACCATGAGGCCTGTAGCATAGTTTACGTGCATGATTGTCATGGTATCCTAAGCCTCTATACTATAATAGTTTCAGTCTCCGATTTTCTTTGTTCTGAAGAATACTCAGCAGAAAGACGAAACGCTAAACATCTTGTTTTATTTTTATTATGTACCGTCTTTAATTTCTCTTCATAAGTATTGTATAATTCAATCTTGGAGATGGTTTCTTAACTATTTAGTAACATTTATTATCTTATCGGCTTATTAGATGGCTAATAGTTATTCGGTTTGTGCTTTTAAACATTGTTTACGTGAGAATCATTTGATTTAGTATACAGCAACAAAGAAATAACAATTTAGGAATATTAACAAAAAGCCTCATCTTACACAAGCTTGTTATAATTTCAATTTTATTAATATGATCAAACCACGCAATTAGCACCTATTGGTCCTAATTCCTTAATTTTATTGCTACAACCAAACCAACAGGATTGATACTTGTTCGAATAATCGAATTGACACTTATCAAATCGCAATCAATGACCACCGTTGGACGAACAACAATATGATTGCAATCTCACTGACTTCCGAATGTTATGATATCTCTACTACTATAATGTAGTAATAACCTAGGTTAAATTACAACATAATTCAATGATCTGGTTCGTACTCCCTGTTAACAGAATAGAAATGGGTAATCAGTTACTTGTTATTAGTTAGTTTTACAGTCAAATACAAAAATCATGTTTTCCTTGTTAGACTTATAATATTAATGTTTCTCTTAAGATACCGGGTACTTGTTCAGATGTATTTGAGTTTTCAGATAACGCGTTTCGGGTGAAAGTGAAGTCTTGCAAGAAAAAGATTTTATGACACGTTTGCTTTGTAAATAGATTGTAAGTATTTATTAAAATTGTACAAACCGTTTTTGCTTTCACATGGAGGAGTGAACTAAATGCTGTGTATATAATTTTAGTATCTCGAATATCAGTGAATCTTGTGTCTTCATGATTCCATGGAGATGATTTTTGGAGTAATTATTAAGGTAACTAATATAGTAATAATCTATGATAGTAATGTAACAATTTTGATATAGTTTTGTGACTTAGTGATATACATTTCCGAATTCACTTTCTCCATTGTTATGTAAGAAAATTTAATTTTTTTAAATTCTATTATTAGATGAACATTTAAAAATCAAAACACGTAATCAGAATATATTAGAGAGAAATTAGACAACCTCCTATAACAATTTAACGATATCAAAATTACGAATTCATATAACAAAATAGTGTGAAAAATTTTAAAGAATCATTATCAAAGTCTAGTAGTATTGCGATCTACGATAGTGGTATTAAAGTTTTGAACAAAGTTGTAGCTGATTTTTTGATCAGTTTACTGCGTAGACTACTGGGCATAATGCTGATTTCAACATAGTAGAGAAGACTGTCCTCGTTCATAGAAAAACGTTTTTCTTAAAATTAATGGGGAAGAGGAACATTTTCCAAATTATATATACAGTCGTTAGCAAAATAATAGCAGTATGTACAGTATATTTCTTCATCACGGCCGTATAAGACGAAAAGAAAAATTCTATATAAAGAAAAACTTGCCTAGTGAGGCATAGTAATACGTAATTTTTTTTAATACGTTAATTTTTAAATTACGGGCACTAAAGTGTGTCGGTGGAAAATCATCTTTTTTGTGGTGAAAGTAAAGTTAAATTTATAAAGAAAGAATGTAATGTGCTAATCCAATATTCAAAATTTGTGTTGATTATCTGCAGCGATATTAATTTTTAAACTACACACATAGAAGTAGTTTCTTGGATTAAGTAAATCTTACTTGAATCGAGTAAACGGTAGGTTCGTATATACGCAAGAAAATATCTATTTGTTACAAGTAAATTAAATTCTTGGAAATTCAAATAAATATATTTTTAAACCAAGTAATTTTTGCGTATCAGAAATATTATATTTTCTTCATTTAAGAATCTCATTCTTGTTGCAAGTACTTATGTTGTTCTTGGATAAAATACATACTCGAGGATTGATATTAAATGCGAGGATTTAAGGGCGATATTTATAGTTCGTACTTCAGGTTGTGTCGATGCTTGAGCACGCGATTTTGACACATTTTTAATGACATTCATGTCAAAATCGTGTGCTCATGCATCGGCACAGCCTGAAGCACGAACTATAAATATGACCCTAAATTATTTAAGACAAGACACTTACTTATTGTATTCAATATACTAATTACACATGCGATATGTTGTATATACATACATATTATATAATATACATGTACACTTAAGTTAACCTAGTAATGATATAGTATTTGCTACATATTTCACAATAGAAATATAAATTATTTATTAGGTTAACTAGAAGAGAATTTACTTTTCCAAAATTTTATCTTTTTTCAGTTATATTTTAATTACATAATATGGAAGCCTCTTGAAGCACAAAAAGAAATCGAATTTAACACTATGCCAATTAGAGTTTGAATTTTTAAATCATAAAAACACCTTTAGAAACACTATTTTATAAAATGAATTAAATATAAATACAACATTTTATTTAGTTCCAACATGCTTAGATAACATAACGACACCTTTGCCTAATTAACTAAAAATATATTTCTAGATATTAGTTGAAATATTAAGCACATTAACACTTGCAGAAGAGATCTTTTATAAACAATATACTATATCTTAAGAGTACTTAAACAGATTAAAATGAGAATCTAACCTAAAATTAACCAGTAGTATCAATAGTTGCGTATAATTCAACAAATCACTGTTTGATACAACTTCTACCAAGATAATAAAATTCGCGGTGTGTATTACCACTTATTAAAGAGGAACCAATGTTTGACACATTCACGTAACTTTCGCACAGTAAAACAATAATTGAAGGTTGGCCACTTGGCGTTTACTGATATTCGCAACACTACATCCCCCACTTCAAATGAGGTCTTCATTATAGAAAATATTTACTTGATTATAATAGATTTTTAAGAAAATCATTTATTTTAGTCAAGTAAACATAATTTTGTGATTTTAATATATTTTCTATTGGCAAGAAAATATTTATTTGTTTCAAATAAATATATTCAAAGAAGTCTACATCTTTGGCCCAAGAATACGTTTTTATGTGTGTACGAAATAGACTACGATCTTCATCTAACTCCAACGTGACTATGCATTGATAATGTTCTACAATTGTACAATTGTGATAATATTTGTAGCACTAGCCCTGATGAAGTGAATAAAAGTTTTACGACAGCTTGGCAGATATGAAAAAGGATGGTTGTTTCAATTTGTTAGCGTCTTCCAAGTAACCCATGTTAACTTAAAACTCTATTTTGTGACCTTTGTTATATATCATTTCTGCTGATGTTCTTATTATCTTCCTGCTAAAGCATTTTTCTGATGCCGTAGTTACATGCTACGCTGATGACACTAGTATGCTTGTTTACGTGTATAACTAAATATTGCCAGCAGATACGTGCGAAAAACGCCAGCGAAACTTTAATAAATAAAAATTATTTGAACATAAATACAGAAGAAACAGCTTTTTCTTTACCGTGTGGGAAATCTATTAGAATCTAATTAAGTGTACTGTTTATTACACAAGTCCATTGAGAAGGTTAAAATGTTATGTGTTTTTAAGCGTAAACTTTTTGAGCGTAACTGACAAAAGCCTCTAGATTATCTTCGCTTTCAATTGTGATCTGGGCATTATGCTTAAATTTATTGTCGCAGAAACGTAGTAAACATGTACTATTATCTCTTATTATTCCAATCTTGACTCACACTTGAGTTATGGAGTGTTAATTTGTAGCAGTTTCACAAAAATAATTATTCTAAGTAGTTATCTAAAAGTATCAATCCTCCGCAATGCAGTTGTTTAGTGTGAATGGATAAAAGAAGATTTCTATTTTTTAAGAAAAAATAAAACGGACAACATTCAAACACGAATTATATACCTCCAGCGCCCGTTTTATCATCTCTATAGTCTTACTCTGCACTCAATTTTCACGGCCAGCCGCATCTGCTTTCGTAATTAGCAACCGCATTATCCAGCATGGTGACGGTATATAAGAGGAAAGGACTTTTATTCAGTTGGTGTTACATTAGCGTAGTCGTAGCATTGCGAGACGAAGGTTTTTTTGTTTTGCGACGGTCCGCGGAAGTTACAGTGTGTAACGACCAAGATCCGCCTTTTTATTTACCGGAACGCCGTTTATTAAAACAAAACGAACGGAACGAATGGAAAAAAGGCCGGTAGTGGCGTTGCGCCGCTGTTGTTATACTACTAACTGCTTTTGTATTTAGTGGGTAGTGTGCTGGCAAACTGCAGAGTTTATTAGGTTTTTGTGTTTGAGATTCTCGTGATGTTTGCATGCAGATTAAATCTTTAACAATAAAGAACTAACTTTGTTGATTATCTTCAAATTTATCTCCGATATATTGTATTATTTGAATCTTTAACCCACAAGTGAAACCAAATAAATAAAATAATGCACTTGATACAAGTAATGTAAATCCAAAAACGCAAATTTCTCGCCGTATTAACAATTAAATATCATATGATAAATTTTGATAAACAATTTTTGGCGTTTCACATACCCTGCTGACTCGAAAATTGAAGCCAACTAGCCATGTTGTATACTTTCTCTACCTTTAATATACTGATATGATAAATTGATTAATTTTGACTTGATAAAAATTATTAATGAATTAATTAAATGATTAAGTTAATAATAATAATTTTGATTACTTGTTGTTCTATGTGAATCTTAGTATCCAACAACCCCTTCCATGACTGCAACTCAAATTCTCACAATTCCCGCATCTGCATTCAATTATTTAAATTATCCTATTATTTTATTTTAAGTCTTTTACAGTTGATTACACTCAAGATTTACGAGGGAGCGTTTTTATATTCGCGGAATGAGCGGGTTGTAGGGAGGTGATTAGGCGCATTGGGGGCGTGGCCTGTGCAGCGACTCATAATTAGTATAAATACGAAGTTTCATTGTTATTAGACAGTTCCGCATGGATTATTCCAGCACTGAAACCTAAGAAGGAACCGCACTCCCCTGAGAGCTATCGGCCGATATCGTTGCTGGGCACAATAAGCAAAGTTCTAGAAACCTTGTTGTTGCGCCGAATCAGCGACCATTTGGAAGATGGCCTTCTCATGGATAACGACCAGTTCGGATTTAGACCCGGACATTCGACCACGATGCAGCTATTCAGGATCACGGATCACGTCACGACCGCATTCAACAGGAAACAGACGACCATTATGGTATCCTGGGAATGATCCTCGACCGGCAGCTAACTTTCGCCGAGCATCTAGGTAGAGCTAGGAACAGGGCCATCGGTCGACTGCCCCAGCTATATCCTATCCTCGGTAACCCCAAACTCAATCCGAAAACGGGCGCGATGCTGTACAAGACCCACATCCGCGCGATCCTAACCTACGCCAGCCCAGCTTGGGCCACGGCGGCTCCATATTACATCCTTCCACTAGTTCGAGTACAAAATCGCGTTTTGCGATTTGTATTCCGACTTCCTAGATGCACCTCGCTGGTAGTCCTCCGAGAACTTACAGCGGCAGACGTCAAGGACCTGAACGAGTTCTTGAAGAAACTCAACCGAGGATTCTTTGGCAAGGCACTCGCGAGCAGCAACCCAGCGATGAGTAGCACTATCGCGCAAAAATCAGTGGGGTCCACCAAGCACCGCACCACAACGGAGATACTCCGACAAATGTGACGCGGTGATGATTGATTAACAAAATAATACCTTTGTTTCGTTAGTTTCAGATACCAACAGCGAGGGAGATCCACCCAGAAGACTCCAAGAAGCCACAACAACCCAGGAACCCGAGAACCACCAGAAGGACATCCATGAAGGAAGTGGAACTGGAAGAAGAGGACCTTTGCAGAAGAGGCAGACAACCAACGACGGTATTAGACAGTTAGTCTTTGAGCTATCGTCAACCAAGTAACATAATCAGGAGTGAAAAGTGAAATATGGAAGAAATCGGATATCGTGCCGTTATAAAGTTCCTTACCCGGCAAGGAAAATCAGTCGCGACCATAATGAATGAGATGTCATTAGTTTACGGCGACTCTTGTCCAGGAAAAACCATGGTGTACAAGTGGCATAGTTTATTTAAACAAGGAACGGAATCCCTTGAAGACGACCCGAGGCCGGGCAGGAGCATTGAGGTAACCACGCCAGCACCAAAAAGTTGAAAAAATTGTACTCGAAGATGCTTGACTAAAGAAGAAACAACTCGCAGAAATGTTTGGAGTATCCGATACAACAATTTTTTAAATCCTACACGATCATCTCGGCATGTCTAAGGTCAGCGCAAAATGGGTCCCGAGAATGCTCACGCCGCCGCAAAAACAACAGCGCGTAGAGTGTTCGCGTACATTTTTGGACCTCTGTAATGAAGACAAGGATGGTATATTGAGTCGAATTGTTACTGGAGACGAAACTTGGGTTCATCATTATGAACCTGAGTCCAAACAAGACTCCATGCAGTGGCATAAAAAGGGCACAGCACCTCCCAAGAAATTTAAAGTGTCACAATCAGCTGGGAAACTCATGGCAACGGTATTTTGGGACTCGCAAGAAATATTGTTGATTGATTATAAAGATAAAGGTGTTTCTATAACCGGAGAATATTACGCTTCAATATTAGAGCGACTAAAAGAAGCCATTAAAGAGAAAAGACGGGGAAAATTGACGAAAGGTGTGCTAGTTTTGCACGACAACGCGCCCGTCCACAAGAGCCGCGTTGCGTTAGCTGGTCTGCATAAGGTGGGTTTCGAAATTGTGAATCACCCACCCTACAGCCTAGACCTGGCCCCGAGTGATTATTACCTGTTTCTCAAAATGAAAAAAGAGCTGCGGGGTAAAAAATTTATTGCCGATGATGAAGTCAAGGAGGCAGTTTCAGCGTATTTTGCAGATAAAGAGAAATCATTTTTTTATGAGGGTATAAATAAATTAATTGAAAGATGTGAAAAATGTATCCGTCTTGCAGGTGAATATATTGAAAAAGAAAAATAATTTGGTTTCTTTATTTCCACCCCTTATCCTCCATTCCGCGAACATAAAAACGCTCCCTCGTATATATTTCTTTTACAGTTTAAATATTCAAATAAAACTGAATCTGACTTGTGGATTCAGCAGATGTTCAGGAACCTGTTCTGGTTTGAACAGGATAATTTGTAAGCACAAATCTCAATGGTAGGTAGGTAGGTAGATAGGTTCAGATCCTTAAAACTGGATTCTTTGTGTATAGTTTTACTATAATTTTGAATTTTAAAATTTCCCGCCACGATACCTAATTTGTAAAAAATCGCCATAATATGGCAGAGAGTTTTTGTAACGAACGTTGAAGCATGCAATACATGTTGAAGAGAAAAAATAAATTAGTAAAAGACAATATGCAGTATTTATAAACGTCCAGAAAAGTAATCCTAACACTCTCTTTGAAAAAAGATTTTGTTCATTTGTTCAATTTTATAATACAACTTTCACTCTACGTTTCAACGATTTTCCGCGTTTTTTGAGGAGACGCTTTTTTGTAGCATGATTAGCAAAAATATTTACGTAATGAAAGCATACACGAATACAACAAATTGAAAATTATTCATAAACTAACTCAACGGAGTAACGTACTGTCAAATCTTAACTTCTACCCTTAATTTCCCGAAACTGCATAATTGGATAATTAATCGAGTATCTTAAATGGATTCTCAAATATATTACATTATGTATTTCATATTCATTTATGTATATACTTGAGTATGGCGAATTTTTAACCTAATCAAATAACATAACCTTACAATATTAACATTTATGATCTAATATACAGAATTTCATACATAAAGCACATCAATATTATTAATTAAATATAGAATCACCACCTTTAAGTGTCCCAAATTAAATGGGTTTCAGATAATTGGAACTTTAAGGATCATGCTGTCACTTTATGCAACACCTACAAAAATTTCCAAACATTCCATAATATGAAATTTAGAACCAAAGAAACGCGATTGAAAAAGTTTTTGCAACAAAATAATTTTCTACGATAGTTACTTTAGCAAACAATGAATCAAAACATTTTAAATGTTTCACTATAAAGTGCATTACATGGTGTACGGCCAAAATTGGCAATGAAAAACATACTAACACCTACCACAACTCCTCAAATGTTGTTTCATGTCATAAAACCGCAGAAGCTATTTTACATTATTAGGATAATAATGTAACATTGCATTCGAGGAATATTCAATCCATTGTAACATTGGAAGATTATAAGAACTTCGCTATTAGTGCGCTATAAATCGAATTCCAAGAACCTATTTAATGTGCGGATAATTGTTTTACTTAATACACTGATGATTGAAGCATAATCAGAGTGCAAGACGGTTTAGAATTGAGGTATACTGAGAATTGCTATTTCGCTGTACAATTCCGACATGTAGGTCTTACCTTTATTCCAAAGGAAAATATTGTTGTAGAGTATGAAATGACGTATCAAAATGACTGTTAGCAGAACAATGAACATATAGTACTCGACATTACAAATTATTTTGAAGATACGATAAATGACTAAATTGTTGTCAATTTGAAATTGAATACCATACTACTAATTGCAAAAAATTTGAACATTTGTGTGTATGTACATTTGAACCATTACTCGATGACTGTTTATACAAACCAAGTTTACATATATCCATTGTTACATATCTATTACTTTTTATTCTTTACTTTCTTACTTAGTAAAGGAAAGAACTAGTAAAAACAATTACTATTCACTATTCAGCGCTTATACCAATTGTATTAATAAAGTCACATTTACTAAATACCTCTGCACTTTCAACCCTCACAAACATGTTTTAAACCCTCCATCATGTAGTTTGTCTATTACACTATCGAATACCTACATGCATGTATCCCTAGCCGCCCCAAACAAGTTCCCTAACACAGTTATCTTCGCTTTCTTCCCTTAGAGTACCGTCAACGACACGGGCTAAATTGAAACTTTATAATCGTAAAGAACATGTTTGAGGCACCCAGAACGGTACACGTGCCCTATCTTGTGCATGAGCGGACGACGTCAACGCCTTTTGCTTAACGTGTGGCTACGACGGGAACGAAGTATAGAAGAGGAGTAGGCAAGGAAACGGAAGATTCCAGAGAAGACGTCTCTAAAATAAATTGAAAGTAAACTCGTGCCAGTACTAAATCCGCTTTGAGCTTTACGTGTGCGGAAATATGTCCTCCTTCATCTCCCTTCAGCTTCTGTCGCGGTAGGTTCGGCCGAAAATCCATCAATTTAGAATGTAAGTATTAGAACAGGGAGAGTTGCTGTTACTGTTTTTTTCCCTTTTACTTCCTTTTTCTCTGATGGCAGTAGCTGCTGGGCGATACAGAGAAAGGAGAGGAATGACAGCTGAAGAACTAGGATTCGGCTGATAAAGAGATAGTTCTGAAAATGAACGGTATGTCAAATAGGGCGAATGATACCTTAACAAAAGGAAGTTCTGAAACTCGTACGTTGACAAACTGTACCTATAACTAACTAACTTGCTAACTAACTGTCGCTAGAATCCGAAACTTCTCATTCAAAAATTATATTATTAGAAATTTTGTGTGGGTTCTAACGGACCCTCAAGTAGCACCAAAGAAACCGCGAAATAATGTGTTTTAGTTATTTATAGAAATTTGAAAAAAGTTAATAAATAGTATAACGCAGTGAAAAGCGGTTCAAGCTTAAACATACGATTTCCTAGAGGATACTATTATTAGGGTTGAGGTTCTAAAAGATGTTATTTCTGCCGTTTTACTAGTAGTTATATTTGCCACCTGTTACCATGTCATTTATTACAAGATTTGATCTAGAAGCCGTGGTAGATTGATATACCATGATTAGCAGCAATTTATATAATAATTCATCATTTTCAGCTAGAATTTTATCTGATATGTAAGATAGTTCCCCACACATCAAGTTTTGTTCCGAATTTCTTCTTGCTCTTTATACTATTTTACCGAAAAAGATGACATAGACAATAATAATAATAATAATTTAATAATAATAATTTTAACGGGTCGATGGCCGCAGTGGTTAGGCGGCTGATTATCGTTGTGAGAGGACGATAGGCGCCGGGGTTCAATTCTCTGGAGGGACGGTGACATTTTTTCAGAGAGTTTAATCCCGGATCGACTTGCCATTCGCTGTTGGGAGCAAAGTGATTAACAGCGCGGCATCATAAAAGACGATATGATGCTGTCACAAAGCCATTGAACACAACATACACACACAAAACTACACCGCGAGAGTTGCAGGGATAGCCAGACAAGCGATACAGCTTACGGAGTCACTGCAACTAAGCACCCACCACATTTAAAAATAATAATAATAATAATAATAATTTATGCCTTACCATCCCCAACAGCTTGCGCCAATTACAATGACATATTTATCTCCATTGTAATTTTACTTACAATACTTGTCACGATTACTCGCCGGCACCTCCACCAAAAACGCCCATCCATCTACTACTACAGCAACAATAATTAACTTTCCATAGAGAAGACGACAATTTCATATTTTATACCAGCACCGTCCATAAGGCACAGGTCAAACTTGGCTTGTAAACTCGTCTGTTTTGCACTAACAGAAGCGCCAATAGCAACAGCAAGAACAACAGCGGATTTCACATAAAGTTCGCGACCAGACATGACACAGTAATGCCCAAATAAATCTCCACCGTTCTCTGCAGATTAAATAAACGTTTAACGTCGTCGTTGTCGTAAGCGGACAGCCGCCAAAGAACAAACCAAGCGTGATCGAGAGCGGGACATTGCATAGAACAATCAAAACACAGACGCTCCTACACTATAACAAATACAAGTTTAAATCCCCGCTACATTAAAGTTAACAATTTATAGTTCATATGTTTACATTGTTATACAGTGGGTCGTCGGCACTGCCAGAGGGTACCGCTGCGCTGTTGTGTCTATTGCTGCCGCATTGTATCCAACGTTCCATAAATACATACATTATTTAGTGCATGCTCCCTTTCGCGTTTCACCGTAGTGTTGCATTTAAATGGCCACTTAATGGTCTTGACGTTTTACAACTGAGATTTGCGTATCTATTCCTAGAATAAAAGGAATCTGAATAAAAAAACCTAATAGAAATAAATGTATTCAAACATAGTATTTTACTTTAGATGGTCACACCTTTTGCGTTTGAGCGGACGGCAGGCGTATGGTTTTAAGGGGCTATTATCAGTTGTTGGTGGGAAATTTGAAATTGCGTTATTTTTACTTGCAATAATTTTTGTGAAGAATGATTATAAACAAGAAATTATTACTGGAATATTAACATTTAATTATAAATTGGTGGACGAATAGTAAGTGACAGAAATTACGTGTGTAATAGAAAAGATTTTTTTTTAGTTTTTAAAGTAAAGTATTTCAAGAGTTATAAACTTATTCATCCACTAAATATGAACGGGAATAAGCATGGTGTACATTATAAAAAGAAATATAATGCTAAATAAAAAGAGTATTGCAAGAAACGTATCCGGTAGTAAAACAGATAACTGTAGACGTTTCAAATGGTTTGGCACCTTTCTAACAGAGGGGCACATCATCGCCGCAATTACTGGTATTCGAATTTACTTTATATTCCTTTCTACGTGCTTATACCCCTTTCACGACATGTCTCTATGTCACGATCTTGCTATCTCATTTTGTATATTGCTGTCTTTCATCTCGCAGTATGATCGACAACTGGTACTATTAGCTCCCTCTGTTATCCAATTTATTTGTAATGACAGCCAATGTTAGTGTAAGATGTGCTCGCTAGGAGTGAAAATAGACCCTTAAGAGAGCCGGGCGTGAATTGTTTAAACGGTAAGGATAATGATGAGCACCACCTGCCTGTGACTTGTTTGGGGCGATGAAAAATTGGAAACATCGCGAAGAAAAGACTAACAACATAAATTTAATACGAGTATATATATAATGTTGAATTGAAATAATGAATTAGATAAGTTGTAACAAAACTAAATCAAATGTATATAAATATATGTGTAAACAAGATTACTGAGTGAGTTAATGTATACGTATGACAATACAGTTCTCTTTTGAGTGTTGAACGTTAAGCGGCTTTACATTTTACAATTTCAACGACACATTTTTGTTTAATCATAAAAAATATTCAATGTAAAATGGATTGTGGTAATTGACTAAAGTCTATTAATTTGTGAAATAATGAAGGATTGTATTTATTATGTCCCATTTAACGTACAAATAAATTCGGGTAGTTAGCTGTCACAGTGAGCTCATTGGAGTTGTCCAATGTCAACGATTGGCAATTCTGCGCTCGTGTTCGTTTTGTTCTACGTATCTAGCAATGACGCCTTTAATAATTCGAGGTGTTGTCCTTTATTGAAGAGACAAAACACTGATAAAGGGGACCGGTAACAGCGGCAGTGGTAACGCCAGCAATAATCCTAATAAGAGAGTATTTCTAAGATTAAGAAAACTTAAATGAATCAAACTCATCTTCTAAAGGGTTTACTACCGTATATATCAATATTCTACAATACAGCTTCTAGGATAATCAAAAGGATATTTAACCTTTTCTAACACGCGATTAACGCAACATAACCTCAAGCACCCTTGCGCTTCGCTTGCCTTGCGATGAAGAAGCTTTTCCCGCTCAACAGAACGTCAGCCTGACTCTAAATAGTCGCCTTCAACCGATTAGTAACATTACCGTTGCTAAAGCGCAAAAATGTAGTAGTAATAATTCTTTTTTATTTAATGTGATTCGGTTACAACGTTACAAGATATTATTGGGTCAAATAACACTTGTGCAAATTAAAAATACAGCGTACACTATGTAATACCAATAATTTTCTTATAGATGTTTAATATAGGTTGCTTTTCCTGCACCGACAACTGTCCACGTCCCAAGATAGCACGCTTTTTTGGAGGCGATGTTGCTAATTCACTTGCACTAGGCTGTGAATTCATTATCACAAGTAAATGGTAAAAAAAACTAATTTTATTGCTTGAATATTGTAGGAACAAAAAAAAAATTGGAAAATACTTTACAAAAATATTTACTCGATCAGCTGTGTTTGCAATATGGCGGTACTAAAATTGGCTCTTAGAAATTAAGTTCATTGTCAAGTTAGTGTGTAGGTCTGTGGATAAACTTTATTGGCATACAAGTACGTCATACATGTATAAAATAAATGTATAGGTGGCCACAAACTAGCATACGTATGGGTCATAAATGTATGCCAATATGCTTTGACGAATTTCAGCCGAGCCAACCAACATTGACACATAGGTCTGCGACTTTTCCATCGCACACTGGTAAGGATGACCACTTGTATGACCTAAATGTATTCAAGTTTGCGCCCACCTTTAACATTGAATTGCTGCTGCGCTTGCAATTGTATATAGGCTTAAGGGTCATTGCCTTTTCATATTAGCCAGAGAATATAGAAACTACAGACAATCGAAGCAGAACATAGAGACTTGGGCTCAAAACCACTATCCCTGGACTAGAAGCAAATATAGACACGCATTTATCAATGAATAGAATGAATAGAAGAACTTTCTCATTTCTCTTTGTTTTATCCATTACTTAAGATATGTGAAATATATATAAACAATATGTACTATTTGTTTAAACATATTGTATGGTATAGCATGTTCTTTTCTGATTCTGTATAAATTTGTTGGCAAAAATGTTGATGTATATTCAAATAAGAGAATTGTTTGTATTCCTAAAAAAAACCAACTTCTTCCCCTCTAAAAAAACGATAACATAAATTCATTTACCTCTCGTTTGACTCGGATGATTTTACAGGAAAATATTTATATTTAGCCACGAGTTTTTCTGGGATAGGTGTTGTTTTCGTTTCGTCGCCTCGAATTGCAAAACCTGCGAATTTTAATACAGAGAGTCACAGGGAATATTTAATGCGAAATAAGCGACGCGATTTCATTAAGGAGAAGCGTACGTCAACGGCGCGAACTGTTTTTACACAAGAAAAAGGCGTGCGCTCGTCTATTTCGCTTTTCGGCATCGTTCTTGCTCGGGATTTGGCTCGACTGTTATTCTCAGCTTCAACCCCCTATCGTTTAACGTTTATTTGCCGCAACGAAGCGACGAAAGATGACGTAATTTTTGAGTGAGTTTCGCCGGAGGCATACCATGCGACGTTCAGTTTCAACGGAAAAAAAGAAACCTCTTCGAAACGACTACGCAATCTTAAGCGGAACGTGTTTTATTATTTATGAGAATCGTTGCTCCGTGGTGGTGGTATTTCAGGTCTCTGTTTTATTCTTATTCCGCCATTATTCCAGCATTATTTCTTTGATGATTTAATAACCACGTTGCTGGTAGAAATGCTTTCATCTGATTTGTAATTGAATAGCGAAACCGTCCCATCACTGCATTAATGAAGATATGTATGCAGAAAACTATAGAAGGAAATTCTCCTAATTAATTTCCTGGGCGGTCTTTTGACCGTGTAGTTGTGTAATACATAAAAAATATATATAGTACAAGAATAAAGTAAATGCAAAATAAAGTTAATTAAACACAAATACATACAAAATATATTAACTTGCCGGTCGGGGAAAACGAAATCGACGTGTCAACTACTTTAAAGACAAAAACGGTCGAATGGCTCCCCCCATATTTTATTACTAAATTGTCTTCAGCGTCCAATTTAACATCTTTTATATCATGCATGTCCTATACCTAACATTGATAGTTTAAGTGATCATTAGGATTTTAAAAAATCCACAAACAACTCAGCAGCAGCATATTATGAATTCTAAATTGATATCCGAAAAATCGAGTATTCTCTGATTTTTTGAATAAATATCTATCTGCTATAGCAATTTTTTTCAAATTGTAACAAGTAAAGGTATTTATAAAGCTTAAAAATAAGTAAATCCAAATATGGAACAATATACAGACTGTTCTATTAAAAATAACGAAGTAGATGGCGACTGGTATAACCGAAAACGCTATAAATCTAACAGTATTGTAATTGAAGAGAACGCAATCGATTATATATGATTCTAAATTTTCAAATTTATACTTAATTATTACAAATTAAAACAAGTTGGGCCAATAAATACACACACAAGAAATATCAGGACCACAAAATATAATCCGGAAGAAATGAAGGATAAAAACACATTAGCTGAAATAGAGTCACAAATAGTGTAACCTCGAAACTTGCCGGAAGTTCCAGCAAAAATTCGGGGAGTCCCGTCGCTCGTAATCCGGAGGCTTTATTATTACAAATTCTTATTTTTCTAATCAAAAGAGGGCACCAGCTGTGGCTAACATCAAAGAAAGCCAAGGAAACAGCACGCAACAACTCAAACACAATTCTTTTCAAAATACTATTTAATAAAGTAAATTTAAAAATATGTAACAATGTAATAAATGTAATAATGGGTGTACTTGATACCGCTAGCGATAGATAAAGCAGGGGTCAACGACATGAAACTGCTTTATAATACGGTAAAAGAACTAAAGGACCTTATCCAAATGAATCCTGCTAGGTGCATTAACGTGGTGCTAGGCGAGGGATTAAAACCTTCCTACGCCAGAAAAATATGTGAATACGTCTTTGCAAGCGAAGACATTAAAATCAAGATAATACAGGGACAAGGACAAAATCCAACAAAACAAAAGACAAAAAAGGAGGATTCCATTATCAGGGTGTCCACAGAAGGCAAAAGCTATGTTGACATGGTTAAAAAACTCAAAGAGAAGGTAGACATCGACCAGATAGGCGTAAAAGTGAGAAAAATACGGAAGTCAGAGAAGGGAGACCTACTACTACAAGTAGAGGGGGAACAAGGCATGGCGAACACACTGGAAAAGGAAATAAAGAGTAAAGTAGAGAACGTTAAGGTAACGACCAAGAGGATCGGAACAACAACAATATACGTCCTAGGAGTAGATCCAGTCACCACGAAAGAAGAAGTGATACAGGCGCTAGCAAGAGAAACCAAATTAAAGGAAGCGGATATAAATATAAGGTCCATCAGGAAAGGCAAATATGATGAGCAAACAGTAATCGCTGAAGTTCCGAAACAACAACAGGTGGCTGACATAATAAAAAAGAAGAAAGCTGAGAATAGGATGGATTGACTGCGGGGTGAGGGAACGAATAGAAGTTATGAGGTGCTTTAAATGTCTTGAACATGGCCATAGATCTTGGGAATGCACGTCGCAGATTGATCGCAGCGAAGAATGCATCAAGTGCGGGCAAAAAGGTCACAAGGGCAAGGATTGTGTTAATAAGGCTAGATGCGTAAAATGTAATGTCGATGGTCACAGAGCGGACCAAATTAAGTGTCCGCACTTTAAACAGTTAGTGGAAGATATTAGAAGGCAGAAAATGCAGGCAACTAGCACGAGGATACGGAAGGACGAAAAAAACGTACATGGCCCTTAGGATTCTACAAGCTAACCTAGGTAGAGGGAGGGCAGCGCATGACCTCGGTTATGCAACCGCTAGGAAAAGAAACGTGGACATATTGATAGTATGCGAACCCAATAAAAAAATAATCCAGGACAAGAGCTGGATAAAAGATAAAAGGGAGGATGTAGCAGTGCTGTTTATAAACCGAAATATTGAAGTATCAGATATAACGGTCAAGGAGGGATACGTTGCAGTAAACTTAGTGGACTGGGCCATCTGCTGTTGCTATATATCGCCCAATATAGCTACAGAAGAATATGGGGGAAAGGTAGATGAGATAGTAGACTGTGTAGTAACCGGAAAGAAAGAGGTGATCATCGCTGGCGATATCAATGCCAAATCCCACTTGTGGGGCTCCCCTGTCACGGATAAAAGGGGGGAATACTGGGAAGAGTGGATTGCAACTCTAAACTTAGTGGTACAAAATACGGGCGACGTTCCAACTTTTGTTAGAGGGGAAACCAAATCCTATATCGACGTGACAATATCCACGCAAAATATTGCAACTCATATTACTGAATGGAAAGTGTTAGAAGAGGAAAACCTGACGGACCATCGGTACATAACCTATGGGATAAAAATCAAAAAACCTCCAAAAAAAGCAACCGAAAAGAAGCAGTGCGTAATAGATTGGGAAGCCTTTAAAGCTCACATCGAACTCCGGCTAACAAACATGACACGAAACGAAGAAACGTCGTACAAAATGTGCACACAAGCCATAAAGGAAGCGTATACAAATAGTACAGAAGAAGGACCAAGGGGCGAAAAAAGAATGCCATACTGGTGGAGTGAGGATATTAAGGCGAAAAGAAAAGAATGTACAACTATAAGAAGGAGCTATACAAAAATGTCTAAAAAAAGCAATAACGATGATGAAAAGTTGCAAGCCAAGGGAAGTTATAAAGAAAGGAAAAAGGAACTCCGAAAACTAATAAATAAATCAAAAAAAGACCACTGGAAAAATCTGTGTAACGAGCTGAACAAAGATGTATGGGGCGAGGGCTATAGAATTGCGGTCAAGAGGATGAAATATCTAGCACCATATGCAATACCAGCAAAGGAAAAGAGACAAATAGTAAGAGAGCTCTTCCCGCGGTCCAATAATGCAGTGGAAGACTTCACAAGAACAGCAACACAACCACAATAATTTACGGAAGCTGAAGTAAGCCTCGCAATAAACAACGTGAAGACAGGAAAAGGTCCGGGACCAGATGGAATACCTCCAGAAGCCATCAAAGAAGTGGCGAAGTTAAAAGGTCCATGGCTATTAGGTGTGCTAAACGAGCTCCTAAAAGCACAAAGATTCCCAGGCGAATGGAAAACAGCTAAAGTTGTGCTCATACCGAAGGAGGAAAAAATGAGGAAACCGAAGGCGTACAGACCAATCTGCTTGCTAAATGCGATTAGCAAGTTATACGAAAGTATGATTAAACAAAGGCTGGTGGAGGAAGTCGAGAAGAAAGGAGGGTTCTCGAAGCACCAATATGGCTTCAGAAAAGGGCATTCCACGCTTCAGGCGATGCAAATAATAAAAAATGTATACGAGAAACATCTAAAGGAGTGGAATGTGCTTGTAACTCTGGATGTTCGGAACGCCTTCAATACAGCAAGCTGGAACATAATACTCCAAAATCTAACGGATAGAAAAGTATCACAATATCTGGTCAACATAGTCGCGGATTATTTTAAGGAACGACACGTACAGATAACCAGGCGGGATAAACTTAGAGTGGAAATGGGGGTACCTCAGGGCTCTGTCCTAGGACCATTTCTTTGGAATATTCTCTACGACGACGTATTAAGGATCAAACTGCAGGGACGCTCAAAAACTTTAGCTTTTGCCGACGACCTGGCGCTGATAGTAACTGCGGACAGCAAACATAACTTAATGATCAACACAAATGTAAATTTAGACCGAATATCGAAATGGATGAAAGGAAATGAGCTACAACTTGCCCCAGAGAAGACGGAGGCGCTTGTAATTACTCACAAAAGGAAATTGGATGGGATTAGTTTTAATGTTGACAATGTGGTTATAAGGCCAAAGAAAAGAGTCAAATATTTGGGAGTCCACTTTGACACCAAGGGTAACTATAGATACCACCTCGAACAAGCCACCGAGAGAGCCGGGAATAGGATGGGAAAACTCACACGTCTGCTGCCAAATATTGGAGGACCAAACAGCTCCAAAAGAGCCGTGCTAGCAGGAGTGGTTCACTCGATTGTCTTATACGGTGCGCCAATATGGGAAAGAGCGCTATCAGTGAAAAGAAACAAACTACTGTTGGAGAAAACGCAGCGTCAGGTACTACTAAGAGTGACTAGCGCCTATAAGACTGCGTCTACAATGGCACTGCAGGTGATTGCCGCGATTTCGCCTATTGATCTCCTGGCGGAAGAAAGAAGGTATATGTATGAGCAAGGGAATCTTGCCAAAACGGAAGAAGCAAAAAGCCGGACTTTAAGCGCATGGCAGCAACGGTGGAACAACAACACCTTGAAAGGACAGTGGACGAAAGAATTGATCCCGGACTTGGCAAAATGGACTAAATGTGACCACAGAAGGACGGACTACTATCTCACGCAGGCCCTAACCGGTCATGGAGTGTTCGGGACATATGCACACAGGACAGGGAAAGCTCCAGGAGAGAAGTGTGCATACTGTGATGACATTGACACGGTAGCACATACACTATTTTCATGTACCCGGTGGAGCGAAAGGAGAGAAGAAACAACAAGAAAAATGAGAGTAGAGATAGCACCAAACAACTGCATAGACATCATGTTAAAATCTAAGGAAAATTGGGATGAACTGCATGAAATGATAAGATATATCATGAGCACTAAAGAGGTAGAGGAAAGAGAGAGGCAAAGTAATAATTAGTATAGGGAATACTTACTCGGGGCATTCATGAAGTTGATATCTTGAAAAGATGGTTCCATGGATGTTCTAGGAGAGATTTTTTTAGGGTGGTTTTAGTGGGTATACCAGTTATTGCACACACCGACTGGGAGTCCCACACTACCGTGTGCGATAGACCCAAGCACACGGTGTCCATCAAGGATTTCCACCGACAAAAAAAAAAAATAAAAAAAAAAATAAAAATAAATGTAATAATATGTATATGTGAATAATAAAAGTAATATAATAGGCAAATATCATTAGCTATTCTGAGATTTAGGACAAATGTGTGATTTCTAGACGTCTACCAGAATTCAATTGAAATAATTATCACAAATCACTGCTATTAAGTAGTGCTCATTAAAATGTTAAATGGTTGATAAATAAGTAATTAACTATTTAAAAAGTTGTAACAAAAACTGGCTCTATAATACTTGAACGCTGACCTATATGATGAACATAGTAACATATGGTATCTCTCGTACTGTCAAATATGATCGACAAAAAAAATCAATAGTATTTAGTAATACCGACGCCAAGTTGTAATAAACGATGCTTATAATAATAAACCCTACCCTGTCGGTACGTAGACATAAATCTAACACGCTGGTAAGTCATAAACATAAAGCCATCAGCAAAGTACTTAGCCTAAATCAAATTTACAGCAGGTAATAATGAAATTAATAACAGCAAAAATTATAGCAATTGACAAACGAAGTTACTACAAAATACATTGAATGAGTGAAAATGATTGCAGTAAAATAATGAATTTCACTTTCAAGGTAAGCGTGAAATAATTACATTAAATTCACATAAATCTTGGACATAGTTTAAATAAATCAATCGCCTTCAAGGTAAGCATGAAATAATTAACGTGAAGTTACTTAAACCCTAGATATAGCTTGAATAAATCAATCACTTTCAAGGTAAGCATGAAATAATTAACGTGAAGTTACTTAAATCTTATATAGCGCACCATTACAGTATCGTTAAATAAATATGCGACACCATTCAACACGAAGACAGACAAAATCTTCAAATAAATAACGTGACACTAAAAACATGGGCGACAAACAAGTCGGTACGTCTCAGTGGCTGGTTACACCAAAAAAATACGGAATAATCCTACCTCGATAATAGGTGTGCGTGGTGAAGTTGACGTTGCTACCTATGATCCTTCGTTAATCGTAGCCGTCCCTCGATCCACAACGTTTAGGATATAGCCTCCGAAATCAGCAATAAACTGGTACAATATGTTCTGTAGGTTATTTCTATAATCACCATTAGGTATGTATTTTTTTTTAGCCACCGGACCCTCCGATAAAATTATTGCAGTCGACAAATAAACCATGGACATTGCAAAGCCCATCACAATGGATTTCCACCGTAACCACACATCCGTAACAAAATGGAAGACGAATACGAAAATACTCAGACACCCAAGAAAAAAAAGAAAGAGCCTAAAAGTCGTAATAAGAGATTAACATGTGCCCAATGCAAAAGTAAAACATTGTTAATTGTTAGTTTAATTAATCTAATATCTTTAAATGAAGTACTACAATATTATCTGAAAATTATCCTCTAAAATCTAAGGATGTGAATTCACTAGAAATAATTAAACAAATTTTGTGGGTTACCTAGATGTTTTAAGCTCACTACACGTCTTAACTCGTCGACATTCAGTCACCAAGAAGGTCGATCTTTGTGCAAAATGCGTATGCGTTAAACTTCAATGCACACAAAAAATTATTATTTATAATGCAAAAAAAAAATTATGAAATGTATTTAACTAATTCAATAAACAAAATTTCTAAATATTAAATAATTTACTTGTAAATATCAGAATGATGAAATGTGAATTTGCTGTAAAAATATTAAACATTGTAAAATTAAGTTCAGGCACATGGTAACTCCTACATACAGCGCCGGTCAAAATAATGTAACCGTTACAATAGATAGAAAGCTGATTAATCTAACAGAAACAAATAATATTGAGCAGGAGGGGAGACAAATAGAACAAATGGTACAAGAAACACTGGATTGGTTTGACAAGGAATGTAAGACGATACTTCAAATAAGAAATGATGGCAGACCTAACCTGTTAAGAGAAAATACAGAAGCAAGAAGACGAGAATATGATGTGGCGAGAAAGAGAGCAAAGCAGATATGTAGGCAGAAAAAGAGGAAGTGCCTAGAATCAACTTTGGGAAAAATAGAACAAAGTTATATTAATAAAGAGCTAAGAAACTTTTACCAGGAAACAAAGAAGCCCGCAATGCCGGCACGAAGAATGCTATACCCTTCCAGAAAGACACTAACAGAGAACTAATAGGAAATACTCAAGAGAAACTGAAGATAATGAAAGAGCATTTCGTGTTTTGGAATGAAGACGAACACGAGAAGAGTGAGGCAGTAGGCAATTTACATTTGAAAGAAGGAACAGACTGTTTTGGAACTGAGCTGCCAAATGAGATGGAGATAATGACAGAAATAAATAAACTAAAAAACAATAAAAGCACAGGTGAAAATGGAATTCCAGCGGAAGTACTCGAGTGCGGTGGAGAAGGACTCAAGCAGAGGATTGTTAACTTCATTTAAAACGGCGTGGGAAAAGGAAGACATGCCTTTGGCTTGGCATAACGCTGTAGTATGTCCTGTACACAAAAAGGGTGATAGATGGCGAATGGAAAATTACCGAGGAATAGCATTGTTAGATGTAACATATAAAGTATTGGCACGGCCCATTCGTGGTAGATTGGTGACGTATCAAAATCAGGCAATTGGTGAATATCAAGGAGGCTTCAAGGAGGGACGAGGCACAATAGACCAAATTTTCTCATTAAAAATGATGCAGCAAAACAGTTATGAGCGAAATCTGGATTTGTAGATTTTCGCCAAACGTATGATACAATAGTCTGGAAGAAACTGTACGAGGCGCTAGGAAAACTTGGCGTGCCAGCTAAACTTATAAACCTGGTAAGGATGACCCTGACGAGGACAAATAGCAAAATACGTATAGATGGACAAGTAACGGAAAACATTACGAGAAATAGAGGTATATGGCAAGGGAACCCGCTATCAACGGTGCTTCTCAATTTTGTTCTAGAAGCAATACTGAGAGAGAGTGGAATCGAGACTAATGGAATAATCTATCAACAGCGCTGCCAAATACTCGCATATGCAGATGATCTGACCATAATCATAAGATCTAAGACAGAATTAAAAGCAGTATTTAAGAAGCTAGAAGATACAGTTAGAAGCTACGGTTTAGTAATAAACGAAACAAAAACAAAATATGGAAATGGGGAAAAATAACACGAGCGATACAGTCATCACCATCAAGACAGAAGAAAATGTTTATAAATTTGAGAAGGTAGATAGTTTCGAGTACCTCTGGGTCACAATAACAAGTAATGTCGATGAGAGGCCGGAAATCCGTAAACGAATTACGAAAGGGAGTAGAGCGCTAGGTGCCCATAACAAGTTATTCAGGTCAAAAATGATCTCTAGAGCTGCAAAATTGCGTCTGTACAAGACAATTGTAAGACCCGCGGTGATGTACGCCAGCGAACTGTGGATAATGACAAAACAGACAGAGGAGAAATTGGAAATATGGGAGAGACGGACGCTACGGAAAATCTTGGGGGGAGTAAAGGTGAAAAATGGCGGATGGAGACGAAGAACAAACGGGGAAATACAGGCGATATTGGGAAGTCCAGCTATAACGACAAACGTTAAGACCCAAAGGGTGAGATGGCTTGAACATGTCGGTCGGATGCCGAAATATAGACATGCGAGAAGGGTGCTGGAGGAAGGGACTGGTGGAAAGAAGAAAAGGGGACTCCAAAAAGTAGATGGTTGGATGCGGTTGTGACCGACGTGAGGAAGTTGGGCGTGTACGACTAGAAGAGCGAAACAAAGGACCGAGACAGATGGAGAGCCGTTGTGAATGAAGTTAGAGGAAATAAGAAATAGAAAACGGAGCCAGGGGCCTAAATGGCTTGTAGCGCTGAACTTTGTATATATACATACAGAGCCTTCGTAAAAGGTTGTAACCCACGTGACCTATTGCAATATTGGTTGCATACATTTGGATTGGCAATTCTGCAAAAGTAAACTCAAATACTCAAATGTTTTGTTATGACAGTTTTGTGCGTGTTGTATACTGTGTGGGTTAGATTTTCTTTGCATTACTTTTATATTAATTTCGCCTTCAAAAAGTCACTTGGTCAGTTCTTTTAAGAGCTATTGAATATATTGTGATTTTTCTGAAAGTTAGTTATCTATTAATAACAACATTGAATGTAATAATAAATAAAATAATTTTATTTTAGGTTATAACCTCCAAAATGGCATTTCATCTGACAGGATAGGTACGTAAATTCATAAAATTATAGATCTTGGGCTACAGAAAATCCACACCAACTAGTAGAAACATCATTACATCCTTTAAAAGTACGAATATGGGTAGGGATATCAAGAAGAAGAATTATTGTGCCAATTTTCTTTTACGATACCATTACTGCAGCAAGATATCGAGGAATATTAAACGAATTTTTTAATCAGTTGCATGACAATGAATTACAAAATGGCTGGTTTCAATAAAATAATGCACCTGCTCACACGGCCAGAGACACACACCAATATTTGGCAGAATTTTACGATTATAGACTATTTAATTTATGGCCACCCCATTCTCCCGATCTTACTCCGCTTGATTTTTACTTATTTGGATATTTGAAAAATAGGATATATAGAAATAGACTACATAATTTACAAGAACTAGAAGCAGCAATTGTGCATGAAAAAAATAACATTTCGCAGAATGATTTACACAATGTTTTTGAAAATTTAAAACGTAGGGTGAATATTTGTTTACTGCAAAATGGCCATCATTTCCAACATTTATTAAATTCATGTTTTAACTGTGTTCATTGTGAAAAACTTTCAGTACATTAGCTACTCATAAAATGTGTTTTTATAGAGGCAAAATTGACAATTTTTTAATTATAAAATGTAAATAAAATATATGCTATTAAAATGATAATAAACACTAATCTTTTATTTAAATAAACGTACAACTAAAATTTATTTTTATTATTCCAAGAAATTACTTACGTTTCAATTAAAATAAAATTTAAAATTATCTGTCAAACTATTTTGAACTATTTAGGAATATTTTGTAGCAGTAGTACCAATCTGTCATGTTGGTTGCATATGTGTCATGTTACAACAAATAATGAAGGCCCGGTATATATATACAGTCGAATTTTTTGATCTTGTCCGTTACGTCATTAACAGCGTAATTAAACACAGATATAATACGTAAAATATTCACCATTCCGCCATTTAACGTACATTAGAGAGAAATTTCAACATGACATATAAGTCGATTCATACTGATATTACTCATGACGTAACGGACAAGATCCAAAAATTCGACTGTACGTAAAATATTCATCACCGACATTTAACGTACATTAGAGAGAAATGTCAACATGACATATGAGTCGATTCATACTGACATTACTCGTGACGTAATAGACAAGATCCAAAAATTCGACTGTATGTTTAAATACTGCAGCCGCATTAAGCATTCAAAAACTTCAAATTGTCTGCGTCAGGTATACTTTGATTTAAGGAAGTTTGACTGTCTCAGATAAAGAAACAGATCCATGCGCGGTGTACTTCATCCAGTAAAAATTACATACAAAGACTGTATCGATTGTGTCTAGCTGAAACGAATGGAAAAAAAAAACCGGCAAACTTTTCGATGAATTTACGTTTTCACGGAGTTTATACACTAGCTTTATCAAAAGGATAATTTAGTTAATTTACCTACTTTTTACCCAACTTTATTGCTCAATGTATATACATACAGATATACATATGTATGTATCTATGTGTGCATGTACAGTGAGGTGCAAAGATATTCGGACACGTCTAGATAGAGAAATACCCTGCGCTCAATACTTTATTCCAAAGAGCCGCAGGGCACCTTACTACCTGCTGAGGTTAACCGTAGTTTTTCTCTCTTACAATAACATTGCAATATACAAATGCGTATAATACGTATATATGGATATAGCCATAGATGAAATATAATATAGATGCGTCAGATAACGCATGTCAATCATAACCAAGTTTTGCGCCATCTAGTGAGTACGTTCGCATTTTTATGGGAAAGCGCCACGCTTAAATATACCAAAGCGTACGATGCATTTTATTTCAATTTATATTTAATAAATTAATACAAAACATAAATAACAAATATGTATATAAAGTTATATTGTATTTATATGAATAAAGTAAATTACAAAAGGATAACATATTTTATAGAAATAAGGGCCGATTTCGTAATAAAACCTAATGCCGTATTATTACTTAAAGTCACTATTAAATACAAATTGCCTTTCATAACAAAAATTAGTGTTATGCGATCCTTAATTGATATATTCCTAAAGTCCTTTTTTGATGTACCGTTAAACTACCATACCCATTAGTTCACCGAGAATAAACCGAATGAAGGACATTATTATGAAATCGGACCGTAAGTACACAAGAATTCTGTATACAATAGAATTTTTTTATACAATAGAAAAAAGAAACAGAAATTTAAGTTAATGATGAGTAACTATATCATTTATAAGCAATTTAGCCCCCTGCTGCAATTTGTTTATAATATGAATAAAAGTGGGAGTTTATGCTTTCACTGCTGTGGCCGGTTTAAATACAGAGAAATACGAAAATTTAATGGTAGGTATTCCAGATCCGGTTCCATAAGAAGATATGTTATAATTTGGCAAATTCTCAGCTGGAACTTCTTCAAAAATTCTCCGAAAAATGATTGTAAGTGAAATCATTTTTCATTAGTATGAAGCAATATTGTAGATGTCCACCAAAATAGGACGCCCATAGAAATAATATAAAAAATATTCAAATCATACAAACGACATAATATTAATAATTCAATTCAAAACTACCTTAGTCCGCTGATAAAAATAGGTGAAAAGCGCACGATCGCTGAAATGCTAAATATTTTGCCACAACAACAAAACGCATAATAAGAATTAGGCCGAAAGCTTACTGGGAATATTTAAAACTGGGTATGCAGTAGACAACAATCTGTTATTAGATCCAAATTGATCATTAGTAAAATAATTTCTGCAAACTCTTCGATTTTGATATACATTTTCTGGTGGCAAACTACGAATTTCATCATCACAGTACATTGATCCATTTTTTAAACATATCCATATTTTTCGCTGGATTAGGAAAACAGTGTCTGCTACCATATTTTACTGCAAAACAAGTTTTTATAACGCAGCGTGGATAATATGCTAGAACACTAAAATAATTAACATGCAATTAAATACAAAATGAAACAATAAAACCAAAGTAATTAAATATTGTGTTTGAAGAAAGAAAAGAACTCGAAATAATCAATAATATTGAACACAACGTTTAACGCAATTATATATTGACAATTAATTTGACAAATGTCAATTAAATCAAAATTAAACAAATTAACATTTGAACAGCATTATTGCATTGCAGCGCCTCTCATGGGGACGTTCGCGTTAAAAATATTGGTAGTAGCCATGGTAATCTAGTGAAACCGGCCTGGATATAGCATAAATTAAAATATGGGAATTTAAGCTTCTGTAGCGTCAAGTAGATGATATTATTGTTCCTTATAGTAGCATTACATAAGTATAGAAATGAATATCGCGTCTATTATTTGACTTAGTTTTAATGAAAATTAGTCAATATCTAAAATATACATACATATTACTCCTTTAGTTAATAATAAATCACACAGCTTACTGTAATAGAAGTTATAATAAAAACTAAATTTTTAAGGCTTCATAAAGGTAGTAATATAGATAGATAATTCAATTCTGTTTAATAATAACTAATGTATATATATTTATTTATATTTTTTAACATGTAGTTAGTGTTTTTATTTATGGCTCTATATATGATTTAGTTGTATGAGTTAGGTTAGTTGCAAGGCAAAATAGAAAACAACTTACTAAAAGTGTTTTGACAGACGCCTTTTAACTCAATTACCTACATATTGAGAATAAAAATATTTTATTTATATTATAATTAGTATAAATAGTAGATAAATATAGTTTAAAATGATAAAAGCGATCTGGAGATTTCGCCGATCGCTTACTGAAAATATAAAAACCCTCATATCAGCACAAAATTCAAAACAACATTTCTCAAAAACTAGCCAGTTCCACATAATAAGGATGTTGCAGTAATTAAAATTACATCATAAACATATACAAACGCGTATTGGCGAATTACGTGTAAAACCAAATGTGCCCGTATAGCAATATAATTTTAGTAATACCGTACCTAGTTTTAAAAACATTTTTCATCTGAAGATGATTCACTTAATACAAGCGCAGGTAACAACAGTTAACTTATTTAATTAGAAATTTCATTTAAATACTTCTTAGTATTACTAAAACCGAAATACATATACATATTATATGAAGAAAACGTCAGAAGAGATTAAAGATATACTTATGTATGTTATGAGTATTTGTCAAGTTTATAGATGCTTATGATTGGATAATCCACAAACACAACTCTATTAATCTATCTTATTCTACAATTAAAGTGTAGTATCCTGTTGAGCATTAATTATTTATTTTATACACAAACATTCTTATTGTTGTTTTTAATGTATTTTACTATAAAAATTAATAGGTATACATTTTTGATGAAGTTTTACTTATCTCTTATTCCCTATCATTAATTACAACTTAAATTTATTCTAGTTCACATCTTCGATTACAACTTTATGGTCATCTTATCTTTGAAAGGTAAATGACAAATAATATCAAAATTTAAAGACATGCCCAATATTTATAACCAAATTAATCGTTGATATATTGAGCCATGAATGAACACTAACTTAATGTTAAAAAATTGTTAATATAAATAAAGTGATTTTCACTAAACAGAAGTAAACAATTTACTTTTTATTATGACCTCTATTGTATTATATCTACACAAAATATTTTATGAGTTTGCAACATAAATAATCAGGTACACAAAAGCCTAGGTAAAAAAATTGATAATGTATTCTTTCGCGAACGCTTCATTACTGCATCTTATAACAAAAGGCATCTGATAGCTTTTCACCTGGTGAAGATATACATATAATGTGAACATACATATACATATTACTATTTTGTATTGGAGGACAACAATCTTTTGTTTTGGTATGTATTTGCAAAAGTGCTATTCCTCTTAATAGTAGGTTGAATGATTACAATTCAATAAAGAAGTCATATATTTATTAATTTTAAGTAAAACGTCCAACTCGGAAAATATCCGTGATATAGAACAACCGTCCTAAATTCTAACATTTTAATTTATATAAATATGTCTACATATATGCATTTATATAATACAATGTTATTGTACGAGTGACAAACTACGGTCCCACCCAGCATCTACTAAGCTGCCCTGCGGCTCTTTGGAATAAAGTATTGAGCGCAGGGTATTTCTCTATCCAGACGTGTCCGGATACCTTTGCACCTCACTGTACCTGTTATGATATAATACTTATATGACGCACAGAAATATCACTCCACCGCCACATAACACTGCCTTATTTCAGAGCTGCTTTGGTTGTTCTACCTATGAATTATTTGTTCCATTACCGTCAATGCTAAAAGCTTCATCTGTTATGTTCAACCGTTTGTAATATATTTATGAATCTTTATTGTTTGTTAAGAGAAATAACGCCTACTTATTGCTATAACGTGAATACTACTTATAAATATTTTGCATGACAAAACAATATTGTTAACTAAATAAATGAAATAAAATAGTTCTTCTCTCAAATATTTAATATTTATAAATCAACCGGTTTCCGCCCTAAGCCATCTTCAGGATGTTTGCTAAAATTAATACAATACATAATTATGGAATGTGAAATATACACAACAGTAATATAACAATTAATTTACAGTACAATTACTAAATCAACATTTAAGAATATTTAATATTGTTAACGTTATAGTGGCAAAGTGGAGACACCGATAACACATAAATCTGCATCACTTCATTCCTACTCGGTAATGAAATGACGTATTAATTATCACAAATGATATTCTTATAACAATCATTAAAGCCGTACATGGATAGTTAACTTGCAGGAATTTCTTCGCATACATTGTCTAAAAACCTACATCTGACGGTCTATGTAATGGCATATTTTAAAGCTACTCGTTAGTCAAACAACATTAATCCTCCGTAATTAACGTCGAGCTAAAATTACTGATGCTAGCATAACATCGGCTATCGCTCCTTTTGCTCAACTGTTACACCACCACCTATACAACTTCACGTAATCTATGGTCTCACGCGATTCTTAATTTCGAATCTACATTTACCATGTGACCAGCTAACGAGTACGGACTATTTTCTTTATACACATACATAGTTTCAGTGGCTGTTGAAGGAATTCGTGTTATTCAAGCATTCATTGCAAAAAAAGATACGTTTATAAACGAGAACGTATTAAACATGCACAAAATAAGCGTACGAGTCCGAGTATTCTTTAACTTATGAGGAAGATACCGTATGCATTACGACGAATTTAGAGAAGGTGATTCAAGCAATTTCAAATTTGAAAAAATGCACTATATCGATGTTAGTTAACCTGGAACCGCGAATCTGGAACAGCGTTTACGGTTAGTTCGTTACTGCGCAAATGAGATTTGCAAACAAATAATCCTAAAAATATCCTTTGGACATCTTAGAATGACTTCAAGTTTTTATTGTAGTATTTACAGAAAGCAGAAATAACCATCTTAGACTGTTTGGACGTTTTAAAGTATAACTAGAGTGCATCGAATCTATTTTATTAATAATCATAAGAAATATGAAATTCAAGAAAATCTTAGATGGAAGGTTGATGGTGTAAGCCAGTGATTTCTGAAGTGGTCTATATCCACTCCCAGGGATCTATGACAACATGCAAGGGGTCTACGTCAGCGAAAAAAAAAATTGGGGGTCCATGAAATGAAAATGAGGATCCACGATAGTGGATCTCAACATACACTGATAGTACCTATTTACTTACATTATACTATCGTATAATATAAAGACATATACATTATTTATAAAAGTACCTATGAAGTAAAAGATTTATTATATGTATATGTTTATAAAATTGTGTAAGATTCAGGCATTCGCTTTATGGTCGCAATACATTACATTTTACAAGTTTTGAACTTGTAAAAACCTGCACATAATGATATACCAGTATCATCTTGTTACAAGCATACGCGCAGTCTCAGAGCTTCGCGAACTTGCACTGACGTTCAATTCGTCACTCTATAAATAGGAAAGTGAGACAAATACGTTTATTCGTTTCCTGAATCTTGAAATGGAAAGTGCTAGAAAATATTTAAAAAAATATAAACTGGTAGTTTATCACACAAATTATAGTCAATCAGTGTTATTTTGATTGAGAGTGCCGGAGAAAAATAAGCACATTATTTTTTATTAAATTTTAGTTTTGTACTCATAATTAGCAAAGATAGATAAATTACGCCAATCATGACTTCAGTTATTAGTAGTCTAATATTCAAATCATGCAAAATTACACGAGTACTCCTCAATAGTTTCTTTTTCAAAGTTTAAGCAATCGGTATTATAATTGCACTGCAATCTCCGTAATCCGAAGTAATTGCTGCAAGGAGATGTTCGGATTACGGAATGTTTTCGGAAAAATCGGAATTATTTGTTCCATTACCGTCAATGCTAAAAGCTTCATCTGTTATGTTCAACCGTTTGTAATATATTTATGAATCTTTATTGTTTGTTAAGAGAAATAACGCCTACTTATTGCTATAACGTGAATACTACTTATAAATATTTTGCATGACAAAACAATATTGTTAACTAAATAAATGAAATAAAATAGTTCTTCTCTCAAATATTTAATACTTATAAATCAACCGGTTTCCGCCCTAAGCCATCTTCAGGATGTTTGCTAAAATTAATACAATACATAATTATGGAATGTGAAATATACACAACAGTAATATAACAATTAATTTACAGTACAATTACTAAATCAACATTTAAGAATATTTAATATTGTTAACGTTCCTACTCGGTAATGAAATGACGTATTAATTATCACAAATGATATTCTTATAACAATCATTAAAGCCGTACATGGATAGTTAACTTGCAGGAATTTCTTCGCATACATTGTCTAAAAACCTACATCTGACGGTCTAATGGCATATTTTAAAGCTACTCGTTAGTCAAACAACATTAATCCTCCGTAATTAACGTCGAGCTAAAATTACTGATGCTAGCATAACATCGGCTATCGCTCCTTTTGCTCAACTGTTACACCACCACCTATACAACTTCACGTAATCTATGGTCTCACGCGATTCTTAATTTCGAATCTACATTTACCATGTGACCAGCTAACGAGTACGGACTATTTTCTTTATACACATACATAGTTTCAGTGGCTGTTGAAGGAATTCGTGTTATTCAAGCATTCATTGCAAAAAAAGATACGTTTATAAACGAGAACGTATTAAACATGCACAAAATAAGCGTACGAGTCCGAGTATTCTTTAACTTATGAGGAAGATACCGTATGCATTACGACGAATTTAGAGAAGGTGATTCAAGCAATTTCAAATTTGAAAAAATGCACTATATCGATGTTAGTTAACCTGGAACCGCGAATCTGGAACAGCGTTTACGGTTAGTTCGTTACTGCGCAAATGAGATTTGCAAACAAATAATCCTAAAAATATCCTTTGGACATCTTAGAATGACTTCAAGTTTTTATTGTAGTATTTACAGAAAGCAGAAATAACCATCTTAGACTGTTTGGACGTTTTAAAGTATAACTAGAGTGCATCGAATCTATTTTATTAATAATCATAAGAAATATGAAATTCAAGAAAATCTTAGATGGAAGGTTGATGGTGTAAGCCAGTGATTTCTGAAGTGGTCTATATCCACTCCCAGGGATCTATGACAACATGCAAGGGGTCTACGTCAGCGAAAAAAAAAATTGGGGGTCCATGAAATGAAAATGAGGGTCCACGATAGTGGATCTCAACATACACTGATAGTACCTATTTACTTACATTATACTATCGTATAATATAAAGACATATACATTATTTATAAAAGTACCTATGAAGTAAAAGATTTATTATATGTATATGTTTATAAAATTGTGTAAGATTCAGGCATTCGCTTTATGGTCGCAATACATTACATTTTACAAGTTTTGAACTTGTAAAAACCTGCACATAATGATATACCAGTATCATCTTGTTACAAGCATACGCGCAGTCTCAGAGCTTCGCGAACTTGCACTGACGTTCAATTCGTCACTCTATAAATAGGAAAGTGAGACAAATACGTTTATTCGTTTCCTGAATCTTGAAATGGAAAGTGCTAGAAAATATTTAAAAAAATATAAACTGGTAGTTTATCACACAAATTATAGTCAATCAGTGTTATTTTGATTGAGAGTGCCGGAGAAAAATAAGCACATTATTTTTTATTAAATTTTAGTTTTGTACTCATAATTAGCAAAGATAGATAAATTACGCCAATCATGACTTCAGTTATTAGTAGTCTAATATTCAAATCATGCAAAATTACACGAGTACTCCTCAATAGTTTCTTTTTCAAAGTTTAAGCAATCGGTATTATATTTGCACTGCAATCTCCGTAATCCGAAGTAATTGCTGCAAGGAGATGTTCGGATTACGGAATGTTTTCGGAAAAATCTAAAAAAAGACAACTATACATACATATTACGTATGTATTTTAACATACAATATGTTACCACTTTGAAAGATAAATTAAGAAAATAAGAAATCCACAACTGTACAGCTTCTCACATTCATTTATAATGGCTATACACCTATGCCTGCCATAAAATCTAAGACCATACGATTTAAATTATACTTTGATTTTTTAATATGTCTTATCAAAATAGATTAATTTTGCCTACAGATGACTGATGCCATGTCCGAATCTAAAAGAAATGCAGACAGTACAGCGTTGATTATTTGAAGTTTGGCTTCATTCCATCATTGTCGGACAAACAATTGCCTATGTGCCTTTTATGCAACAAAGTTTTGGGCAATGATGCTATGAAACCATCTAAGCTGCAGGATCATCCGAGAAGATGTCACCATGATAAAACAGATAAAGATTTGAAATACTTTCAAACACTCACAGATAAACTTCAGAAGAGACCCACGCTGGGGACAGAATGTTCGCTTCGACGTCACAAAGAAACGATGATGGTTTGCGGGCGTCTTACAATATCTCGCTACTTATAGCAAAATCCGGAAAACCGCATACTATCGGAGAGAAGTTAATTTTGCCAGCCGTTGAAGTGGTTTTAAAAACTGTTTTACACAAACCTGTATCTCATATCATTAAAAAAATTCCCTTAAGCAACAATACTGTTGAAAGACGTATTGATGAAATGAGTTCTGATATTGAAAGCTTCTTGTGTAATTATTTGCAAACGACCCATTTCTCTATACAACTGGACGAGTCAACTTTACCTGGTAATGCAGCATTATTATTGGCATATTTTCGTTTTATTATGAATCAAGAAATCTACGAAGAACTGCTCTTCGCAAGAACTTTGGCAACCGACACTAAAGGTGAATCAATACTTCATGTTTTGAAGGGTTACTTCATTGAAAAAGCAATCTCTTTATCAAATATAATATCAGTAGCTACAGATGGAGCACCTGCCATGGTTGGACGTTATCGTGGATTTATAAGCTATTTAAAACAAAATGTGTGAGGGGTGTTAGCAATACATTGCGTCATCCATCGACAACATTTAGTTACTAAAAATGTGAGTGTTAGATTGCATGAATCTCTTCAATTAATCATTGATCCAGTAAACCGAATTCGAAGCAACGCATTGAATACGCGGTTATTTGCGCAGTTGTGTGAAGAAAATGACGAACACTTCCGTCAATTACTCCTTCACACTGAAGTACGCTGGCTGTCGAAAGGCTTATGTATGACAAGATTTTTGCACTTTCTGAGACTATTTTAGAATTTCCTGGATACTAAAGATAAAATTTTAAAAGACAATTTATTGAAGAGGAAAACAGACATCGCGTGTTTAACAGATTTGTTTACAAAATTTAATATGGTTAATTTGCAGTTACAAGGCGACAGTCCAAATTCGATTAAAACAAAGTCCATCTTATCAGCGTTTCTTGCCAAAGTTAAACTAATGAAGCAAAATATTGAACGGGGCGAATTTTCCCAGTTCCCCAATTTGTCACAGACAAACTGCCAGGAAGACGACGTTTCAACCTACGTTTAATATTTAAATGCCCTCTATTCAGATTTTGAAACTAGGTTTGAGGATGTTTTGACTATGGTAATACCACCGTGGACAATTAACCCAAATGGTGACATAGAAGAAACGAATGTCATAATACAAGAGGAACTGACTGAACTAAGTACAAACGAAGAACTTAAGATTCAGTTTAAAAACGGATATCAGCAATTCTGGCTGCAAAACAACATACCCGTTACTTATCCCTATTATGGAATATAGCGAGGAAATTTTTAATTTCCTTTCCATCGTCATACCTAGTGGAAAGGGGGTTCAGCGCTGTTACCAATCTCCTAGCAAAAAAAAAAGAAATAAACTGGACATCATTAGCCGAGGAGATTTAAGATTAAACCTTACAAAATTGACGCCAAATGTTGATAATTTATTATTAAAGCATCAGGTTCATCCTTCTCAGTAAAAACATTTACTTATTGCTTAGTTTATTTTATGTTACGTATATTTTATATAACAGATACAAAATTTTATTGTGAGTAGTTTTAATTTAAATTCAATTACTAAATGTATAAAACTTAACATGTGTTTTTACTTTAAGTTTTTAACATTAAACTTCACTACAGTTAGAAATTTACAAAAAATCAATATCAGGTAAGTAGGGGGTCTACCGAAAACCGAAAAACATGGCAAGGGGTCTACGACACAAAAAAGTTTGGGAAGCTCTGGTGAAAACGATAAACCACCGCTTGCGTTTGTATAGTCGCAGCAAACCTTTTAATTCATAATAAATGTTAACTCTACTATTTACTCAAACTTAAATTGTAAATACTTTCTAATATAGGAGAAATTTGATTATCATAAATAAAATGTAATATATAGCCATGTATGTACATATTTCGATACTATAGTTGACCGGTAAAGATTTGCTGAAACTGTTGCTTGAAGCTGAAGCTTGCCATGCGAACGACGCAATTCGATTCCCGCCGGATACATTTTTTGATTATTTCTTTATTTATCCGTAAAATGTTTCATTGTAGACATTGGAGTCCTAACGTTTTATAAATATTGAAGGAATATCTCGCAGTTATTTACACGTGTAACATGCTTTTGCCGCAATTTGCCTCTGGCAATTACTTAAAACCGTCGTTTTGGTCTGGCTTTCTGCACATACTTTTTATAGTTATACACCTGCTATAAAACGTTCAGAATGCCTAAAACATATTTCATATATTTCTTAGTAAAATACATAGATTGAATACAGTCTGGTCATACTTTGAAAACCTTTGGAACAGTCTGGGATAATTTCTGGTGCCTATAAATACTACAATGAAGAATTTAAATGATCCTAAGATGCCTAAAGGATATTTTTGAGATTAATTTTAAGCAAATATCATTAATTGAGCACTAGCAAAATAAGCACAAACGCTCTTTCAGGCTCGTAATTTCAAGTTCACTAATATTGAGTGCAGTGTTTTAAATTTCAAATTGCCTAAAACACATTCCTACGTTCTTGAACTATTGATTCAAATAACTATGTTTCTACGTTCTCCTTCTGTCTGAGTTAGAAGTTTATCTTCGTAATCGCAAGAAATTCAATTTGACAATGTTAAAATAACTAATGTACTTTCTTAAGATAACATAAAATCTCTTATATACAGCGTCAAGTTGATTACCACTCAGACGCTTCAGGTGAACATAAGCTACTCCAAAACATTCTAAACAAAAGCACATGAACTGAGCCATACTGCACACTATGATTTTCGTTCAACGATGATTGTTGAAGCTAACTCCTTGATTACTACGGCTTAATAGTTATGATCTTATTTTCAAAAATATAACTTAGATATGTATAACTCTTTTGTAACAATTTTGCAAATATTCTGTCGTGAGAACCTATTTTCAAAAGATAATTTGTTATATATTTCTCTACATAATATAGACGGAATTCTAAATATAATAGTGTGAAATATATCCACAATAGAAAAATAGCAGACTTTAACTTATGATAGTAGTTCTCTTCAATATATATGCCTCTTCACTCGTACACATATTACACGATCCTTTTCCAGGAGAAATTAATATGATCCGCTCAATGACCTAAGTGGTAATATCTGAAAGAGATGGGTCGAGGCAATAGAAGTACTCTAGCCGCAACCGACGCCAACTGCGATTCACTCACCGTTCAAAGTCGATGGACAATTGACCCAGTTTCGTTTCGCTTTTAGGCCAAAGCAAATCAGAAACTTATACTGATGTAACATTTTAAAGTGTACGAGAAGGAAGTAGGAAAAAGATAAATGATGAAATTTTTAACACGAAAGCTTGAAAAACGAATGCGCAAGATGACAATTTAAAAATAAAATGAGTTTTGGATACATTTGTATGTCTATCCAATCTCGCACTAATTGGGGTACACTCACATTAATGATTATAAACTCGAACAATTAAAGGGAAGAAGGTACACTTTATATTATAATAATTGTGGAAAAGGGCTACAGACGACCATTGGTTTATCAACTAAATTATCGTGTAGCATGAAATTTATAGATCTGACACATAATAACAAGACATGTAAACATTGCAAAACGCAAGGATTGTCGCACAAGCTTTGTACAAAATGCTATAAAAGTATTACACCTGCTAAGATATCATGTTAAAATAAATTGAAACGTACGACATATAATCATTAGGAGAAAATTATATCTATTTTGTTCCACAAACAGAATCCACAAACGACGTCGAATCATTTTGTAATTTTTCAATTCGCTGCTTTCGTATGAGCTATTAAAGCATTTACTTGTAGATAATATTTAGGTATCAACTGCACCACAATGTTTAAAGCATGGATTTTACATGTTACATGTAACAGATTGCCACTGTTAGCGGCAGCGTCACTCACAAACATCAAAAGTTGGTTTGTTGAAACCTGAAATTTGTTCAATGCGCTCAACACCACTTTTAAAATTTTATCGCTAGTACATTTTGCTCTTTTGGAACTAAGTAAAAAAAATGATGACGGTTCAATTTCTTCTATTGTACATACCATCACATTCACCGCAGAGTTTTTTTTTCCGACCGGTTATTTTGTCCACACTTAACCATCATTTTTTATCTTTCAATTCTGCTTTAATTCTTGTTTCAATATAGTCACGAACAGATGGCATAACGTGTATCGATGTCCGACTTGGTAATGTTAATCCGAATACTTACCCCAGAAAGAAACAAATGCTTCTTGGACTAATAAAGTGAACGGTAGATTACATAGAATAAAACAAACAGCTATATGAAATATTTATTACTCGAGGTATCGTCTGTCACGGATTGCAGAACGGTGTTTTATACGTGAGGTTGAATAGAAGTACTGGCTGCACAACGCTAAGATCCAAAAACAGGGGAGAAGATAATGGGATGGCAGCCGTTAAGAATAAAACAATCTAAGCTTTCGTAAATTTATTATTTACTTCTTCAGAGATCATCTAAAATAACAAGTAACAAGTAGACAAATATCGAATCTAAAATACCAGCGACTTACATTTGGACGGATGTAGACAAAATATAGAGTTACAAACTCGATTACACATCCTATAACTAGTCCAGTGATTCTCAACCTTTTTTTTTTGCTGCGGCACACTTTTAACGATTTCAAAATTTGGCGGCACACAAAGAAAACGTCAAAAAAGTTTAAAAATTATTTACTTACCTATAACACACTGCGTAAAATAGTTTATAATAATAATTTTAAATGTGCGAAATAAAATAATATGTTCCTACTACAAAAATAAAAGTACGTTAATTAAGGAATTAATTAAAAGTTAATAATAAAAATACTTTTAATGCGAAATTTGAGCTTGATGTTTTTTGATAATTTCATTTATATTTCGTCGTGTAAAATGACGATGCTACTCTCAGATCGTCTTCTACATTTAACAACCATGATCTTTTTTTAGTTTTAATGTTGGTTAATGCTGAAAATCCGAATTCACACAAATAAGATGTGGAAAATTGTTTAAAGCTTTTTTGGCTATCATTGGATAATCGTATCTAATGTTAATCCAAAATGAATTAATTGATTCTTCTGAATGTTTTAAAATTAAATCTCGATTATTGGAAAGCAAAATGAGTTCTTCATCTTCATTCAAAGTTAAGTCAAATACAGAAGTCTCCGTTATGAGAAATGGATTACGAACCCAATCAAATTTCTTTATATCTTATTTTGGGAAATAATGAATAATTATCTCCTCTAATGTTATCAAATGGTCAATAACAATTATATTAATAGTTACTACTACTAACCACTGCGGCCATCGACCCGTTTTAAGAACTATTTGCAATTCTGATGGCAAATATTTTGTAACAAGTGCCTCTCGATGCAAAAAACAATGGGTAACTAATATATCCCCATTTAGTTCTTTAACATGTGCTACAAATCCTTTTAGATGTCCAGTCATAGCTGGAGCATCAGCTGTACAGATGCCAATACATGACTTCCACGAAACTTTAATTTCTTCTAAATATGAACTAATTACATCAAAAATATGTTTGCTAGCTATAAAATCACATAACTCCCGACAACATAAAAATTGATTAATTATATCATTTTAGTGAATAAATCTAACGAATGCAATTAATTGAGCTTTTCCTGTAATATCTGATGTTTCGTCGATTTGTAGAGCAAAATTTGAATTTGCAAGAGTTTTTGCAGTATTTTGCTCAATATTTTGCGACATATCTTTAATTCTGCGATGGATTGTGTCATTCGAAAGTGGTATTTTACAAATATCAATATCTGCTGATTCACCAATCATTATTTTTACAATTTTGCGACAAGCTGGTAATATAATTTCTTCAGCCAAATTGTGAGGTTTTAATTTGACACCAATCAATTCAGCTATTTCGTAAGAAGCTACTTGGGCCTGTTCAGATATGTACACCGATTTGCTTTTCAAAATCTTTTACTTGTTTGGATTTTGAAGATAAAGACCTTTGAAAGTACCTTTTATCTTTTGTTGAAAGCGAAGGATGATTAGTCACTAAGTGACGTTGGAATTTGCTCGGAACTATAGCACCATTTAATAATTTACAACCACATATCACACACTCGGGAACAACTTTGTCATTGTAGAGCTAAATCCAAATTTCAAAAAATTATTATTGTATTTCCGATAAACAACGTATTTTTTTGAGCTAGAAGTATCTTTACTTGTACCGGGCGTGGGCTCATTAACTTGGTCGCTAGCATTATCATTATCACTATTATCATCGTTAAGCTTTTTTCTTTTTAACCATTTATCCATATTCAGAAGGCGATTTTTACGCACACTATTAACATATATACAGAGTGACAAAATGATATATGTTTTTTAATGATCTATATAAAATGGCGATCTAAACACCACCTAGTTATTTGATAATATTAACATAATTGTATATCTAAAATTTGGCGGCACACTTTTAGAATTTCGCGGCACACAAAAGTGCCGCGGCATAGTGGTTGAGAATCACTGTACAAGTCAGATCAACACCATTATAGTTAATTTAATCATTAACTCAATCATCGTATAAATTATGGTGGAATTAAATCGCACAAACTTCAAATAAAGTTCTTTTAAGATTCTAAACTTTATCACTAATAAAATCTCGAACATGTGCCAAAAGCGCGGGAAAGGAAACTTGTAGGTTAACATGAATTTTTAACAAGCTTTAGCGCTAAAATTACAAAGGAAAATATTCCTAAAATTAAGTGCAATACCAAGAACATCAAAAGTCACTAAAAGGACACACAGTATTAACTAAAAGTTTTGTACAAACAAGTTGAATCCAAATCTTCACATCCAATCTTGCACTAATTGGGCTACACTCACATTAATGATTATAAGGGGCAAATGTTGCACTACGTAGGCCCTGTTGACGCATAGCGATGATTGTCCCGATCGAGGTTTTAATCAAACTCGAACAATTAAAGGTAGACATAGAAGGTACACTTTATATTATAATAATTGTGTAAAAGGGCTACAGACGACCATTGGTTAATCAACTAAATTATCGTATCATAAAATTTACAGATCTGACACATAGTAACGAAGATATGTAAACATTGCAAAACGCAAGGATTATCTCACAAGCATTGTACAAAATGCCATAAAAGTATTACACCTGCTAAGATATCATGTTAAAATAAATTGAAACGTGCGACATATAATCATAAGGAGAAAATTATATCTATTTTGTTGCTATAACATTCAAAAATTGTCGTGAGGGACTAAAAGCTAGCAAAAGAGTTAATTTATGTAGTATATTTCTAGAAATAGTCTTTACCAATGTTATTCACTACCTAGAATCTTTATTTCGTCGAAGTTAAAATTATGATTGTTAGAAGTACTATGTTTTGCAAGTGCTGTCTTATTTGACTTATGTGCACAATCCAGGTAGTGTTTTCTAACTCTGTTCGACAGATACTGTGACGTCTGGCCGACATAAACCTTATTGCTTTATTCTTAACGACTGCCATCCCATTATCTCTGGAATAACACCAAACAAGTGTGCTTTGATACCGACGCTAGAGTTTCCGTGCCACGCAGTTCGCCCCTCCACGCTGGTCTCCGTAGAGCACTGAACCTTCCTCTTCTTCGCCGAATTTACTGATACGATTGAAATGAGTCTTAAAATATTAGCAATTATTTATTATTTATATATATTTATTTATATTTTATATATATTTATTTATATTATTTTTAATAACAACATTTACTTACTTAGAACATAATAATTTTTTTATATTATAGTGAGCAAATCTAGTGCAGTACGCATTTAAAGCTGGCGCTAAAGTGGCCAAAACTGCTGAAATTAACCTTTCCTCATTTATTTCAAAATTGTCTGAAAACAGAGGCAGTTTAAGCTTTCTCGCACATCAGCTTCTCAATGGCTGTATAAACAATGCGCTAGTATTTATCTAATAGAAATAGCCACAAGTGTGTCCTGTGTTAATTAAACTTGGATAATATCAGTTTCTGGATTATAGATGATGCTGAAATTATTCTCACCCGATCAGAAATTAATTGTTGCGTGTTTCAAATTGCTCGTATAGCAAAATTAGACTCAATTTCGTAAATTGTACTTGTTAGATTGAACGCTGTGAAGTTTTCTCTGCTAACTTCCTTTAGCATATGAGGGTGCAAATATTATTTCATACACAGCTTTCTCCTAACAGTTAGACCAAGAATCAATATTTTCCTACGCATGTAAAGAATATCTAAATCATCGCTAAAACTACTAGTCCCTCATTCTTAAACAAGCACTTATGCGCACATGCTGAGATACTGAAACCAGATTTTCCATTTTCTTCCATATAAGTACCAATCATTAAAGTTCGTTTCATCTCTTGAAAATATGGAAACAGCAGTTGACAGTTCAAATTGACAAAATGCATTAAATGCCTGTACAAGATTAACTGCAGATTGCAGATACCGATAGTTCTAAAACTTCAAATAAATCTGTATATAGAGAAGAATAAAAGAAATAATTCTGAAGTATACGAAAAGAAAGTTAAAACCTCATTCCTTCATCTATCGAATTTAATCAGCCCTGCTTTACTCGCAGCCTATTAAAAGAATACTTTGCCTGCGTTCACTTTTTACTCCATTCCATCGCCTAGTATTTCCGCATTTTTTTTATGTATTGTGAAATCGAAAAAGAAAGTGCATATTTAAACTTTATTATGGAACTTTAAAGTCCGTCCCGAAGCAGAACCCGTCGCAAATGTATGCAAACTACCCGCCGTTATGAGAGCGAAAACGTTCCAGAAAGTCGTGGTCCTTACTTCCAAACGAGAACATCGAGGAAAGCAACAACAACAGCAAAAAAAAATTGGGGACGGAAAATTCACTTTTTCGTTACGCTACACTAGAAGACTCTACACCCTACGTAATGGCCATTATCGTTATATTACTTACGCGCTGCGAATAATTGATATTGTACGCCGTAACAGTAATCTGGCGAAGCTCTCCGAAACAGATTCCACGGTCAAATCGACACCGCCAATCGGACCTAATGAGATTTTAATCCGGAAGGATCGGAATGGGAATGCCCTTTACCCGAACTCGCGGTAGTTATGCTATTACAAATAAAATCATGAAGAATATTCTCATAATGCTATTTAAGCTTAAACTTGGCGTTGAGAACATAAAAATAATCTTTAATAGGATAACGCAAGCCTCTAACTAACTTCTAGCTACAATGTAGGTATTGATTATTGCCATTGTTTGCTCGTTCAAAAAAAATGATTAAATGGAAAATCTGATGTATAATACATTGGGTGATTAAGTAGCTTAAGTATTATGCATATCAGGTTGCAAAGAAATTTCACCTTGTATCTTATACTCTACAATAATAATGATAGTATTTTCAGCACGCTATTCTGATAGATAAATATGGTTCTATTATCGATGTGTTTTCTAAACACCTAACGAAGCAGCAGGCCACCAGACTAATTCATTCTATCATGTTTGTTTACTGCGCATGAATATGCAAGAATAATCGAACAAACACAAAAAACGAAAAGGAGTGATATTATTTTTTCATTGACATTACTATACGATATCTTTTATCATGGCAGCAAGAGAAAATTTGCATTTAACTTGTACCTAATGCGTAATATAAATACTTTATGTTTGTTGAGAATATTGTATTTTAACTGTTGATAAAATTTAAACCGTTGACTTATTGATTTTTATTAGGTTATGTCAATACTAAAAAAAGCACAATCCAACACCTTCATACATCATACAAATACATCACTAGATAGAAATAAGTACATGGTATCTCTGTAAATTGTATGGCGTGTCAAAAGTCCATCACAGAAACGAAATAACATTTAAAAATGATGACATCCCGCAATCACTTAACTGTTCAAACAATGACAAGTGTTGAATGCGTGCGGCAACGTTACAGGGAGATAACCCACAACGAAACTAGAAACGTGACAATACAAACAGAACAGTAAATAACCCATCGGGTGACGTGCTATATGTAAGCGAGAAGGGCGATGCAAAACAAATACGTTAACCCTCTATAACACACCAAATAATTTCACAAGTTTTAGTAGCTAGATGGAACAACTCTATCTTCTACGTCTCTTGTAATAACTATTAGAACATTTTGTAATATATTTCATATAATTATAAACATAATTCACTGCTTGTACCTACATCTTTTCTTCAATTTATTTTCCACGGTTTTTAAATTAATTACGAAGTCAACGCCAAAAGGTATTTTACTTAAAGCAAGGTTTGTATGGTTTAATACGTAGTCATTAATTACATACATTGACATACTCTCAAAGTAAGGAGTAAAAGACTAGACTTACAGTTTTGTAAATACTTTTTTCTGATATAGCAACGAAGTTAGAGACTGTTACCACACTAGAAACGCACGTCGTGTTAAGTCACTCTATACGAAACGGCGTAATCTGGTACTTATTGTTATATTCTAACTGTATGTCAAATTTAATTTATTGATCTTGTATGGTTTTAAAATTATTTATTTTTTGTACGAAATTGACCATTGTAGTGTTAATTGATTGTGATTACCAATATGTTCGTCACCACACTGAATGACGTACACATTCCATTTTCTAATCAAAAATGTATAAAGCGAACGAATAAAATGTAGCAGTGTCTCAGATAATTTATACCGACAGTTTTTATACGAGTACGGTACACGGATCAAGACTAAAAAAAATTATAACGTAATTAATAACCTGGTTAATCTATTAACAGTTCAATAACTGCTCAAGTTAGAGCGGAGTCATAGCTAGAGAAATATCTATGGTCCGCATTTCGAATCTTGTCGGTGCCGTCCTTATGGCACGTCTCGCTAGATCGGTACACGGTTCGTTGTTGGGATATAATTAACAAAGCAACATTATTTACAGCCAGCTAATGTTGTAACAAAGCCTTGGAAATACATTTACACACACAATTTGCGCAACAAGAGCATTAGTGGTAGCCTTGATAAGTAATTCAGCTTAGGAAGCCGCTGCAGCCGCGCTCGTCACAAAAAATCACAATTGTAACTCATTACTCATCTTTACATTATTTACATTGTTTTGATACGACTAGCATTTACGTAACGCACAATACGGCGGCATCAATATGGTGTTGCATATTATATTAGTTTGAAATAGCAACGTTGCGTATTGCTCCAAAAGTATCAGCCTGAAGTACACTAAGAACAGATATACAAATAGCTGTAAAGCTGGCTGCAATAATAATAGTTTACCACAAATTAATACTAACAATACATATTACATATTTATTAATTAGAAATCGAATGCGTATTATCAGACAATCGTCAACACAAAAGTATATTACAGGTAATGCTTTGTAGATGATGCAGCATGGTATCGTCACGAAATAGAAGCTAACATTCAACCATTCCAATTTTGTATACATTTTCATATTAGTATTAGTAACAGTTGGGACTATATCCAATACACATCGTATTTTGCCCTGAAGGCACTACAAAAGCGAGAAATTAAATAATAAGTAAATTAGTTTTTACTGAATTAGTAATACCAATACAAAAAATCAACATTTATACCGCACACCTACGTTATAAACCTTAAAAAATCTCTTCAGAAATCAGAATTTAGTTGTTTTGATACAAAAAAAAATCATTGCAGTAGAGCTATTGTAATAATGGTCATAATTATAAGAAAACACGAATCTAGTCAATCTTCCGCAAGTTATTCTGATCCAATTATAATTCTCAATAAAAATTTGTACAAACATATATTCGTGAAAACCTAAACTAACCTAACTTTCGCAGTGAGATAAAATCTCACTTAGCGTTACCACCAATTTAAGACTAATATTACGTTATCCCCAGCACCTCCACCAAACCGTAGATAATTATCAACAATTACATGTTATTACGGGTATTAACAAATGAAGATATTATCATTATGATGTGGTATAAAAGATGCTTTCATCGCTAACAAGTCCAGATTACGTTTAATCCTCAATTAGACGAAAATATTCTAGCTCAGTACGACTGCACGTAATTTTTCGAAGTTGTTGAAATTACAGCTGAAACCGTGTAAGCTTTGTTTCATAATTATAAATATACCTTAGCTACTACATTATCTGCTCAGAAAATATAGATCTTTCAACAGTAATTGACAAAAGTAATATGCGCCATAATTTTCGATTGTACACTGATGCCAATTTACGAGCAGTAAGAAATTTCGCTGAAAACGTTAATTATACAAAGAAAATAGCAATCAGTCAGTTCAATACAGTTTTTACGTCTGACATATAAAACGCACCAAAGGTGTTTGTTAAGCACAGGAAATAGTGTTACAAATTTGTATTGTATAAGCTGGATATAAGTTTGTGTGTACGTATACACGTAGGTTCAGGTCACAATGCACCATAGGAAGTTACAATATACGTATGGAACCCAGTGCGATGTGGCAACGCGCTAGTCATGCGCCACAAGGTCGCTCGTCGATTCGCAGAGAACGAATATGCCAACGACTGCATCCTCGCTCGGTTTAAATTCAACTGAATTATGGATGCGTGTGCTTCGCTAGACACAAGGTATAACGCGAAGAAAGGGATACGCTGTTGCAATTCATACTGCCTATGGTGCATTGTGAGCCGAACCTACGTGGATATGAAGGCGAAGAAGAAGTACACACAAAAATGGTCATATTTGGATATAGAAATTTGTTAATTCTGTGATATGTAACACATAATCAATTATTAAGTATTTCTTTGCACAGTACACAGCACGGAATGAATTATTTCTAGTACCAATAGCGCGATGGTGTAAGCAGACGCAAAGATTACAAAAAATGGATGGAAACAACCAAGAAATAAGGACCTGGAATAACGAATCACAAAAACCGGAACGGAGAAACAAGCGGCAAACACAACCGGACCCAGGTTCATCAAAAAACGATTAGACGAGAAAAATAAAGGCCGGAACAAGGGAAATACGACAGAGGCAACGGAAATGGGGAAAAACGAGAAAAATTGGATATCAAAAAAACTAAATAGCACAAAACCGGATGGAAATATGAGGACGAAGACGGCAAAGGAAAAAATGAATACATTAAAAGTGGGTACATGGAACATAAGAAGCTTAGCAGGGAAGGAAAAAGAACTTATACAAGAATTCGAAGAAGCCAAACTAGATATACTAGCAATTACTGAAACAAAGAAAAAAGGACAAGGAGTAGTAACATTAGAAGGGGGACATCTACTAATATACAGCGGGGTAAAACCGGAAGAAAGAGCAGCTGAAGGCGTAGGCTGCATAATCAAAGAGGAATATGTAAGCAATATAAACAAATGGGAATTTATAAGTACAAGAATATTAAAAATAGAGATGCAATTGGAACAACAGAGAAGGACTACACTAATAATAATATACGGACCGAATGACGATGCAAGAACAAACAAGAAGGATGAATTTTGGGAAGAAATGACAGAATCAGTAGAAAATATAAAAGGTAGAATAATAGTACTAGGAGACTTTAACGGAAGAGTTGGTAGAAGGAACAATGATGCTATAGATGTAATAGGGAACCAGGGAGAGATAAACAGAAATAATAACGGAGCAAGGTTAATAAATTACTGTATAGAGAATAATATGATAGTGACAAATACATTTTATATGCACAGGGATATACACAAATATACAAGAGAAGTGATAGGAAGGAACGAGAGATCAATCATAGATTATATACTCATTAATAAGACATTTAGAGAAGATATTACAGACGTAAGAGTAAGAAGAGGCCCCGAAATTTATAGTGATCATTATTTAGTGGAAGCAAGAGTACGACTAGAATCAAGAAGGCAACAAAATAAGAAAGAAATACAGGAGAGAGTAAGAATAAAGGAAACTATAAAATCGTATAAGTTACAAGAAGAAGAAGTGGCAAATAACTTTAGACAGCAAATGGAAATAGAGACAGGGAAAAATGCAAACCAGTGGGAAGACATGGGGCTAGAAGAATTATGGGGATGTTTCAGGGACCACATCCTACAAGCAGCGAAAGAAATATGTGGAAAAACTTCAATAAACAAAGAGAAGAAACAAACAAAATGGTGGAACCAAGAAATAAAAAATCAAGTAAAAGTTAAGAAAGAAAAGTGGAAGTTATATCTAACTAATAAATCAGAAGAGAATTATGCAGAATACAAAACTCAACGAACAAAAGCAAAAGAGATGATAATACAAGCAAAAAAACAAACGTGGGAAGAATTTGGGAAGAGAATGCAACAGGATAGCAAAGGAAATCAAAAATTATTTTATAAAGTATTAAAGAGTTTGAGGAAAGGTAAACAACACAGATCAAAACAAGTGAAAACAAAAGACAACAGAATACTAACAGGAGAAGTACAAATTATGGAAAGATGGAGGGAACATTTTCAAGAACTGTACAACACAAATGAGGCAAACGATGAGTTATATAAAGAAAAAAAGGAGAATATACAAGAAAGAGAAGACAGCCCAATAAAAATAGAAGAAGTACTAGATGCAGTGAAAAGCATAAAGAGAGGAAAAGCGGCAGGACACGATAGGATAACAGGAGAGATGGTAAAGAATTTAGGGGAAAGGAGTATGGAAATGTTAACACAAATTTTGAATAAGGCTTGGAATACAGGAAGAGTACCAGAAGATTGGAGCATCGGAATAACGGTACCATTATTCAAGAAAGGAGACAATAGGGAATGTTCAAACTATAGAGGGATTACGTTACTAAGCGTAATATTCAAAATATATGAGAGAATACTAGAACGAAGACTAAGAAGAAAGATAGAACATCAGATTGAAGAAGCGCAAAGCGGATTTAGGAAAGGGCGAAGCATACAAGACCACATATTTAGTATAAAGCAAATGATAGAGAAGGCGAGTATAACAGATACCGAGATCTATATGGTATTCATAGATTTACAGAACGCGTTTGACAGAATTAGACAAGAAGACGTATGGGAAAGTCTAGAAAAAGAAAAGTGAGCGTAAAATTAAGAACAGCAATAAAGAGTCTATACAGAAACAACAAAAACTACGTAAGGAAAGACAACAAAGAATCAGATCTGTTTGAAATAAAAGATGGATTAAGACAAGGCGGAGTAATGAGCCCATTACTGTTCACACTGATAATGGATGATGTTATTAGGGCGACAAGAAAGAAAACAAAAAAAGTACATATCGGTCATAACAATTTAACGCCAGTATATGTATCGGAATGCGCATTCGCGGACGATCTGATGATATGTGCTGCAGGAGAAAGGATTTACAAAACAATATACAAATATGGGAAGCAGAACTGGGCAGAAGAAAAATGAAAATAAATACGAACAAAACGAAGGTGATGGTTGTGAGTAGGGAAAATAAAAGTGTAAATATAGAAATAAACCAAGAAAAAATTGAACAAGTAGAAGTCATCAAGTATCTAGGGGTGTCAATACAAAGAGAAGGAAATAACGAAATAGAAGTGATGGAGAGAATTAACAGTGCGACAAAACTATATCACAGTCTAAGTAACTCGTTCATAGGAAAGAAGGAAGTAAACGAAAGAACAAAATTAACAGTGTACAAAACAATCTTCAGACCCATTTTAACCTTTGGGAGCGAGAGTTGGATATTGACGAATACAATGAGAAGTAAAATTCAAGCAATCGACATGAAGTATTTGAGAAAAGTTAAGGGAATAACGAGAAGGAATCGAATAAGAAACGACATAGTACGCAAAGAACTAGAAATTGAACCAATCAGAAACGTTATAGAGAAACAACAACTGAGATGGTTTGGACATATATGCAGAATGAACAAAAATAGGCAAGTCAGAAATGTATGGGAAGCAGGAGTACATAAAACCAAAAAGCGAGGACGGCCAAAGAAAACTTGGAACGACGAAATAGCAGTATTACTGAAAAGAAAAAACAAGACCTGGACAGAAGCCAAGGCACTAGCAAGAGATAGGAGAGAGTGGAAGAAATTCGTGGAACAGAATTAAGAAAATAATACCTTACACCTTGCGGTAGAAAGGTTTCCGATTATATATATATATACCAATAGCGCATGCTACGTAGTCTAGCTTACGTTGTAATATTTGTTAACACTTTAAAATTAGTGGAGACATACATACATATACGATAGCGCTGAAATTTCATGGAAAAAGTATTCATAATCTCTCACTCATGCTTCAGCATTAAGCTGCGACATGATTTATACATACAATAAGGGCAGCAAAAGAGTGAGCAACAGTTGTAAACATTTCCAATGACAATTTCTACAACTATAACATCAGACTCAGCACGGGCAACATCTAAAAATATCTTAACATATGTACATATATACAAAAGTTCAGAGTGATCAGTTAATAATTTTATTATACGCCTGCCTATATGCTAATAGACTTTCATAAAGTAAGGGACATAGATATGTACATATGTGTACTGTACAAATCATGCACCATAATCGGTGCTTGGCTTAGGCACGAACAAAATTAGCTTGAGAACTTGAAATCCATAACAACCAGAATAGTGCTCTTCTCGACATTTTGTAGAAAATTTCATGCACTACAAAAAAGGTCTTACAAGATTTCTTGATATCTTATACGGTTAATGCTGGATTCGCAAAATAAAAGAAAATGTCGCAAAAATAACCCTAATTGTCCCTTTCATTGCAGACGTAGGCTTAACGACAGAAGATATCAAAAAACTTGTAAGACTTTTTTTGTAGCGAATGAAATCATCTCCAAAAAAGTCATGCGAGAGCACTATTCTACTTGTTATGTTTTTTAAGTTATCGACCTAATGCTGTTCATGATTAAGCCGAGCCGCGACCATAGATGCAAGATTTGTACTGTATACAAGATAAACAGTTAGACCCCTAAAGCCAAAGATTAAAAAACACGAAAAGATGGTCCGGTTACGTAAAACAGATAAATAAGACTTGACAACAAGTACACTCCTATCCCAGCAGAGCCATTATTCTAAAAAAAAGATAGGTACAGAAAGCGGCATAAACACCAATAGTACACCATTAAAGATGTATAAATACCATTTTTTTAATGTATGGTGGGTGCTTAGTTGCGGTGACTTCGTAATCTGTATTTCTTGTCTGGCTATCGCAGCAACTCGCGGCGTGTAATTTTGTGTGTAAATTGTATTCAAATGGCTTTGTGACAGCATCATATCGCCTTTCATAATGCCGCACTGTTAATCACTTTGCTCCTAACAATGAATGGTAAGTCGATCCGGATTTCAACTCTCTGAAAACATGTCACCGTCCCTCCAGCGAATTGAAAACCGGCTTCTATCGTCTCGCCACAACGATAGTCAGCTGCCTAACTACTGCGGCTATCGACCTGTTCTGTTGCGCGAAATAGTTATAGATGATCCGTGGGGCTCCAAACACAAATGTATACAGTAAAAAAATTATACAGTTTACACAAAATTAATACACCTATATGTCCAATAAGGTCACAGGTATGCGTTAAATTTACAATTCTCTTCGTGTGTAAATCTAACCCAATAATTTGTGTAAATTTGACAAGATGTTTACATGTATAGTGAACAATTATTATTAATAAAGGTTACCATTTTCACTTGTTTTTAACACATTCGACTGTGTTCTTAATACAAGAATTTGTGTTAGCTAATGTGTACAGACTGGTTTACCGCGAACTGCATTGATCGAGTGCGAAAGAACTATAGCTAGGAGTGATATGAAATTTTGGTACTATATTAAAGTCGATGAGGGCCATTCGCCTAAAATATTTTCAAGATGGCGCCACTCCGGAGTATACCGGAAGTAGGTACCAACTTCGTAACTTTAGGTATAACAGTAATAACATATTGTTACGTTTCTAGATTCTACATGAAATTCTAAACATATTTCACGTATAATGTCATACGAGGGAGCGTTTTTATATTCGCGGAATGAGCGGATTGCAGGAGGGTGATTAGGCGCATTGGGGGCGTGGCCTGTCCAGCGACTCATAATTAGTATAAATACAAAGTTTCATTGTTATTAGACTGTTAGTCTTTAAGCTATCGTCAACCAAGTAAGAAGTGAAAAGTGAAATATGGAAAAAATCGAATATCGTGCCGTTATAAAGTTCCTTACCAGGCAAGGAAAATCAGTCGCGACCATAATGAATGAGATGTCATTGGTTTACGGCGACTCTTATCCAGGAAAAACCATGGTGTACAAGGGGCATAGTTTATTTAAACAAGGAAGGGAATCCCTTGAAGACGACCCGAGGCAGGGCAGGAGCATTGAGGTGATCACGCCAGCACTTATCCAAAAAGTTGAAAAAATTGTACTCGAAGATGCTCGACTAAAGAAGAAACAACTCGCAGAAATGGTTGGAGTATCCGATACAACAATTTTTTAAATCCTACACGATCATCTCGGCATGTCTAAGGTCAGCGCAAGATGGGTGCCGAGAATGCTCACGCCGCCGCAAAAACAACAGCGCGTAGAGTGTTCGCGTGCATTTTTGGACCTCTGTAATGAAGATGGTGTATTGAGTCGAATTGTTACTGGAGACGGAACTTGGGTTCATCATTATGAACCTGAGTCCAAACAACACTCCATGCAGTGGCATAAAAAGGGCACAGCACCTCCCAAGAAATTTAAAGTGTCACAATCAGCTGGGATACTCATGGCAACGGTATTTTGGGACTCGGAAGGAATATTGTTGATTGATTATTAAGATAAAGGTGTTGCTATAACCGGAGAATATTACGCTTCAATATTAGAGCGACTAAAAGAAGCCATTAAAGAGAAAAGACGGGGAAAATTGACGAAAGGTGTGCTGCTTTTGCACGACAACGCGCCCGTCCACAAGAGCCGCGTTGCATTAGCTGCCCTGCATAAGGTGGGCTTCGAAATTGTGAATCACCCACCCTACAGCCCAGACCTGGCCCCGAGTGATTATTACCTGTTTCCGAAAATGAAAAAAGAGCTGCGGGGTAAAAAATTTACTGCCGATGATGAAGTCAAGGAGGCAGTTTCGGCGTATTTTGCAGATAAAGAGAAATAATTTTTTTATGAGGGTATAAATAAATTAATTGAAAGATGTGAAAAATGTATCCGTCTTGCAGGTGAATATATTGAAAAAGAAAAATAATTTGGTTTTTTATTTCCACCCCTTAACCCCCTTTCCGCGAATATAAAAACGCTCCCTCGTATATCTAACAATAAGTCTAAGCCTTTGTGAATTATTGAAGCTACCCATTTTTATAACAGATATCTTTAGACAAAGTGACCATTATTTTCAATGCTGAAAAGACAAAACTATAAAAATTACCGCTTCCTATTAAAAAAAATTGACTTTCGACATCCATGTATTAATAATCGTAACAATTTTATACAAATAGTATTAAATTAATAATCGAGATAACTTACTTCAAATTAAATAATAAATTCCTCTTTATATGGAAAAAGCAAAATTAATTTTCTGCCTGCAAACGTCAATTTTAGCATAAGAATTTCAATAAGTCAAAACGGTTTAGACTTAGATATATGACATTATACATGAAATATATTTAGAATTTCAGATAGAATTTAAAAACGTAACAATATACATGATATTCTATTTAAAATTACGAAGTGGTGTCATCTTGAAAATATCTTAGGCGAATCGATACGGACGTATCGATTCTAGTACAGCACCAAAATTTCAGATTACTCCTAGCTATACTTATTTCGCAATCGATCGAAGTTCTCGGTGAACCAAATTTTGAAAAATTTTGTTTTGAACGAACGCTTATAACTCCGGTTCTACTGAACAGAATTTTATAAACTTGGTCTTGTTGGAAACAGTTCTCCCCCGCCAATATAATGTTTACCAATTTAACGAATTTAATAAGTGACATGCATGCTAGAGGGCGCTGTATAAATTTTTTCGGAAATTTTGTTTTTCTTCAAAAATATTAAATGGAAACATGTATTTTTGAACACGAATTAAAATAGACTAAATTACCGACAATTCAACGAAAACCGCGTATCGATATCTTTTACCTATCCGAAGTTATCTTACAAAACGTATAAATAACAAGAATTTTTCTATAAATATTAATTATTCTGCTTTACCTCTATGGAATTTAGCAAGTTTGGTCTTGATAGAAAGGATTATCCTCGGCCTATTGTTAGTGAATCAAATTCTTCCATATGAACAAATTTAAATAGGTAATTTGCGTTTTTTTTAGAGAGTAGTGCGTGTAATGTTATACCCGTATTTATGCTCACACTATTAAATAGTGAATTGAAATCTCAAAATGTTAGTGAAAACCAAAATTCGATATCTTTTGCTTAAGGCTAGATATTGGTAAGTAAATTTGAAATTATTAATTACTAGATTTGTATAATGAAATTGGTATGAATATGGTAAATAATCAAAAACAAATAGTAGGTCGTGGAAATAAATGAATGGGACATGTGTCAAAATTAATAAACCTGTAGTTTTGATTCTGCGGTTTTACCGGTTGGTTTATACTTTGTTGCATTAAATTAGAATTAAAATTACGCGAATACTTTATTTTAAACTTAAAATGATTCTAACAAATCAAGAAGCATTTGACATGTTAGCAGTTTATTTTGAGTGTATTGCCAATGTAACTGTTGCTGCCAGGTTATATGCCGTACAATATACTGAAAGACGTCATTCCCATAAAAGAAGTTTTCTTCGACTAGTACATCATTTAAGAACGACGGGAAATGTAAATATTCCTATATATAGAAGACACAACAGAGGTCGAACAGAGGAAAATACAATTAATATTTTGGCATATGTGCAATTTGATCCTCATTTAAGTACCCGGACAATAGCTAGAGAATTGGGATTATCTAGAACTACTGTTCAAAATACTTTAAGAGCAAATAGGTACCTATGACTACTATAACAATATAATATAAAGTAAAAAGTAGTACTCATATGTCTATATTTTTTTTACAAACACAAATATATACATATATATTATATTTATACCGGTCCATTTCAGACATAGGATAAATAACGGCGGGAAGGGGCAAGGGGTACGAAAATTCGCTAAGAAGTGGGGTCGCGATGAGTCTATCACAGCGCTGTAGATTAGACGAGACTAGACTGTGATAGAGAGACTTACACGCGTCCCCACTTCTTAGCGAATTTTCGCACCCTTGTCCCTTCCCGGCGTTATTTATCCTATTTCTTAAAACGACCGGTATATTGATGCATATTAAGCTATGACTTCCGATACATACGGAGAACTACCTGAAATCCACTCGTTCCCGTTATCTAATTTAGATATAATGTACTATCATATATAGCATATAATAGAACATTTGTAACATGGGTACGACCAGAGGGGTAAAAAATTAGCAAAGTTTGTTAAGAGTATATATATGCATATATAGATATATATACATATATGCAATATTATTATATATCTATTATTTGACATAAATCATTTCTTAGATTTCATGCATATCACATAGTATTGCATCAAGCTCTAACTGACCGTGATTGCGATAGAAGGCTGGACTATTGTAACTGGTTTTTGGGTATGGTAGGTACATGATAGTCCTGAATTTATGTCACGTATTTTGTGGTCAGATGAGGCTACATTTAGTAGTAATGGTACGGTAAACCGTCACAATATGCACTATTGGTGTCAGAGTAATCCGCATTGGACGCGTGAGATCGAACATCAAGGTCATTGGTCAGTGACCGTGTGGTGCGGTATTCTAGCCGGCCAGATAATTGGTCCTTTTATTTTTGACTACGCTCTTAATGGAGAACGCTACCTAAATATTCTAAGCAACGAATTACCACTTCTTCTGGAAGACATACCATTAGCAATCCGCAGAGATATGTTTTTCCAACACGATGCGTGTCCGGCGCATTTTTCCCTTCACTTTCGCAATTTTCTGGACGGTGCATACCCTGACAGGTGGATAGGACGTGGCAGTCTATTTCCTTGGCCGCCTAGATCGCCCGATTTAACTTGTTTAGATTTTTATTTGTGGGGGCGAATAAAAGAAATTGTTTTTGCAACGCGGCCCACTACTCGAAACAACCTGATTGTGAGGATAAGACATGCCGTACAAAGTATTTCTAGAGCAGAAATAAAGACTGCAACACTATCTACTCGTCGTAGACTGAATCGTTGTATAGAAAATGATGGACGACAATTTGAACACCTAGGCCGCCAGTGACTGTTTTGATTTTACCATGTTTTTATTGCTTTTTTATTGTTTTGTTGCGTTGTTTATTTTAATAATACTGTTGTTGTTTGCATTAGTATTTTAAGATTTCAATTCACTGTTTAATAGTGTGAGCATAAATACGGGTATAACATTACACGCACTATTTCTAAAAAAGCGCAAATTACCTATTTAAATTTGTTGAACGCTCTCTAGCGGTACCGGTGATAATCATATTGAAGAATTTGATTCACTAACAATAGGCCGAGGATAATCCTTTCTATCAAGACCAAACTTGCTAAATTCCATAGAGATAAAGCAGAATAATTAATAGTTATAGAAAAATTCTTGTTATTTATACGTTTTTTAAGATAACTTCGGATAGGTAAAAGATATCGATGCGCGGTTTTCGTTGAATTGTCGGTAATTTAGTCTACTTTCTTAATTCGTGTTCAAAGATACATGTTTCCATTTAATATTTTTGAAGAAAAACAAAATTTCCGAAAAAATTTATACAGCGCCCTCTAGCATGCATGTCACTTATTAAATTCGTTAAAATTGTTAAGCATTATATTGGCGGGGGAGAACTGTTTCCAACAAGACCAAGTTTATAAAATTCTGTTCAGTAGAACCGGAGTTATAAGTGTTCGTTCAAAACAAAATTTTCCCTCCTCCCCTCCCCTTATCTGATGAAGTACGAAAAATTTGTCCGGTGTAAAATATGCGGAATTATCAGGAGATTCCGATTTTCATATTTGCGATAAACCTTAATTTGGTAAATTTTGTATAAAATAAGAATTTAAATTTTTGGTACTCAGTTACGCCATCTAGCGGTCATCCTACAATTTCCTAAACAATTTCCAGATGTTTCTCGGTGCCACTTTAGTCAGTGATATTTTTTTCCCGAAGCTCTACCATGAACCGTTTCTGAGATATTGCCGAGCGACATTCTTAGTTGGCCACCCTGATTGTCAAGTGACTTACTAAAAATGTCAGGGTCTCAATCGCAAAATGAATGCAGAACAAGAAGTTATAAAAACAAATAGCTGCAAATGCTAGAGATTAACTTTTACCTAATAAATCTAAGTTTCAGTACGAAGCTGCGCTTTGATGTATATACATCAAATAATATAATAAAGTTTTGAGCTGATTTTGATATTTATTTGACACTGATATAAGAGTCCATTTTTCAGTTTTTAAGTACTAGTACTTTAAAGTGGCACTTTATGGACGATAAAGTAATAATAATAATAATAATAATAAACGGGCTTTATTGTTGAAAACAAACAAATTATACAGGCGAAGTCCAGCAGAGCTGTTCAACTTAACCTATGATAAAAACCAAGGATAATTCATATGTGGCGTTTCTTTCGGTATGATTACTTACTTACTCGCAATGTAAACATCAATACTTACTACAAAGTAACGAGAAAAAAAAAAAATTATGTATAATTAGTGAGATCTCTGCTTCTCCCTAAGTAATGAGATTACCTTACGACGAAATACGGAGACACTGCCTGTTTTGAAATCATGTGGTAGAGCATTGTAATATTTAGCCGCCGAATACGAGAAGGATCTGTTAAATAACACGTATCGATGTCGTTGCACCGCTAACTGATCTACATGGCGCAGATCTCTATCATGAATCATTCTTCTTGTACCCAGGAGACTGTTTATATACCTGGGCGAGCCCTCAGCGATGGCCTTATGCACAAATACGCAGAGATGTAGTTCTCTACGATACTCCATTTTCAGCCAACCAATACGATCGAATAAATGTGATATGTGATTTCCTCTTCTTACCCCATATATAAAACGTAAACAGGCATTTTGAACCCTTTGGATTTTGGTAGTATACTCCAGGTCGAGACACGGGCCGTAGACAATGTCACAATAATTGAACGGGGACAACACAAGGCAGTCACACAAAGTTGCTTTGAGTTGAGTATTCATCAAGTGTCTGCTAGCATACAAATATTTTAGAGTGGCAAATGATTTCTGGATACGTTTATTTACGTGCTGTCTAAATCTAAGTTTGTTATCTATTGTTAAACCTAAATTACAAACTGTATTAGTAGTTTTCAATTTTTGATTTTCAACCCTGATATCTACATCGTCCACGGCCCCTGTCGTCGCCTGGAAAACACAATCACAGATGACTTTGAACTGTTAATCTGTAGGCAATGGTCTTTAGATACTTTAACTAGCTTATTCAAATCATTGTTTATGTTAGTAACAGCAAGCTGCAGTTGATTTATGTTGAAGCTGTAATATAGTTGACTATCATCGGTAAAAAAATGAGGTGTACAGTGTTGCAAATTATTATAAAAGTCTGCAGTATACACAATGAATAGAAGAGGGGAAAGAACTGAACCCTGGGGCGATCCGGCTTTGATTTCTGCTTCGGAAGAAGAGCAATTATTGATACGAACCTTTTGAGTCCTGGACGTAAGAAAGGAAGTCAGTAATTCTCGAGAGTCTGAGTCGAATCCAAAAAACTTCAATTTAGCTAAAAGCATTTGATGGTTCATAGTATCAAATGCCTTGGTATAATCTAGTAAAGTGAGAATCGTAATGTTATCAGAATCTAAAGCTGTGATTATGTCATTGGTGACTTTAATCAGTGCGCTTGTAGTACCGTGGTGCTTTCTAAAGCCAGATTGTGAGGTGGGTAGGATATGTTTTGATTCGAGATATAAGTACATTTGTTCGTACATGGCTTTTTCCAAGATTTTAGAAAGAACCGGCAAAATACTAATTGGCCGCAGATGGCTGTATTCTGTCGGATTAGTAATTTTACATAATGGCAAAATGATTGCTTTTTTCCATATTTCTGGTACCGTGTTAGTATGTAAGCATGTATTTATAAGATATCGGATGCAATCCGCTATTTCAGGTAAACATAATTTTAGCATGGCTAAATTAATATTATCTACTCCTACTGCATTGGTTTTGATTTGTGATATGTACCTATGGACATCCGCAGTAGTAATAAAGTTAAAGCTAAAAGAGTTATTATAAGAGAACTGATGGTTATTATAGTACATTAATGTATCGTGTGCCGGAGATGAATTTTTACTAAACGATGCAAAGTAGGAGTTAATTTCGTTCGGGTTTGCTAGATGCTCTGGAATGCACGCGCGGGTTCGCTTATTAGATATTTTAAAATCAGTAAGCGTCTTCCACAACAGTCCAGAGTTGTTTTGCTTGCTAATAAAATTTAAATAGGCCTTTTTTCTTGGCGAATTGCCGAGGTGGTATAGTTTCTGATCTCCTTATATGCATTCCAATTTTCTAGGGATTTGGAGTTTTTATATTTAGAGAGCGCGGCTTTGCGTAATTTAATTAGAAGTTTTATAGTGTCTGTTAGCCATGGGGCTTTGGGTTTGCTTATGCGAATTGTTTTTAATGGTGCATGCCTATCAAACAAATATAGAATGTTATCATTAATAAACTTCAGAATCATGTTAACATCGTCAAAAAGGTATACATTATGCCATTCGATAGACTTTAACGTCTCGTTAAAATTCGCTATTTCAAATGTACTAAAATCTCGATATGTATACATTTTGATTGTCTCCCTAGGTTTTTTAATATTTAGCGTAGCTAAGATAAACATGTGATCAGAAACACTGGGCAAGTCAATCAATCGCACACCCGTCACCAGCGATGCATCAGTAACCAGCACGAGATCGATTAACGTACTGCTGTAGGCAGTTATTCTGGTAGGTTCATTGATCACTTGTGTTAAGCCAAATGACTCACAAAATGAATAGAATTTTTCGACTTTACTGGTGTTAATATTAAACAAGTTAATATTGAGGTCACCAAGGCATATCACTTCATCAACAACCAGAAAAACTTCTGACATCAAAGATTCAAGTGCACTCAGGGACATAGTAACGTCAGAAATCGGCGCTCTATATAGGCAACCCACCCCATAGGTTTTGTTAGAGAGTCTAAATTTGATAAAAATAAATTCAAGGTCGTTATTGTTTCCTGAACAGATTACCTTACAAAGAATTGTATTCCTAACGCAGATGGCAACACCTCCCCCCTTGAGGGTCGATCACATCTATATATATTGTAGTTGGGGATCAGAATTTGCTCATCAGGTACAGCATCATTCAACCACGTTTCAGATAATGCTAAAATATCTAGATTTTCATCTAAGGCAGTGTCCCGCAATTCATCAAAGCCTGTAAAGAGAGATCTCACATTAATACTACCAATTGTTATGGACATTAAGTCCGAAAATTACAGATCATAACTAATTTCTTGTTAGAAAAATTACAGCAAACTTAATTTAGAAAATTATATAATATTAAGATCTAATTACACAAAACAACAAATATTCTAGAGAAAAAACAGAGAAAAAGAAAAAAAAAAAACTGGTAAGTAAGTAAAAAAAAAATACGTGAACGGTAATGAAGGTAAGTACTTAGTTTTATTAATTAATAAATGTAGTGAATGTTACAGTAGTTAATGCAAAAAAAAAAAAGAAAACAAACAACCATAAAGCAAGGGATTATACGAAAATATCTAAATAAAGTAGTGAAAGCAGCTTACTTTCCCGTCTCTACTAAGTTAAATAACAAAACAAATGAAAATACATTCCAGTGAGCAGTGGGAGTAATACAAATTTTGTCTGAGTTTACTACCTACAAGCTAGTTTTTTCTTATCAGCTATGGATCTGAAAACAAACTTCTCCTTGTTACATTTGATATGAATATTCCCGTCGAGAGTCCAGACGTTTTTAGGTCCAAACTTGCCTGCTGCCTCTCTGTACATCATGTAACGGGCTCTTGTTAGATCTTCTACTACAAAAATACCGGTTCCTTTCAGGAGGTGACGTTCCCGCAGTATTTGCTTTTTGAATTTATAGCTGGTGAATTTAATAATAATGGATTGTTTATTTTCTTTAGCAGGGCCTACAGTGTGACATCTATCAATATAAGTTGCATCCATATCTATCCTTAGTTTATTAGCGAAGATTTCCGTTAATTTGTCTTGTAGATTTTCTTGCGGTTTAATCACAATACCATTTATTCCTAGACTATTTCTCCTTGAGTATTGCTCTAGATTGTCGTATTTTTCTTCTAAACTTGCATAGTTTTTTTCCAAAATATCAATGCGGTCCTCATACGACTGTAGTTTTTCTTCTACACTTTGTTCTATTTTTTCGGTTATTTTTGTTATTAATGCGGATAGAAATTCTTCATCCTGTAGTAATTCTGCTACACAAGCTTTTATTAAGTCTTTTTTTCGGCTATGGCTCGTGTATTCGACATGATTTTGATACAGTAGCCTGCGATAGTTATATGCGATACTTGTAGGAAGTTTCGTAAAATAATTTGCACTTTAACACTGGAAAAGATACACCTTCACAGAGAGACGAGACACGCGTGCACTTACTCACTGTACGCCATCTATCTAAGTAGCACATAAAATATGCAACTATGATGCAGTCGAATATAAAATATTTTAACAGCTTGCCGTTATAATGTATTGTAAATTATGTCCTACACTTTACAACATCAGCGAACAAATATATATATCTAATAAAATAAGCATAAATCCTCACTAAAATCGAATCATATATATTTGGCTCGTCTACTGGAACAGGTGTGATCCAACCATAATGCGTCCAGTATAACCAGGAGGAATGTATAATATTGTGCTATATTTTAATTAATACAAAAAATTTACAATTTACACAGAAGTATTTATACGGAAACTTTTTCCTGTGTATATTAGAATTAAAATCTAGCGATATCTCCATAAAGTCAGTACTATGATTCAAGTTTCGAAGGAAAGCCCTTGTTCGCACACTACACATTTAACTTCACTGTAAAAGGAAATTCTCGTAAATTAGAAGATTAGAAGCAATGGAAGGGAAACAATGAACAATGTATTGTAGAGTTTATGGAAGAGAACCCAGAAATCATCACGAATAAATGCACAGTAAGTCACATAAAACGATGAAATAAAAACAAAGAGATGTGGGAAAAACTAATAACTAAACTAAATAGTTTAACTCAAGTATATGGATAAGGATAATGAGGATGGAGAAAATGTGCCCTATTGGAAGTCAAAGACAAAAAGCTTCATAATAAAAAATGATGATCTTAAGAGGCAACTTAACAAGCACGCAGTTAATACTTAATGTTTCGAAATGCGAAGAATAAATTACTTAATATATTCCTTCAAATTTTTAATAATGCGACATGGTTTCATTACACAGAATCTTGTTCGCAACTCAATCTTCATACTACCTCCTAGTATCTGAGAAGACATTACTATTGATTGCAGCATTACATGAAATTCACGGATTTAATGACGGTATACATGCCCGTTACAAAAAAAAAAAACTAACTAAAATACATTCTTACACTTCAAAAGGAACACATGCAATAGTCGCTTTTAAGCGAAGCTCGCATAGTCGATGGCGGTTCGTATCGGAAGTTTATTTACAAGTCGGAACGCTGAAAGTTTTCCTTTTTTGTTTGCCGTTGCGTGATAAATTCGCTTTGCTCCGGTGCCTAGTCGGTTGGTCGACCGGACCAACACTGTACATAATTCCTGCTTTCGTTTTTGATTAAACGCGATTCATGTTTGCATTCGTAATACCGGGGGGAGGAGAGGGGGGCTCCAAAAGGGCTGACCGATTCTCCCGATTTTATTAGCCACCCCTTCTTCACAGGTATGCATGTAAACATCATGCGCATGAACTTTTAATATCTCTGCAAGTGACTTCTTTAAAATAGCCATATTTTCAACTTTAATTTTATACAATCCCTTTTATGTATCAAGCTATTAATATCGTGGCATAGGGTTGAAAATAGCTGTGTAAAAATTTAAATATAGATCTGGTTACTGTGTTAGAGAAATAGGAAACTGTATGAGCATTTGCTGCCTCAAACGTTTAACTCCAATAAATTAAATTTTGCTGTATTTGATATGTAGCAAATATTTTAAAAATAAAAATGTATTTATTACATTTGACAGCTCTATACTATATTGTATAACAAAACCAAGAACCACAAACGTATAAATCGCAAAATAATCATTGATACAAGTTGAAAGTTTATTTTAGATTACTTATCGAATCAATATGATTCCTGTATTATTGAAACTGTTTTACACAAACGACTCTATCAAATTCTTTTAGTTTTAACGAATAACTTGCTTATAGAAGTATTTGGTAAAAGTGTCTCATAAATACAAAGCAGTAGATGCAGCTATGGAAACCGCTTAATAAATAGAAAAGAATAATAACATGCATATGATAATAATGAATATAAGTTGTTTAGTAGGACTATAATAACAGGAAATGTGTACAATATAATAATAAATAATCATTGGGTTTAAGAAAGAGCTTTTTATAGAATGTTATGCAGTTATTGAAATCCAAATTAAATAAAACACTTGTATCAATTCAGTAAAAATAAATTATAAATACTTGTAACAAAATTAATAAAAGCTGATGCAGTAATTCACTTCAACATGGATTTCTTTAAGCCCAATATTATATCAGATGTAACAGCTTTGTATTCGAGAGCATTGTGTATTAATTAACCGCTTTATGATAAAGTCGCGAGATTGGACGTAGAAGTCCGGTACGCTCTAGAGGCAGCATTTAGGAACAATATTCTCTAACATTTCTACTTTTAGATTAAGTCCTATGCGTTTATCCCTTTTGTAATGTTTATCTTTGCGGCTTTTGTCGCAATAATTGCAAAGATCCTAACGATAGTTTCGACAAACCAAATGATCTATTTAGGCCCTAGGTATAGTTTCATCGCGGAGGAAAGATCAATAAAAACAAGGAAAGGGATTTAATTGGAAAAGAAATTATATTTATTTTAACGCGGCTAGTATGCCAGATGGTCTATCACCATAATATCATCCCATCAAGCTTATATGCACGAAATTGTGCATTTACGGTAAAGAAGTAGATTGCAATAATATTTAAGAAACTCCTTTAAACTTACATAAGTTGACAGTAAAGTAAACTCCTTTATTTCCTGTTCACAAAGCCACTCTTCCTTTCATGTTTCCTGAAGTTATTAAGCTGAAAATGTAAGAGGCTGTGCGTATCGCAGTAGCTTTGAGTACGGATGAACTTCATTTTAGTATATTTGTAATGGATGTAGAGCTTTGAAATTTTCAGGATAGATATTATGAAGTAATTCCTGTCGGATAATGTATTTTTCGAAAACGTGGTTATCGAGATAAACGCCATAATTTTCTCTTTTAACGTCGGCGATGCAACTTCGTTTCATATTTGAAATGAGCGTGAGAAATGTAATTTTTTTGATATAATTGTTTTTTCGTCAAGATGCGCATGTCGAAGAAAATCAATTTCACCTATTTAGAATGACGTTAGACTTTGAAGCTTTGGCTATAATAGATATTGTTTGTACGCCAAATTTAGGTAACATATTTTTCGAAAGCGTAGTTGGTCACATGTCGCCGGAAACGACGCCAGCTTGTCTTCCTTAAGTAGCTAGAGAAAAATTTCCTAACGCGTTCCTTAAATTGAGTGGCGTAATTTCCTCACAGACATTTCGGATAGTTTAGTTCCACATTTGTAGTATTATTAAAGAATATTCGAGCAATAATCAATCAATAATGCGAAATAGCTAGGTAACGCCTATTTTTTGATAATAAAAGTGTATTTCAAAAATGTCATATGCATTTCCATTAGAGCAGCTGCGCGCGCATGGTGTATTTATTTAAATATGCCGATAAATGGCCTCATGCTTTAGCTGAGGAGAAGAATTTATCAAAAATATCATTATTCATCCTACCTAAAAACCATTGACAACAATATATCTACTTGTCGTGGTTAATGATTAAGAGCTCTTGCTCGTAATAAAACTTAATACGGAAATTTTTGCATATTTTGTTAAGGATTATCTGACATATCCTATATAAAAATTATGCTTGTTGTGAAAGCTTACGAATAGATTTCTTAGCCGATAGTTATTCGTTACTTAATAATTGCATATATCTACAATTATTCCTTTTAATGGTCTACCACTACCTGGTGTTCGGAGCACAGACCCTGTTTCACGGAAATTGTAGAATTTCTGCCCAAAATTCTCTATTTTCTAATTTTACACCATTTCTAAAATATAATTCGATAATAAAACCGTTATGATGACAAATTGTAACACCTTTGTGTCAATGAATTAATACACTATACATAATAAAAGAGATATTTTATTAGTGACTACTAATACGATATTTTGAAGAAACAATTTCATGGTTTGCTAGAGAGTAAATTTATTTAATCATGTAATACTTCAGCGGCTAATTAAAACGTTCTAGGCTACAGTAGCTACAGAGAGTTAGTGCTAATCTTTAAATATCTATGTATCTTTAAATATCATGTAACAACATGATTTTATGTAAACCTGGTATCTGCTTTGATAAAATAAGATAATTTATGAATTAGTAGTAGTACAAATATACATATTTCGTTCAGAAATAACAAACTCCAAACGTTATAACGAAATATCAACAGAAACAAAACGAAATGATTTCAAAGGTTTGCTTGGAATAAATATCTGTTCATGTAATAACGTTGCAAGAAAGTAGGTAATATATTTTATACGTACATATTTTTCTATATTTTAAGTTGCATATTTTTTCAGCTGAACTCATACCTGATATCTGAACTTATTTCAAAAGTAATACCTCTTTTGATAAAAGTGTATGCGAGGTGGTGCAAAATTTGTGAATTGATACATTTTAATCACAGTTGCATTTATCCATACTGAAAATAATAAGGGAGTACTCACTACACAACTGACGTCGTCTTCGGAGCATCAACTTTGGCAGTTAAGTTTAAATGTATTGCAACAACATTTTCCTGTTAAATAAAACCTCAAATTATATTCTTATGTATTATTCGGGAATATGCGGTATCTAGCTGCGGCAAACCAAAGCCACAGATCTACATACATATACCTTACCAAAATACATGTAACTATACTCACTGACATTACAAGTGTTACACCCACAAGGAGTAATTGATTTTTTGGGATCAAAATGACTACTTATATTTAAAGCATGGTATGATAAACATGTCAACTTTTTATCACTAATACTTTTTTGTGAAAAAAATTGTCTTGCTTTTTTGCGAAGAGATTCATGTTCATGAGAGCTGACTAATATAGAAAAGTTTAGTTATTGTGTGTCCGTCTACAAGTGTTAAGCGTAACAAAATGCCTAGAGTTGGAAGACGTCTAACTTATCACTGTGTTAGTGACTTTGACAGGGGTAGAATTGTTACCTATCGAGATGTTGGTTTGTCCTATCGCAAAATTGGCCGTCGTGTTAAGTGTACTGCAATGACGGTAATGCGTAGGTGTCGTGTGTGAACAGAAGAAGGTAGAAGAAGACGAAGAAGACCAACTGGTCAACCGAGGCGTACCACAGAGCGTCAAGATAGGCACTTCAGACAACTAGCTCTACGATACCGTTTTGCTACAACGCAACGCGTCAAATCGCCGACAAATGGTTTAGAGAAGGTAGACCTGTTACGATGCGTACACTATAGCTGCTTTCTATTTATAAAATTTCTGGATCATGATTTGCAAAGCATGATTAAATGTTTATTAGGAACATGTTCAGTAACTAACATTGAGAAAAGAACGCACAAAAGGAGATGGAGATTTGTTTACACCACACATAACCATCACATAACGCGTACTTAGAAGTGAGGTTATGTTCGTTTTAAACATACTGAACCGAAAAATATGGTGTTCCACAGGGGAAAGAGGATTACAAATCGTGATCACAAATCTTGTTGTAGTAAGGATGAATCACAATTTCAAATTTTTTAAATACAACATGATTCGTTCGAACAAAACCGGTTTTGTTCGCTGATATCGTCCACGATTATGCTTCCTTTGACTGTGGACCATTGTCGGCAACGCTTGAACTGGTACAGAGAACGGCATCATTGGGAAACAGAATGACATAATGTCCTCTTCAGCGACGAATCGCGATTCTGTCTAGGTATGCATGATGGCCATAAAAGGGTACGACGTCGGCGTGGAGAGCGACGCGATATTGGGTTTGCTGTTGAGAGACATGTACACAGGATTGTTGGAGTAATGGTTTTGGAGCTATTGCCTATGACAGTCGATCACCAGTTCTATTGTATTCGAGGCAGTATGACAGCTGCGCGTTATGTTGATGATGTCTTACAAACCACTTTACTACCTTATCTAGATGGCCGTTCTTTTTCAGCAAGACAATGCACGTCCCTATATTGCTCGTCGAACTATGGACTTTCTCCAAGAAGCAGGCGTTAATGTTTTGCCGTTGGATATCATTGGAAGGAGACTGTCCACTTTGCACCATTCTCCACAAACTTTGGCGCAGTTAATCAACGAAGTTCAAGTTGCTTGGAACGAGGTGCCACAAGCAGATATTGACCATCTCATTTTGTTGATGCCTAGATGTGTACAGGAGTGTACTATGGGATCGCCAAACATGTTTTTTTTCGTGTTAATAAAAGTTCTTGCAAGTTGTTATCGTTTCAGTTCTGATGTAAAACTATCACAATGCTAAAAAATCAAGTCAAACAAATGATTCCTTCTGGGTGTAACACTTCTGATGTCAGTGAGTATATTTAGTAGAGTAGTGGCTCCTTGCTTGTACTCGATAGTTTTCAAATATATAAATATCTGAAATTATGTACCATACATATAGAGTACGATTTCATACATTTGACAGCAGAATTAACCTCCACAAAATATGTAAATACTCTAAATTTAAATATATATAAACATATGTAACATATACGATACCGTGTAAACGAAATACGTGGTGTAATTAATTTAATTAATCCAGCATTGCAAAGTAATCGGAAAACAAAATACGTAATACCTCTACTCAAATAAACAGAACTCAACTTTGTGAAAAATTTATACCAATTAATATTGTACCGTATTTTGAAAATGTTCTATAGGTTAGGTTGACGTCATCATTACCGTCGAGCTAAATATGAAGGACTAACCTAGGAACGGGTATGTACTCAGTATGGTGTTCCATAGGGAACGGTAATGGGACCAATTCTATTTCACTAATATGTTAATTGTTTAATGAGTATCTTTAGAATAGTGAAATATGTGAGGTTTGTATATTTGCAAACTATATTACATAAAAATATATTATTTACGAAAATATTAAATAATTTATAATTGTAATGAGTCAAATATCGAAGATTATCTAAGTTAGTTTTTAAACTAAACTACTCTTGCATTACATATATATATATATATACATATATAATTTCACCCTATCACTACACTACATACATCATTGCTCTACTTGTTAATTAGGCGAAACACAACAATTGCAAGGACTAACAAAATAAATCTATGAGAATTATTTTAAAATGCAGCAAGTATATCACTTGTATTAAAATTGAATGGTTTTAATAAATATAGCAGCTTACCATATGAAATAAAAATTAGTGGAAATTTCAGTAAATTTAAGCGGCTGATAAATAATACACGTATGTAATAAGACAGTTCAATTAGAATTAAGATACATAAGACATTGTAATATGAAAAAACTTAGAGCTTAATAAAATCTAACTTACGCACTTAGCACCTAGCTGTTTGCATACTTCGAGTATGCGGGCTAAACAATGACAAGTTAGTGTTATGTTTCTTATACCTAATACAACCTGCTTAGAAGAAGTTTATTTTTAATTGTTTCAAAATGTAAATCAAAATTTAAAAGGATATGGATAAGTGGTGAATTGGATTTGAGCTCGGCACAAAATTCCTTCAGATAAATAACAATAAGTTTTATAGAGGAAACCCTAAAATGAATTCCTATGAAAATAAATAACTTTTGAACAATGATACGGCTTCCACATTCCATTATGGATTTTCTATAGTTCTTATGCGCAAATTGTCTCTTCAAATCGTAACTAATTTAGAAATGTTCTAACAACAACGCTGCACAGAAGTTGGTTCTTAACCTTACTGTAAGAAGAGAATCTTGCCTAAGTAAAATCTTAAACATATATATTTTAGTAGAGAAGTTTTAACTATGCGAAAAGTTTTTGTTATCCGTAACCAATTTAAAGTTAAATATCAATGCTCTTACGCTCACAAAAGTTCCAGTGACGTATCCTTACAAACTGTAATTAGTATACGCACCCTACACCTAAAGGGGTTTAGCTTAAAATTTCCGAAAAGCAATTAACGCTAAATAATTAACTCGAATTTACACACAACACAAAAGCCACAACATGACAACCGACGCTGACATATCCGGGGAAACCACAAAAGAAACACATTTCGAAACGACTTCGCGTGGTGTGAGATAGGAAAGCGGTACAGTCGATAATTAGTTTTAGTCCTTATTATAAAGGGCGTGGAAGGAATCCAATCGTCAATTAGCGATATCCCATCGCACTTCCATCTTTTCTAATACTAAATGAAGAAAATCCTATTTCCTTTTGCTTCCCATCTCCTTCCAATATGCGGCAACGTTTCTTCTTGGTAGAGGTACTGATAGTCTGTGTAATTGAATAGAATTGGGAAACCGGGAGTGTTTGGGAAGGGGTTGATTCCCGTCGCAGATTCGTTACCTTTTTTCCATTACGAATCGTCCAAGTGTAATTCAGCTATTGCAGAGACCTCAACGCTGGTATTACAATCCACCTAGGAGAAATGTTATCTCCTTTTGTAGAGGTATAGCACGTAATAGTTAGAGAGATAGAAAATATACATGTGAGTATATGTATACACATACTAACACACACCCATGTAAATATTGTAGAAGTATTGTGTACCCGAACGTTTTGTCGTTCGAACGCGTTTTCGCTCTTTCTCTACAGATAGAACACACGAACGCTTGGTATCGATGGAAATTGTTTCGCTTAAAGAAAATTTCCACTTTATCATCGCGATAGGAGTAATTTTTACTTCTTTTTGTTTTTGTTTGCGTGTTCAATGAAGTTCTTTATATATGAGACATGAGTGCTTTGATATATGCTACGAATACACATATGTACATACACCGTTTTGGATTTCGAAAACCGCCTACATCTAATAAACTGCAATTGTTTGTAAAGAACTACTGGAGTAAGGGTTTTTTTTGTGACCGCAATGCAGTTAAATTACCCTAATGAGGATACAAAACATCATGTGTTGCTGCTCTTGACCAATTAGTTTGCCCATTTCGTACATGTGTATACGTATAAGCTAAAATAACAGTCAATAACAATGACTTTATTATCAACTGCAGAATATATCTGCTTCTTAATATATCATCAGCTTTGCTAAATTGATTGTAGAGAAGAATTTTTAATCATCCACGAAATGTATATAATAATGTAAGACTTAACACAACCAAATCTTGGTCAATTGTTGTCTTTATTACTTACTAAAAATATAACGATCGAGAATCAACATGATTTTTAAAATGTACTACTTTAGCCTGAATTTAATAGACATGACATAATTTACAATTATGAATCTTGTTTTTCCATAATTCTTGTTTGTGTTGTTGTAACTCAATACATTATTAGCCATAAATCTTCACCGGACACATGCTTCAAAATTAATCCTAACTTCGGTTCCCCAACATATTTAAATCACTGTCAATATGGAATATTCCAACAACTTTTTTCATTACACATATTAAGCATATTAAGCCTAACGTGTTAAGGAACAAGTTTTCAAGGAAGTTTACCATATTACACCTCAACCACATAAATGAAGGATATTTTATGTAACTAACTTGCCATCTTAGCAAGTAATTGACCTACATATGACATTACTTGCGTAAGTATAGTTGGGCAATTCTGGGAGCAATTCTAATGAATTACTAGAAAATCCCCATAAAAGAACCTGAAATACTGCAGCAGACAAGCAGATACTTGTAAATATTGTTGTTACAAATCGGTTCAAGACAGTCCAGCGAAGTTGCGCAGATGATGGAGCACTAAGTTTTTCTTAATTTCTGCGATGAATGTTGTTCTTTGTTCAGCTGATATACTAGGCTGTGTGTTCCACCTCTTTTGGTAGAATTATTAGAACGTGTTTAAACGCAATTTACTTTTCAATGAATACTGTACGGTAGCTGCATCAAAAAAGCGTCCATTACCAAGCGTTTTCCTTATGTATCATTCGATTATCACTTAACTTTATTTACAATTACTACCTAAATTACCTAGTCTAAAGTTCTTAGTCTTGTTTCCATAAAGATGTTATGGGTATTTGGGTAAGAATATGTCCTGAATCTACATATATCGGCGTCCACTTTATATTTAATAAAAAAATTTATACCTAACAGACCCTGATAGTTCAAAGTAGTTGAATATTTTTCGACAATATCACTTGATCAAGCTTTTCGGAGAAGACCTGGCTCTATGAAGATACTTTAAGTAAAGGATCTAACAACGATTACTAAGTTTAAAAAGAATTATAATTTTTTTATGTATTTACTTTATTCATTAACTTTGCATTAATGAACCTATAGTAATTTCGCTGGTTTTGAGCGTTATTTATATTTACCGAGTATATTATAATAATAAAACCAAATATTCTGTTCAAAAGTTCATATGGCACTACAAATATTTCACTGAATAATTATTTAATTAATTAAGGCTTGAGAAGTTTTAGCCTAAACATTTCTTGTATTTTTTCGAATAATGAGTAATGATTATGCACATCACCGAGACTTCGGCGGTACATCAAAGAAAAAATACAACAATTCTAGCAGAATTACAGTAATACAAGCTTCAAGCACAATTAATAGTATTATAGTACAAAAAGGAATATTTAAAAATTCTGGAATGTATTTTATCAAAAATTTTCGACAAATATACAACTATACTAGAAAGAAGTGCATGACGCTAATATGGTGCAATTATAGCAATCCTTCCTCTACTTGTTCAGAGACAGTTTAGCGTCAAAAATATAAAGACTTGTTTTTCACTATACGACTAACAGTAATCTTTCGGAGTAGTTAATCTACATATATAATCTTATTTGAATGACAGAAACACTTATCGCCATTTTGAAGATAATATTAGGGATAATAAATCTGTAATAAGTGAAACTATATCTACTCTACATAGTGGTTAATGTTTCATTAACACTTCATTACTTTCGTCAGAATCAAGGTAATCCAGGGAAATCAACACAGAAAAACATGGAATAAAACAGGAATAAACATAAATTTCCGTTTTGAAAAATGAAGTACCAAAATGATATGTTATGTATACATTTTTTCCAATCGGACTTTATTTAGGAAATAATGTAAAAAATGTAAAACTAAGACAGGAATGAAAATTAAAATGTATCACTTGGCATCATGTATTTGGACTCATGTTGCCGGGCTATATATACATACATACATGTTAGTACTTCTTTAAGAAGTGTTAAAATGGAGTCTAGTAATGAAGATTACCTATGCTAATGTTATCTACGTTAATGGGTATCGTAATAGTAACACCAGAGCTAGGTGTCAATCCATACCTATATAGATAGCAATCCTAATGTTTTTTATAATGTAGTTTCAAAACTTCGTGAATTTGAAATTGGTGAATGTCCTAGTGGAGGTCTACATCATTAACACACTGCTATACAAGAAATCGCCATTACTGATGCAATACCTGATGAGCCAACATCTAGTAGTAGAAGAATTCCCACACAGTTACAATTGCCGCAGAACCTGATACCAGAGAATTTCTCACTTGGACCCAGACGACGAGATATAGCGGTTTGTCATCGGCTACTTCCAGAGAATGTATAAAATCCTAAACCTCCTGTTATATCTCTTAAATACCAACATTCTTTCTCAGCTAGTTGGAGTTTATTTTTATTTTATTATTTTTTTTATAATCTAATTCTAACGAAAATCAACCAGTTGTATATATTTAATGTAAATGTAATGTTTTCAACGTGGATAAATCCGATAAAATGGAATAAGTTCGCGAACAAACCTTCTACCATCATCCACATCTATTGAAACAATTGATGTTTTCCCTAAAGTTTCAAACTCGATTTGTCCGCCTTCTTCATCAGCAATTGCGTCTCTCTTCGGCTATTAAGTCGAGAATTACCATTCAACGTCGCATCAGCGAATTGTGAAACGACTGGTGAGTGAAAGGAAAGGGTATAAGCAGTAATAGGTATGTCCTTCTAATACGGAGGCACAGATAGAGCAATACAGAGCGTACTATAACAATACCCGGAATCGCTCCAACACCAAGGCCACGAAAACGGATCCTAATAGATCTAACACCGGATTAATTCTAATGACAACGAGAGTTATATTGCTAATAGAACTGGTTCGGTGCGGATAGTTGGGTATGGGAAAGGGGAACGGGTATTCGCGGTATTAGATGGTGTGCGGTCCTTCCATCGTTGCTAGACCGGCCGCTGCGAGCACTGTAATTTGCCGAAATGGCCTGTCCACTCCGAACCAGACCAATATTAACCCACTTGACTAATGAAAATCTACTCACTACTGTTACTAATTATCGGAACTGGGGTTTAACAGGGGAGCAAGCTAACCCCCATCCGTAAACGTGTTTCTTGTTGGGGAGTCTTGCTACGTGAATTGTCGACTAATCCATTCTATTAAACACTCTGGTACTCTATGTTTTGGGGTAAAATCTTGATCAGCAATTATGCATAGTACATATAATGGAGTTATGAGGATCAATTACAATTTAAGTAGCAATGTAAGATAAATATTATAGCATCATAAATTTTAAGTATAATTAGAATACAGTCTTGGTGAAATCTAGACTAATATGTTTACACATAAGCAACATAGACTAACTTAGTAATTCCTCAACAAATCATTAAAAAATTGGAGTAATTTAACCCAGTAAAAGGAAACTATGTGTGTGTTTACTAGTAATTGCTAAACCAAAGAATAATTAAAAGTAATTTATCCCTGATTACGTAAATTCACACTGAGTTCACTCTCTTGAATGTAACCGCTTACTATTAGCTTTCATAAGTAATATTTATTTTTAGCCCCATGTCTTCTTAATTTCTCATTTGCTATGAAACTACGGCTTTAGTAATTGTAGTCTTCTGCAATTGTAACTGTAAAATGTTCATAATACTACAATTATGTCGTAGAATTTGTGAGTGGTCCTTTTAAAAGCATCATATTTGCAACTAGAAGACTGTGGACTGGTGTGTATTGCCCTGATACCATTGAAAGACGAGATTTTCAATATTTGAAAAGTCATTACAAGAGTTCTGACTATAGACAACCAAACCAAAACTTTGCAAAGCAACTGACAATCAAGATTATTGAAATTAGAAGAATATTCCCTACTTTATACAGAGTGAGTCATAACTGGCGACCAAAGATGTACCAGCGTATATGGATCACCCTTCTGAATAAATAACTTCCTATGAACCTATGGCTTAGTATGTGTACTTAAGGAACTGCAAGAAGTGAAAGTTTTATCATTCCTTAATGTAAGTATTTATGATACAACCATAAAAACTGATTAAAAATCGCGTAAAATGAACAAAATTTCAAATTGTGATAAGCTCTATAATGTCATTTATCAGTACTTTTAAATAAATTTTGTTCATTTTACGCGATTTTTAATCAGTTTTTATGGTTGTATCATAAATATTTACATTAATGAATTATAAAACTTTCACTTCTTGTAGTTCCTTAAGTATACATACTAGGACATAGGTTCATAGGAAGTTATTTATTCAGAAGAGTGATCCATATACGCTGGTACATTTTTGGTCGCCAGTTATGACTCACCCTGTATAAATAGGTCGGTCTTTATAGGCCAGCTGACAACATTATTTTATTGTTCTTACGAACGATGCCGGTTTGGATACAATATATATGTACTCATAGAATTTAAAAATTTTGACGCCAATATAAAATAAAACAATCCCCATTTACGAGTATAAGGAGATTATCCCTAGCGCATAAACAATATTACACACAGTAAAGCGATTCTCAAACAGTTAATTTCAGACGGTTAGCGAATAATAAACCCACAGCAATTGACAATCAAGATTATTGAAATAGGAAAAACACTACTTACTTTACATGAATTTCTACATCCGTTTCAACTTAACTAAACAAGTGGATTACTTCATGTTCAATTTTTTTTTCTACTTTCCAGTGATTATCAATGACACTATGTGGAATATAAACATCAACAAAGTCCATCATATACATGCAAATTGTATTAGTCTTCCAACAAAAAAGACAAAAAGGTTTTTAGAGCTTAAATTGAAAATTATCATTGAAGTTGGAATAAACTTTTAAATAAATGTTTGGAAAAAAGTTAATAATGAATAATTATATTTTCACAGAATTATTCGTTTGAAAAATTCTATCCGGTTAACTAAAATTAAGTGCCGCTTAAATGATTGTATTATATCTGCATATGCCGCAATATAGTTACATACAACATTGGATTTGATGAATACTCAGAAGTAATAATGTATAAAGAACGGTAATATTACTAACGATTACAAATTAAACAAAGGATTTTTGCACAACCCCAAATTAATCTTTTTAATACGAAGTGTTGAACATGAAGAGATCCTAAGTAATTCAGAGTGTTTGTTTTACTGTATTCTAATCCTATACCCTCCGGAACTGAGTTTGATAAGTGAAAACGAGTGAAACAGCTGTTGGCAATAAAAAGTTTCGTTTGTCAAGCAGTGCCACGGGATTTATGTTAGCGAACAAGATTGCAAGATGATAAAATGGCAACTATTAATACTTAAAGCTCCCGGAAAAAAATACAAAAGTGTGATTTCTGCTTATGATTTATACAGTATACAGTATACAGGGTCCGGCAACGAAGCGGGGACGGAAGATTACACGCTTATTTGAAAGTTTGTCAAATATTTAGTCATCGGATATTCTTCCGCACCATCAAGTGCACGTTTTAAAAATATTTTGTTTTATACAGGGTGTTCCAGATGGAAATGCCAGACTAAAGTTGCATTTTTTTTAATGGAACACCCTGTATATTAATAGAGAAAATGATCCGCGCTTGAAAGCTGGTTACAACGATATAATGTTGTATAGGCCTAAAGTTGATAGTTTCTGTGTAAACAATGATTTTACTTGATAAATTGATACATTTCAGTAGGCTATTCTGCATAGGGAAAAACAAAAGATTCGAAACCGACAGAGTAGAATGTTTTTTACTAGTATGGACTGTCGTTACTACGTGAAATAAATTCTGCAGCTGCTCCTTTATACAGGGTGTTCACAATTTTGCAAAATCGAAGAAATCTCAAAATTTTTAAATGGAACACCCTGTATATTTTTTGCTCATTGGAAAGCCCTTTTACTACGCTTTCTATTGATATCTCATTTGATGCACCTAGGATGGATTATTTTGTAATTATTTCTTCTTAAAGTTGGCTTAATGAGAAATGCTTATATTTTTAGTAGCTAATTTGCACTTCAAACCTACTGTAAGATTAGATATTCAACAAATAATCCATAAATGGTCTGTAACAAGAAGAAACTCCATTTAGTATGAGAAACAATTGATTTTCATTCAGCGGTGAAAGGTAACATTAATTTAATATAAAGTAAAGGTGTCAGTTTTAAGCTTGTATACTAATAACCAAGTTGTACAAAATTTCGTTTTTGTTATACAGTATTTCGTTCAATCTTTAAAAGAAATTGACTAATTTTAGTAGATACTCAACAAACGCAAGCTCCTACCTTCAATAGCTGTTACCTTTGAAATACCATCTTTACCTACATCTCTCCACATACATAACATTTAAAGCGACTAAGGCCAGCTAGAAAAGAGATAGATCTAGAGTGGAGCGGTTATAAAACATGTACGGAATAGCACGCTCGCCAATGCGTTAATTCCGTATGTTTTACAACCGCCCCACTCTAGATCTATCTTTTTTCTAGCTGTCCTTACTCGCTCTAAATGTTCTGTATGTGGATTTTCCTGTATTGTTAATAATACGGCCAGTTCGCTTTGTTTATTGATTACCGGTCTATTACCAGTTTCTATAAATTTCTCTAATAATCTTTCAAATGCTTCCGGTCTTCTTTCAAGGTTTGGAAATCTCTCTGCATATACTCTACTTGCTAGGAGACAATTTCTTGTACACTCCTCAAGAATAAATATCATATTTACCATTTCTTGAGTAGGTACATACTAAAATTAGTCAATATAACAATTGCTTTTAAAGATTGAACGAAAGACTATAACACAAAACGAAATTTTTTACAACTTGGTTATTAAGTATACAACCTTAAAACACCAGATAACTTGATCAGCAGTGAATCGATTGAAAATGCTATATATTACTTTATATTAATTTAATGTTTGCTTTCACCGCTGAATGAAAATCAATTATTTCTCATACTAAATGGAGTTTCTTCTTGTTATAGACCATTTATGGATTATTTGTTGAATATCTAATCTTACAGTAGGTTTGAAGTGCAAATTAGCTACTAAAAATATAAGCATTTCTCATTAATCCAACTTTAAGAAGAAATAATTAGAAAATAATCCACCCTAGGTGCATCAAATGAGATATCAATAGAAAACGTAGTAAAAGGGCTTTCCAATGAGCAAAAAATATACAGAGTGTTCCATTTAAAAATTTCGAGATTTCTTCGATTTTGCAAAATTGTGAACACCCTGTATAAAGGAGCAGCTGCAGAATTTATTTCACGTAGCAACGACAGTCCATACTAGTAAAAAATATTCTACTCTGTCGGTTTCGAATCTTTTGTTTTTCCCTATGCAGAATAGCCTACTGAAATGTATCAATTTATCAAGTAAAATCATTGTTTACACATAAACTATCAACTTTAGGCCTATACAACATTATACCGTTGTAACCAGCTTTCAAGCGCGGATCATTTTCTCTATTAATATACAGGGTGTTCCATTTAAAAAAATGCAACTTTAGTCTGGCATTTCCATCTGGAACACCCTGTATAAAACAAAATATTTTTAAAACGTGCACTTAATGGTGCGGAAGAATATCCGATGACTAAATATTTGACAAACTTTCAAATAAGCGTGTAATCTTCCGTCCCCGCTTCGTTGCCGGACCCTGTATGTATATCTCCGCCTTAGATTAGTTACGCGGACAAAAAAGTTATTTTAAGCGGAATCTTGAAGTTAAATGTTTTTTAGTTTTATAGTTCAGTTAAATCAGTAAAACATCGGAATACAATAAAATGTATTGTAACTAATCGAAAAATTAACCGCAATGCAGTTTAGTGAGCCCGTGTGGCTGCGCCCACCACAAAACGACACAAATAAAAATTTTGACAATTTTCGAGTTTTATTCAAGTATTTGTAATGACATCCTACTTAGAGTGAATCCAATGAACACAGCAATATTACCTAATCAAAATTACAATTTCGAACGTAGAAAGGCTTCAATAACACAAAATAAAAATATCAAAGGAATCAGGTATAGTATTGCAAAAATGTTTACTGCAAACAGGAAATGTTCCAGTAACACAACCTAAAAGTACGTAATAAAAATAAATCGTTTTCAGTTGAAAAGCCTAAGGAAATACATACAAGTAAAGCCAAGTAATAAAGATAACATTCATAACCTTAACAAAAATAAGATACATCTAAATTTTATTATTTATTATTTACCTGCTTGTAACATAATTTTAAAAGGTGGGGCTCTTAAATTCCACACAAAAACTTAATATGTTGTGTGTGGCAGTCAGACAAAAAAACATTTCGATCTTGTTTACATCCCTAATCTCAATAATAAAATAATATTGTTATTCAGTAATAGCGATTTAATCATGTCGTTTACTTCAGCTAATTCATGTCAAAAATATCTCACCCGATTGAAATTCCCGATACCAGCAAAACAACAGAATCACATTGTTTACGCAATTAAATGCAATGATTGCTCCAAATTTTATATTGAACAAACCGTTCAAAGATTGTGTAGAAATGGTACTAAAATCAAAACTGTAATAATGGTCGAATAAACGCAAAAAAAATACGCTTTAGCCACCTTTCCCCGTCTTTTATTTTTAGATGTCTTTGGCCTTAAGTCAAAATTGTTTTTCACTTCATGTGTTTTATCTTGTAGCCGCAAAATGGTATTTACTCAAAATACAGTTACTACATGATAATTATAGAACTATACAGAGTGTTCCGTAAACAAGTAACTAACCGAATTTGTGTATTCTTTAATGGAACATTTTGTTTATTGTTGACCTTTTAGATTGCCTTCGTTATTGTATTCACGGAGGTCGATAGCCGCAGTGGTTAGGCGGCTGACTATCGTTGTGGCGGGACGATAGGAGCCGGGTTTCATTTCTCTAGAGGGACGGTGACATTTTTTCAGAGAGTTGAAATCTGGATCGTCTTACCATTTCCTGTTGAGAGCAAAGTGATTTACAGCATTATAAAAGGCGAGATGATGCTGTCACAAAGCCATTTCAACACAATTTACACACACAAAACTACACCGCGAGAGATGCAGTAATAGCCAGACAAATAATACAGCTTACGGAGTCACTGCAACTAAGCACCCACCACACATAAAAAAACGTATATAACTAGTTAGTAGTCTAAAGTTTATGGTTTCTCAGGTATTTATAATTTTTTTCGAAGATACTACTTTTTCAAAAGGTAATAGTTATCTCTTTCACATTAAATTAGGAACCGCGAAAAAGTGTAGTGTGTAGTTGCATACGCATGGAATATCGCTTTGATATTTGGGACAGTATACTTCGGACAGAACAATTTTCAAGTTATGATGTAATTGAGTGAAGATTGCCAATGATGTTAATAACAAGTTGTCACAGATCACAAATGCTAATATAAACTAAAGAAAATTATTACAAAATATTTAATTATTTAGTCTGATCATATAAATTTCTGAATTTTACGTAGACTTGTTTATCATTAAAGATTGCGTTTAATAACTTTGCGCAATCGCATATTTTATCTTTGGAAATCATGAGTATGAATAGCAACTAAGGTAAGTGCTTTAATTGTTAAACATGTACTACAAAAATAACAAAACTTCACCAGCATTTTACAATCTTAAAAGAAACCACTACGCAAACTATAAAGAATATTTTACATTCATATCAAGTATTGGGATACTTTTCTGAGATACTCATATATTGTGACAGGCGCCTTTTTCTAATCTTGCGAACTATAGGCTATCGCTTCAGAATATTACGGGTTACAAATGATTTTTGAAGTGACCATTTCGACGGACCAGAGCTTCAGTAAAAGCTATGTTATTCGAAAAAGGGTTGTTAAGTTCGCAAATACAATTAAGTACTTAGGTTTGAGGATTTTAATACGCAGAAAGTGTGCAAAAAAATATGTTACAATTATAACTAACTTATAACATTTCTTTCTGAACTTTTCCGAAATACCGACACAGAGTATAACACTGCGTTTTATGTCCACAAGCCAAATTTCTATACATTCGTTGTGAAAGGGATTCTTACAGAAGCAAAGCGAAAGAAGACACTACAAATTGCTAGAAAATATCATCACGATGCCACTTGGCACTTATTCGCAAAACTGCAGTGCAGGCAAGCAAAATCCCCCAATCGCGTACCTTCATTTGTCAATTGTAACGCGGTGCATAAAGACAGCACCGAACATCCGCGAACTCACACAAAGGCGATGAGAGCAACACTAATGGCAGCACGTCGCAAGCAGCGAAAAGACGAGGAAATTAAAAGAATCGTTACATTTAAAAATGTCCGAAAGAGAAATTTCCTCCAGAAGAAATTAAGTCTTGCAGTCGTTCGTGCGCGAATAGCACGTCGCAGCATGTTTGTAATATAATTTGTAATCAGCTGAAGTGGAAGGGAATAGTCCTTTTAATTGTATTAATTTTTTACGTCCGGCTCTACTCTGTATCGCACTCACGAAGCAAACTGGCATGAGAAGAAAAGACAAAAAAGAATCGGCAGTACCCGAGCTAGCATTACTCGTCGTTCCACTCATTGCTTCACTCTGTTGAATCTAGTTGATATAAAGCTGTCAGAATTTATGCAGGGCGCGGCAATTAACGTTCCGTTTCATTCTTTTTTCAACGGCGAGGCACACAGCGATCAATCAGCGCCCTGCTCTAGGTATTATAGCATCCGTTGTTATTCTTGCTGTCCCGTGGTACGCTATGATACCGTTCCTTCAATTTTGATTACCTGTGCCACATTTCACAATAATTCACCCGTAGCAGAAATTGAAATTAACTATGTATAAAATGCGATTCAATAAATAATTGCAAAAGTTTCTACAACTTTTACTACCAGAGCATCCACCAAAAACCAAGAAATTTTTAATATAATTATCCATTATATTAAATTACCGATAAGTGGTAAAAGTTAAAAAAGTGTTAACAATTTTGGCAATATTATTAGTGTTCAAAAATATGTGCACGATATATTGAAACACCCAACATCATCTATGTATTTATTAACATATCGTGAATCGGCAATAATTTCGCTTTTGCTTAAAAGTTCAGGTGACCCGTTTTCGTATGTTTTTGTGGTTTCCAGGGAACCTGTAGGAGAACTTCTGCTATAGAATCAAAGTGTTTCAAGGATGTGCAAATCGTTTATCGATAGCATCTAAGAACTGCAGGAAAAATATCGAAAAATACCCTGTAGTGCGAAAACGGTAAGAACGCAGGGGGAGGGGCAGGAGGGAAGACTGTTGTGCGATCATAAAGTGTCATTCACTGGCTCCTCAGAAAAGTGTCAGCTAGTTTACACGTAGTGACACTTTCGCGAACAAATCTTTTTATATATAATGTTTTCATATGGATGTTTTAATGACAACTGTTGAATGCAGGACTCTCGAGAATATAACTAAGATCTCTCTTACAAAAACATGTAATTAGAAGGGGCTTATACTATTCATGCGTAAATGGCATGTTTACTAGATCTATAATTGACAGTACAGGTTTTAAAAGGGTATTACAATAAAATAAACAACTAGTGTTAAAATTAAGCACTTGATAGCATTCATTATTCACTATTCTTAAAAGCAATGATCATACATTTAAATACATATCCGTTCTAATTTCAACGTGATGAGAATTGGAGAACATTAGGTTTTAATCGGCTAGAATTAGCGATGAAGTTTCAGTCCCATCAGCCAAATGGGAAATGCATTAAATCAAAAACTTTCGAGGAGGAAGTTGAAAACGTTATTGCAGTTACCCCCATTTTAACTCAATTACATGACAAAAAATAGCAACACTGAAAATTCGTAAAATCCATATGCAGGCTAATTTTGTATAAAAAATCGTAGTAAAAGTACCAATCTTTTCGTTCAAGGATTTTAATACTACAATAATTCCTTGTTTTTATAAATTTTTCAAGTACAACCTCTAGCTGCGTTATACAATTGAATAAGAAAACGAAACATTTGACTTCTACCTACGTACATATATCGTTTGAAAATACTATTCATCTTCGTTATAATGTTGAGAGATGAGTATGTTTAAAGGTGACAATGACAGCAATAGATATATTTGTGTTACAAAGTAAGAATTATCAAATATTTTCAACTTTGAAAGGAGAAACTAATAATTTAAGTAATATGTACACAATTACAGCGTCATATATCTACAACAAGGACTCGGTATAATGTAACATAAACCAATCCCTAAGATGTTAGTTTCTATATACAAAATTAGCGGCAACTTCAAAATATCAAAACATGTAAGAAAATCTGGTAAATTTAATTTACCCTTGAATCGAAAGAACATTCGCTGTCTTACAAATATTTTCTATCATTACGTAGATCAAGATTTAATGGATATAGCACAGCGCTCAAATTTTGCAAGCATTTGTTGTAGTAATTCATAAAACCTTATAATATTGTTCCGCTGAAAATTTCCTCTTACCATCAATGCATCGATAATAAGCAATGGATGTTCGTTTATAACCGAAGCATCCTTGAAATCCTCAATACGCAGTTTATTTCCTTCTGCAACTGGCACGATAGCTCATCCCGAATGATCTACGCTGATAACATACTAAATTTTCAACATCTTATTCAATTTTTATAATCAACACACTTTTATAAAAATCGATTTAGAATCTTTATTTTAAGGCAAGGATAGTTGTATTCTCCCTATGTTACCGACAACAGGCAAAAATACATTGAGAAATGTTGATTTGAAATTACTTACATCATTTATAATTTTCGATGCAATAGTGCAACATGTCTAGATTATACTTCCATATTTCCACTAACTTCTAGTGCGTTTTCTAACATAAAACCCTTAGTTTGTAATAATTTTCATTTTGCAAACTAAGTAGTAACTAATTTCATAGCGTAGTTTTTAAATATGTATGTTTCCAAATTATAGTTAATTGCCAACTTTTGTAACGCAATTAAATATACAGCTCATCACAGCAATTCTATAATCAGGAACTTATAACAAGAACCATCCAACAGGTTGGGAAGCACAGACTCCAGTATCAACATAAAACATATTGCAGCAGTCATATCTTACGTAATCGGAGTCGCTATTTGAGGTTTACAGTATGACTGGGAAGATCGATCGATCTATAAATATCAACTGAAAACCAATGTACTTAAACCTCATAATATATGTATTAATTGGACAAGTATAATTAAATTTCCACTAAAAACTAGATTCGATATTTAACCTCATTTAAATCCGATATCGCCCAGCCCTAGCTTATCCAATCACTTAAGTCGTTATGGATTCTGTTGTAATTTCTCACTGGTCGGTACTTGTAGGTGGTTTCTATTAATCTTTTCGTGGATTGAAATCGTTAATCGTCAAAATTGTCGCATTTGATGTTCAGAAAGTTGACTGTTTTACAAAACTCGAATAAATTGAATAAAATTTAACAGTTATTCTGACAAGAAACGCTTACATCCTCAAAGATAAGCAAACAAATAAAACAAGATCTTCCAACAAAAAGTTTCTAATAAAAATCTATTAACATCATGTATGTACATACATGTTGGTTACGTTTTTCTTACTGCAAATTGCCTTCTTAATTTCTAAATTTGCTAACAATGTAGGCTTTTTTACTTTTATGTAAAGAATGTATGTAATAGTTTACAAAACCCCTATTCTTGATGTCATATACAGCAACATAAGAGAAACTTAACAGACAACTAAATACATCTATATCATGACCTGTAAGTACTTATCTTTTAATCCCAGATACATATACGTACATATTTCCACTTATAGATCAAATAAAACAGCAATTAATTTTATAATAGATGCTTCAAAACTTGTTTTTATTAATGAAATATATTAAATCTGCTGCAAGACGGGCATAGAATAATGTTTTTCATAAGCAAAAACGCAATTGTATCGGTAATTTTGATTTATTCTTCGTAAATCTGTACACAGTTATAAAGGCTTACCGCCAAGAATCTGAGATTTTTCTATCGCTGGAAAGTGCTGCTTACGGCGGCTATCGGAACAATTAAGATCCCTCCTTATGAATCACTTTAATCTCTAGAGATGGATTCAAGTAGCAATTGGTCGTTTTCTATTCATATTTGACTAGGTAGATAAGTTTTATTATATTATAAACGCTATTAAAAATCGAATGAAACCAAAAGCCCAGTTGTTTACAGTTTTTTTTCTGCATTTTGTATTACATATTAATACCGCATGCATTTTTGTGAGCTCCGTTTACGCCGTACAGATTTAACATTACTTTCTTTATATTAAATAAAATATGATTAATTATGGTGTTTAAAAACAAGTCATGTACTCAAAATATGTATTTATTTGTTTTTTGAACGATAAACAAGAAGTAGGTATGTAGAAGAACGACTGGTACTTTGTTTTTTTTAATCTTCCTATAATTTATATTTATCTGATCTCAAGAGACAAAAACCTTTTTATTCTTTAGAAGAATGCTCGTCATGTAATTAATGATACCTAACTAAAGTACTTATTATATGATTCTTTTCTCTTGGGACCATTCACGAAAAAATTAAAAGAAAAAAAACCTCTAATACTAACTAATTTTTAATTTTTTTTTTGTCTATTGATACCCATTGAAATATATTTAGTGCGACTCTATTGCAACCCAAGGATTTTAGCGAGTAAAACGGCTGACGGTCTCTGATAGACGGTCCTTAGTTTCATTTATTGCACCCTCGTCTCTCGCTCAGCAAAAAAGTATACCCTAGGAGTCCAAAGCAAATCCTTTCCAAATTTAATACAACTATAAAAATAAAAATGATTTGACTTTCTGTATACCAGTGTCCTTTTTGGTCTAATAAGTCTGTCCAAAGACTAGGTAAAAAAACATGGCAAAAAACCCTAGTCAAGAGCTTAAATTAATAAAATTCTGGGGTGAATTAAATTATTATAACTTACACTTGAATTATAAATATCACTTCTAAAATTAACCGACTTTTTTTATTTTTCATGTATATCATATCGTCAATTAATAATTTTTTAAATCATTTTCCTTTTTCAAAATTTTAGTATTTTCAAAATCAAAATTAAGTCGTCCATCATTAGTGTGCTTAGAAAAAGAGGTTTCAGCGGTAATGTTATGACTAACAGTGTATATGGTGATTATAAAGTCGTTTCTTCAAACATTGTTTAATTTGACCGATATAGCATTTGTTACAGTCTTCGCAACCTAACTTATAGACGACATAGGTGATACATTAGTGAATAGGTATTTATTGCTAGTTGATGTGAATGTTATGTCAATGTATGATATTTTAAATCGTGTTTATTGTTTCTCTTAAGTTGTTTATACATGATACAATATGATATATGCTATAATTTGATTTTGTAACTGTGCTATATATTTTATTTATTCTTTTCTTTATTAATTTATCATATAATTCTTTTGGGTAACTATTTTTTTCTAGTATTGATCTAACTTTGTTTAATTTTTTTTCTAAAATCAGGGTGTGCTAACTAGGGCTGGGCGAAGTATCGATACATCGTCCAGTATTCGATATCATCACCGATATCGATTCGCCGATACCTTGGATAACATCGGTATCGATACCTTGGAATCGATACCTGAGCATCGATACCTTGTAATAAATACCTAGGTTTCGATACCAATACAACGATACCTAGGTATCGATACCAATACAGCGATACCTAGGTATCGATACCAACGAACTACGGTAACAACTACAGTATTGTAAAAAATCATTCTTAGACAAATATTTATGGAGCTAGTTTTCATATATTGACTCAAATATTAATGAATAAGGGTAGCTGTAATTATTCGGGTACAATAACAATAAGTAATTGTTATAAAAAAAACCACAGTATTATAATATTATACATTTGATACCGTAGATATATTATTGAATATAATTATTGAAATCAATCTGAAAAAATCTATACCTACAAATCAGTCGTAGGTATCAATTTAAGGTATAGATTCACGGTATCGATACCAAGCTATCGGTCCCAAGTATCGATACCTGTCGATACTTAACCGATTCCAGTACTCGGAATCGATACCATGCACGGAATCGATACATCGGTAAGTATCGATACCCGACTGGTATCCATACCCGATACCAAAAATGTCGGTATCGACCAGCCCTAGTGCTAACTTAATAGCCTCATCAACTAAACTTTTACATAATTACGGTTTTTTTTCAAATTTACCGAAGTAGTACACTTTTAAAGTATATGTCTACTACTGTCTTTAATATGAGTGTTTTTATATGAGTGTTATTATGTATTATCTTAGTATTTAAAAAGCTAATGGAATTTCGACTTTCGCTTTTTCAAATGTAAATTTTAACCTATCATGGTATGGGTTAAATGTGTGTAAAACCTGATGAGTTTTATCATCTTATTCTAGGTCCTCCATTACTGAATTTGCGATCACATCTTATATTGGAGTATATATTGGTAAAAATATACAAACAAATTTTTAAAACAGCAATAGACGCTCCATTATTTGGTGTAATACTACATTTACTAATGAAGGACCTAGAGCAAGATGCACACAAATAATGAAGGATATAATGATTTAATACAACTATAAAAATTGAACAGAATTGTTAGAGTTTGACAAAAAATAGATTGATATACGAATAATTCAAATCATTTCAATTTTTATAGTTGTATTAAATCATTATATCCTTCATTATTTGTGAATATAATTAAAATTCGATATAACAATGAATTCTTTGTTTTTTAGATAATTTTGTTGATAGGCATGGCAATTTATATTTATATTATTAGTAATTTGACACATATTAAATGTCAATTTCTTTCACTGAAGAAGTTATTTAAACGAAAACATATTATTATATGTTATGGAATAAATTGGTATTTAATTATTTATTGTTTTATTGACCTACAAGTGGTAATAAATCAGGAATTAAAACATAAGTACATAAAGGTCAGAAAATATATATATTAATGGGATCTATGAGAGAATGATACTTATTAAAATAGTACACATCAAATTGAACACGCTAACTATTCGATCTCGTATGTATTTTACAATAATTGCTATATATATTTACACATACCGTGATAATTGACAAAATTATTTACTAAAAAAAATAAGGTAAAACATTTAAATGATTACACAATTACAGATATAATTCTAGAACAATTTGAAAATTCAGTTAATATTTGAATGCTATAATTTAAGAATTGAGTGGCCGCTGTAGTATTTTTTCAACGATCTTGTCCTTCGTCACGTCAGGGTTCACATTCACACGTTGATATGGTTGATGGTACTCATAAATTCTGTCAATGAAGAAATGAAATTGTACCAATAGCCATAAATATTAGAAAGCGCCTAGCTTGGGTCTTGATTTAAAATTTATTTTGTTCAATGCTAGTCAAATCAAATATGCTATCACTTACCTACGTAATCTATCAAGCGTATATCAGTATTTGATAAAATCTTTTCACATTTCGTTTACATAAGGCCTAAATTATAATTTGTTTCCTGTTAGTGGTGCCACTAATCAAAGATGATGTCTTTGATTTTTCTATAAGTACCCTATACCGTTCTAAACTGTTCCTTATTTTATATCTTACAGATTACAAAAATATAATATTTATAATAGATTTTAAGCTATTAGAACTTCATCTTCCATTATCCGCTGCATAAAGTTTAATTGAACAAGAAAAGGCAGCAGAATATTTTAAACATTAAATCCAAATAATAGCAATAATAAATGATCTGCTTAAATACCATCCATCACAAACAATACAATAGAATACCCAGCTTTCATCCAAGCTCTTCTCTCTTAAAATAGCATTTAAATGAAAAATAATCTGTATAATAAGTATTAGTCCTGCACTAATTCTTATTATATAAATTTGTATCTTGTGTATGTAACTTCCACATATCGAATTGCAATAAAAATTCAATCTTTTTTTTAGTAAAACAATAAAGTAGTAATAAAACTGTACTGTAGACCAAAGTAAGTAAATTCATCGAAAAATATAACACATTCACAATAAGCCATCACTGCTAGTCGTACTCTTCTGCGCTGTTTCCGAATCCTCTTGTTATTGTTAGTACCGCTTGTTATTTACTACCGCTCGAGGAATGCCGCTTTCGTAAACGGTGAAAATAAAAATAAAGGGATTCGCATCAAACTCCTCCTAGCAAAGATCCTCAACGAGAAAACTGCGACACGAAACAAGACGCAAAAGAAAAAAGATAACTACAGTAAAGTAAATTTGTTTTACATCAACGAACGTAATTTTGTAGGACTCGGCAAGTAAATTGTCTAGTTTCGTTTAATTAAAAGGTAATGAGTTGGCCCTTCGCCCGTAAGAATGAGTAAGCTAGAATGCAATGTAGGACACTTATTACGTGAGAGGACAATTTTTAACTAGTTTTAGTATTTCCGACACGACTATGTCGGACGTAAAATTTTTTTTGAAATCTTAAACCGCCAAACTGTAAACGTGAAACTGTTCTTTTAAAATTATAGGATCTACTACATTTAACTGCACCGCCACTAAAATCTCGCGTAAGTGTCTAAAGGGATAATGGAACGAGATGGAAATAAATCATCAGTTGTTTTAAAACTCAATTTAAAACTTCCAATTTTTCCAGATATAAATGATAATCAAAATGTACAAACAAGGTTTTGGAACTATTCGTAACTAATAAAATACAAACAGACCCACTAAGGAGATTGTAGAAAAAAGAAGAAATTGAATTAGAAAATAGAATAGGATTTATGTTCTGCAGCCATGTCGAAATATCAATACGGTCGCTTGGTGACAACAAACAAAATATCCTTTTCATAAATTATACAACTGTGTTTGCTTCTGTAAATGCTTACCTTAAGTTAAAAACAATAAGACTGAAGATGTATGTACTTTTTAAAGATTAGGTAAATTTATTTATTAAGTCATCTGGTGTTGTAATAGTTTATTTCAGTTTTAATTTATTTGATTGTCTAGAAATTTTAAATGCGTATGTAATCCTATTGACAATGCGATAGTACATTTTTAATTCTAGCCAACTTCTAAATCTAAATAAAATAGTTTCAATAACTCTTGGAAGCACATTTGAATAATTAGGTTTCACTTACTCGCTGCATTTGGAATTGTTTCTACCTAAACTAAAAAGAAAAATTCTGAAACAAAATTTTATTACTATATCGTTCGTTAAAATGGCAGTCTTTATTCTTTACACTAGTAAGTAGTTTCTATTGCAATAACCTTTTAGGTAACATAGTTTGTTGTCTAGCGTTTATTTTGAAAAATGGCTTACAACGTCGCGACATAGACTCCACTACCTAATCACAACGATTAATTGGAATGGATTTCTATGCTTCTGCACACACTTCCCACAAATGCTTTGTATTTTGTGGCTTAGCTACTGAAATAGTCTTTTTATATCTTCTTAAGTGTTCAATTGGGTTTAGGTCTAGTAATTGTGCAGAATTGACCAATAAAGCGGTATTATTATCCATAAACCACTTTTTAGCCTTACAAATAGTGTGGTTAGAGTCGAAATCCTGCATATAAACTAATCGTAAAATTTCTACAAATCATACGCATATACAGCGTGTATACGTAAGTTGGTGCCATTTGGAAAACTTTGTTATTATAAGTTTTACGAAAATAAGTAATTCTTTATAAAAATCTCTGCTTTCGAAAACAATATCATCGAATGTACAGGATGTTCACAAAGCGAAAAAGTTCGATAGGAATTTTTTTAGCACTTCAATTTTAAATTCAATTTTGGAAATCCTATTTGTGAAACACGTTATCTCTTATAATTAGACAGTCATCATACTCAACAGACAATAAACATCGGTATCACCGATACCGATGTTTATTGTTTATTACGAGCCCACAGTCCTTGAAATCATTCAGTCATCATACTCCTTTTCGCGAAGAACATTTAGAATTTTTAACTACAGAAAGTATTACCTGTAACACAGTGTCATTGAAAATTAAAAGAAAAAAAAAATAAAACTTCCGCTTTTGATGAAACTGCAGACACAATCGCTACCTTTATGACTATTTATTTAGCGAGTGTGTGTACAGTTTCATCAAAAGCGCAAGTTTTAATTTTTTTAATTTTTCCAAATATTTAACGTAATTATCACCGATAAATAATGTGTGTTAAGATGTCCTCTAGCCAGACAAACTAAAAAATTGAGAAAAAAGTTCCATTATTTTCGTAAATTTTAAATTTGAGTGAAAGTAAGTAGTGAACTTCGAAAAAAAAACAAAAAAGCACAATATCTCGAAAACGGGTGACTTTTGGATAAGGCAAATTGGGGTATATCTATTACAAACGATCTTTACTAACATGGTGTAAAGTATGGTTTGGAGTTTGAATTTATTTTTTAATTGCATTAAAATTGTTAAACAAGAATTAGGCAGTAATCTTTGTATTTGTAATAATCCATATATTAAAAATATATAGGTACAGGGTAGCCAGATAAGAATGCCAAGTGCTCTATCTCTGAAACTATTCGTCATAGAGACTTGCGGTAAAGAACATTATATTATTAGACTAAAATAGTCAAAACAAGACTGTGGGAAATATTTTCAGATTTCCAAGATGGTCGCCAGGGGGCGTCACCGCCATCTTAAACTTTTAAAGTGATTCTTCACTGAAATCCACCTAGTAAATGTTACCAAAAAATATATGCTTCTGAAAGCTTAGCTTTATTCGAGTAATTTTTGTTTAACACTCTTTGACATACCTATCTATTAAATTGAAATGGTGGAGGGTAATTCAATGTAATTCAACAGCTGTAACTCCTAAACAACTGAAAAAGCATTTATTCTTCTATCAAACCCATCCTGCCTGTGATACGTCTATTTCTTAGTGATGCCGCTAGAGCGCGTTTTTTGATACAATAACAGAATATTGCAAAATTCTTTAAAAAATTTAATGCAATAATATGAATTTTTTCATAAAAATGTAGCGAAATGATATCTAAATAGGCTAGTGAAAACCGTATCTCGATATCTTATTCGTAGCCTGAAATGTCGCAGAAAGAAGATTTATTTATCATATAATTTTAAAGACGCTATTACACCGGTATTTATTGTTATTTATTTGTCTTTTTTCAAGATTCAATTTCATAATTTAATAATTTTTAACTAATAAAAGAATTCTTAGTTCAGAAAATTTAAAAAAACGTGTAGGGGCATAGTTATTTTCTTATTTTTGAATGTTTAGAGAATTGATGTTTTTTATAGGCTTTCATTTCACCCCATCTGATTCTGTTTTAGAAATATAGTATAACTTCCCTTTCAGGATTTTTGTTTTAACACCATTTACATAACATTATAGTGCGTCTGTCAAGTTTTTTTAATTTTAAATTTATTTCCGGAAGTCATAAAAATTGAAACCAATATTTTCAGAATGTTCATACAGTTTTCACTTCACGTTTTACTGTTTACGAAATATACCTACTGGTGTGGAAGCCGGCCGGTGGCGCAAGGGTGTTGCGGTAGGCCGCGATAGCTATACCTAGTGGTTCGACTCCACCGCCGGACGACATATTTCTAAATAAAAATGTGTTTAATTTAATTGACGTTTGAGAAAAAAAAAGCATTATATTTACATGTACTTACGCCAAGGAAATAAATACACTTCGGTGTCAAAAATATAAGTACGTACGTATCTAATACGTCAAACTAAGGTAATAAATTTTAAATGGTGTAACGCTGGTTGTATACACAGTTCGAAAATAGAGCCGTGTAAAGTGTCTAGTATTACTGGTAAATATTTTAGAGTAAAAAATGTATATATACCTATATGAGTATATACCTATTTCAAATTGCCTCTAATAGTAATTTCACACTAAATCGAGCAGTAAAGGATAGCAAGCATGTGTCCAAACAAATATACAGTCGAAGATAGTGTAAAATTTCTTATGAAAACAGTGTTAACTTCACCCCTATATATCTGTAACGTGTAAAAGTAGAGTAAGGGAGCTCGCACACTGAGGCGCGGCGAAGCGAAGAGAAGAGAAGCGAATTTATTACGCCAGAGAAAAACGCACGCTGTCAAATAGGTACCCGCACACTGATGCGCCGCGTGGAGAAGCGAAGCGAATAGCCGTCGCGAGGAAAGTTTTCAGAGCAACTAGTCAAAGTATCTCGCGCCGCTTCTCTTCGCCTCGCCTCAGTGTGTGGTACATAGAGACGGGAAGCGCCAAATCTTTAGGTTTTCGTTACTTATCGGATACTTTCGTTTCCCGATCAGACGCCAGTAGGCTATGACAAGCCAGTAGATTCGGTTGGTACTTTGTTTTAAAGGTATCATGCACATGCGCATCAGGTCTCGCGTCTATTTCGCTTCGCCTTAAAGTCTCTCCAGACACATCAGTGCTGTGTCCGTTCAGTATCAGTGTCAGTGAAAAATAAAATATCGTTGCGTTTGCTTCAACCAGACTTGTTCACACACGTCCGACACAGTGACGTGTTTAAGTAGGTAGTATTTTTCACTGACTGATTTTTCACAAGGGAAGCGCGGCGAAGCGCAGCGTCGCGCGAGCGAAGTCCGCACATTAAAGGTCTATCCAGACACATCAGTGCTGCGTCGGTTCAGTATCAGTGTCAGTGAAAAATACTACCTACTTAAACACGTCACTGTGTCGGACGTGTGTGAACAAGTCTGGTTGAAGCAAACGCAACGATATTTTATTTTTCACTGACACTGATACTGAACGGACGCAGCACTGATGTGTCTGGATAGACCTTTAATGTGCGGACTTCGCTCGCGCGACGCTGCGCTTCGCCGCGCTTCCCTTCGCTTCGCCGCGACTCAGTGTGCGAGGTCCTTAAATGTGTTTACACTACGTAGAGAGACGTCTCCTCTAAAATTTACCTGTGCACTCCGTGTTAATATTTTACTCTAAGAAGAGTGGACCTATATAAACACCGGCTAGTGTTAATTATTTACACTAACTTTTTAACTGTGTATTTATAATTTCCTCTCACCCTTCTTGTGATGACATCCATCATTTAATGTAGGGATGTTCAATTTTAATACGATAACGTACCAATAAAGTGTTAACGATGAATAATTTATGGAACATCTGTGCCTCTTTAGCCACCATTTTATTTACTCAGAAATTCACAATTTCTTCAAATGTTACCGATGTCTTTTCTTCCATTAACCGGTCTAATATCGGTCCTGCTTCGTAACCAAAAATATATTTGTCTCTTAACACCACTGATAGCTCGGTTCCAAATTCGCAATTTACGGCCAAACCTCTTAATCTTGCCGCTCATTCTTTTGCAGCCTCGTCCGCTTGCTTCCGTGCCGTATAAAATTTATACCAAGCTGCAAATGCTGACTGTTGTGAACGAAAATGCTTGTCGAATACTGCGAGTAACTCTTCATACGTTTTCACTTCCGGTTTTAACGGACTCACTAGATCAAATATGAATTTATACGCTTCTTCATCTAGTGCGTTAAGTAAAATGACTGACACTCGAGTTCCAATTTCTCGTCGCCAGATATGTGATGTATTGAAACATATCTTAATTATGATACTTTATTGTAACTCATGACATTAAACAAACCGGACAGTTGGCTTGCTGATACAGGAATGTCCATGCATGGTTATGTGCGAGACAATTTATTTTATATTGTTAGTGCGCTTGTTTTCGTATTTTTTTCGCTCATTGAAAAATTGCTACCGCTACCTACACATTACTCCTTATGACACATTCGTCTTGAAGTGCAATGGCACGACGAATATTTTATAAATATCTTTGTCGTTCTTTTTTCCCGCGCCTGCGAGAGAAAATGTTTTGGATTTAAGTCTAATAACACTACATTTTTTCCACTTTTCATACGTTGTCCTTTTATTTCAAGAACACTTTGTATATACATATATAATCGTTGCTATTAAAAATGCCTCAAATTTGTTACATCAGAAAGTCATGATATACCATGCAATCAAATCCGTCTTTAAGAGAGTTACATATATAAAAATAATAGTTATTCGTGTACCATGCAAGTTATTTCAAAAACAAAGATTCCGAGATAAACAAGAGTGCTATAAAGTTGAAAATATTTTAGAAAGATATGCGTTCACATATGATATCAATTATTTTATCTAAAACTGAAAATAAATACATCTAAGGAACGGAAATCATAAATCACCCTGTATCTATTAACCAAAACGTATGATTTATAAACAGGACAAACATGTCTATAATACCCAAGTTTAATTTATTTTCACTTATTAAACCACAGCATACATATCTACCACGTAGTACAGGAATAGTCCATTTTATTAATTTTCACTTTTGTAACATTGCGCTATCCTGCAACTGTCCTAATGTTACTTTTTTGTATAAAAAGGATTAAATTACGCAAATATCAAACTAACATAAACATTGTAATCGTGTAAGAAATCAAAAAATTCATTTTACTGCGATAGCAACCAGCTCTCCTAATTACTAATAGGAACTTTACCAGAAATATAAATTTACTCCTGGGTCAATTATCTTCTTACAATTGCTATAATCAATTCTTGTAGCAATAGTCCCATTTTCTTTGCGAAAAAATATGCAAATTAAATTATCTTGCCAGTTAGTTAACCCCGGATAAAAATTTACATACATAACAGTAGAATATCTGTAACGATAGGCGAATATACTCAGTAACACGTCGTGCCCGAATATTAAGCGTGTCGTATTAAAGAGGAAAACATAATGATAAAAATAAAAAGTGGCTTTCGCCAACGTTTTAAACACAGTACGGTAACAACAATTTTAGTCACACATACAGCTAATTTTTTTTCCAAATAAAGTTATTCACAACTACAGTAATAATCCTTGATGACACAGGAGTTTCCCGTTAATTTGAAACATATCTCTGTAATATATGAAAACCTTTTGGTTTTCCAAACTGTTTGCTCTTGGTTCAATAAATTGCAAACGTATGTAGATCACTATATAGACAGCTATTCAAACTATGAAATTCATTGCAGTAGGATATCCATTTAATAAAAACCCATAGTCGTAATTCTATGTGCTTCAAAAAAAAAATTATTGCAATGCAAATAAAAGTTATGTGAAATAAGTGCATGGAGCATCAAATAGTCAAATTTGTAAAGTCATTAATTAATTGTGATTTGAGTAATAATTCAATAATAATTATTCCTAACAATAGTAAAGCCTTAGAGTTCTATAGTTCTGCAGAGCTAAAAAGTAGGCTAGGGTTCTGGAGACCTAAACTATATAGCTTACTTTATTAGGTACCACAAAGTATAGTCAATCAGTTGACTATGGTTTTAATAGCTTTAACATATTCCTATACACAAAATGTTTTTGCAATTGAAATGTCCTCTGCAAAAGAAAAAATTAAATTGTCATTTTATTGCTCCATTTTTGGCCTATATATAGAACTGAATCGTTTAGTAGAAAATGCCGCATATCTATCAGCGTTATGTCCAATTAAATATTCGTGAAGCAGTTTAACACAATTATCCTCTAACAGCAATGGGTGTTTTTCGGAGGCAGCGTTCATATTTAACAGATGTTTTTTTCACACGTACTACACTCTACACATTTAAATTATTTACAGGCATACTTCATATAGAGGATTAGAAGCAAAAGATATGCCAACACAGAATATTTAACCTTGAGATGCTGCAAATAATATTGTATGTGGAATATATTTTTCAACGTTTACAATGATGTTTAAATATGTACACATCGAGGTAATCTGTCTTATAGCAGTTTATCGAAAAGGTAATAAATTCGGTAAACTAATAATTCATTATTATATAAATTGCCCAAATCAGTTCTGAAGTTAATATGATCCTTCTGTTTGTTTATATGGTACATTTCTAGAAATAAGAGTTTGGCCCAATTATATTCATGGGCTAATATCTTGACCTCATCACAATTGTAGGTATGATTTAATTTATTACAGTGGTTTGCAAGAGCTGTTTTGTCTGTTTTATGCAAGAAGTCCAATCTATGTTATCTGAGTCTATTAACCAAGTACTGTGAAGTTTGACCAATATACACTCTACACACTACAATATACGCACTACAGTTCGTAACATGCAATGCTATGAACTACTTTGGAGTTTAATAAAATGGGACTGGAAGATTTTCCTCTGCAAAACAAGTTCTTCGCCTTTACTATGTTGTACGGAGCAAGTTTTATGGGGAAGTCCGAAAACAATTAATGGAAATTGTTAATTAATTGAAAATGAAGATGAATCAAACAGAAAAAGGATAATGTCGACAAACATATTTATGTGATGAGCAATCACATCCCACTCCATGCTAATAACGTTAATCACTAATTCACCAGGGATGTTAGTAAAGAGTGATTATTTTTAAATAAACAATTGCGTTGCACTGAAAAGAAAGATTTTATTTTAATACTTGCATAGACACAATAATAATTACACTGTTTGACTGAAATCATACTATCCTGCCTGAAAAAAAGAAACGACATTTGAAATCTATTATTTAAATTGTCAATTCCTTTGTATACAATTTCTATAATAACCGATCGATAACGGGTCGATAGCCGCAGTAGTTAGGCGGTTAACTATCATTGTGGCGAAACAATAGGAGCCGGGTTTCAATTCTCCGGAAAGTCGGTAACATTTTTCCCGGACAATTGAAATCCGATCTACCTACCATTCACTGTAGGATACAAAGTGATTAACAGCGCGGCATTATAAAAGGAGATTTCATGCTGTCACAAACCCATTTCATCAGAATTATAGAGACACAGAAACTACACCGCGAGAGTTTCAGTGATAGTCAGGCAAGTGATATAGCTTCTACCAGCATCCACCACGCATGAAAAAAACCAAACAGTATGCTCAATCATGGTCAGTTCTGCCAACAACCAAACAAAGACTGCTTTACCAACTGTGTTGGCCGCAATTACTCACAACGCCACCTATGAATTACGTAGGCACATGGTCACTGTTTACCGACAGAAGAGCGCTATACAAATTAAAGATATATAGTTTCTTTACATATATAACATAACTATGTGGTTCAACAAATACCACAAAAGTGTGTATTTTGTAAGGGGAACGATTTTATATCCTTTTTCTCCTCGTACTCTCTAAGTCCAATGGAACAACACTAAATTATAATAATAAGTACATAAAAAGACCTATAGTTACACACACGATTAAAAATATCCATAAAAAAAGAAACATAAAGATGAAAACAAAATTCAAATTATAATATGTTCGTAAGTTTGATCCAAAAATGCATTCGGGTATTGAAAGCCATTACATTTATATCGATAAACCATCCAATAAAATCCATACTTATGCAGATATGAGAAAATATTAAAAATTCAAGCTGCGCGCCGAATGTCACATAGTTGAAGTTTTTATCACTTAAAAATAAAAGCCACGGTTTTAGAAAGTAATCATGCACGACAGCGTGCAGCTTCTGTTTCGGGTTCCCCGCAATGTTCACCGATAACCTCAGCGAGATTAAATTCCTTATCTCGGTAAGAGCTAAAATAAGCTGTGCATACAAAGTACTCACAACGTCAAACATAGGTATACGGACGGATATGCAATCTCTGCTATTTAAACTCCAAATCCTGGAGTATGTTCAGGATAATTCCTTAATTTAGAAATGTAGTTTGCTTTGAAAGGAAAATGTATTTTGTTTTCAACATATAACAGCAGGAATCATGCCCCTCACGGTAAATCCTTCACGAAATCCCTTAAGGTAATTTATTTTTCATTTGTTTTGCCTGAATAAGTTTTCGTAATTAATTAACAAAATATTTAAAATTCATATAGAAATTAGTACTAATTTAAAGAGAAAATTCTGACATATTCTTTAATACCGGATGTAAAGGTAAGCTGTGAATGTATTTTTCTGTTACAGAAAAGTCGAAGAAGACGAGAAGTGACTGATGAACATGACACTTTTATCCGAAGTTTTCAACTATCAAAAAGAGGTATTGAGGCAAATGGAATACTAGTGTGCTCCTCGATTGCTGTTGGATAATCAAGAGTAATGCTCTACAGCCGAAATATAGCAGAAAATCGTAATTTCTTACGTTTTAAGTAAGCCAGAATGTTTGAACATTGTTAAGAATGTAGAAACCATTGATGCATTTGATATTATAAATGCCTGTCTCTCGAAAACCTTGCGTAATGAGTACAACTGATATCGTATTCAAATTCTGAAGAAAAGATACTACTCAGTGTATTCACAATTTGGTCAATGAATGGACAATGAATATGAACAACAATGAATATGAACAACAATGAATATAAACACAAAAATCAACGCATTCTTAAAGTCATTGATAGAGTTCGAAGAAAATTATAACATTTTTTTAATAGCTAACCATGGAAATGCCAACAAACTTTTTTATTAGTAACTGTCACTATAGCACTACCATTCAGGTCTGGTTTCATTGAAATGGAAAATGAAAATTATTCAAACTCGGATGTATTCATTTATTTGATATTCATAGAGAATGTAACAAGATTGTTTAACGAAGTTGTGTGAAGTTCAATAATAGATATCCTCATTTAACAAAACTGGCCAAACAAAAATTTAAGCACATCACAAATTCTCGCCAGTTAAAGCAAAATAAGGCCAGGAATATAACAATATTGTGTAAAGAACTTGTCTTTAAACAATGTTGTTATATATACTTTATCAATGTTTTGTGGCGATATCAGTATAATTAATGATGTATCTATTTTGTGACCTTTATGTACTTACCTCTCAATTCCTGAAATATTTCCACTTGTAGACTTGTGTGACTACTTTTCAAACACTTCGGTAAATTAAAAAAAAAGCGTAATTAACAGTTTGTTTAGTAGGTCAGGCTATTAAATTAGTTCACCCTGATTTTAGAAAAGAAAATTTAAGCAAAGTTAGAACAATACTAGAAAAAATTAGTTATCCTAAATAGTTTTATAATAAATTAATCACAAAAAGGATAAATAAAATATACAACACAGGTACAAAATCAAATCATAATATATGCCAAACTATACCATACATAAACAATTTAAGCGACACAATAACACAAGAATTAAAAAAATCAGAAATTCACATAACTTTCATACCTACCAACAATAAACACTTATTCACAAATTTGAAAACACCCATTAAACAAGATAATCAAAGTAATGTCGTTTATAAAGTAGATTGCAAAGATTGTAACAAATGTTACATTGAACAAAATAAACAATATTTAAATAAATACCATGTTGTCCTTGAACAGAATTGTTAGAGCTTGACAAAAAATAGATTTATATACGAATCATTCAAATGATTTTAATTTTTATAGTTGTATTAAACCAATATATCTTCCATTATTATTTGAGAATGTAATTAAAATTCGATATATCAATGATTTCTTTGTTTTTTACATATTTCTGTTGATAGGCATGGCCATTTATATTATTTGTATTTTGTCACATATTAAATATCAATTTCTTCCACTGAAGAAGTCTTATTAACGATAACATAATATTATAATGTTCTGGAATAAATTAGTATTTAATTAATTGTTGTTTTATTAACCTTCAAGTGGAAATATTTCAGGAATTGAAAGATATCAGTATATAGAAATATGTCGCACCTGGAGCTAACAGCTTCCATCCTTACAGTTTTGATCCTAATATTTATGTTTGAGTTTATGATAATCTGATATCACGATAAGTCGTTCAATTCCAATTGAATTATTAGACGATGCGTGTCTTCTAGGGATGACAAATAGTTTTCATTGGTAAATCTGAAACATGTTCTTCGCTCTCTGCATCAATATATTTTGGTTCGAAACATCAATACGATTTGGTACTAGTAAAAGTTTCGATAGAAAACTGGATGAATGACCGAACAAAAGTTCGCATCAGTATCTTTTCCTTGTTTTTCACGCTTAATCATAAACCTAGCAAATGGTACAACAATCCTTTTACCACTTAACCAACTCCTCAAAATTACATCACATTCTATGCCGCACGTGCTGAAGTCAATATTTTGTTAGTTTTGAATTTCAAGTATACAGTAATAATTTATTTATGCCGCTGTAGATGAACGCTACGCATACATTACACATTAGGCACACCTTACATTTGATTATTTATTAACACGGTTATTAACACAAAAAGTTTACAATCGAAAGTAACTTTAGAACTGCTCGAAAATTAGACAACGGAGAATGGGTTTATTGAATTAATCAGTACTTATAAAATTTCCAACAACATTTTAGTGTAAACAATCTCTTCCGGGAATCACAGCACAGATTTTTTAAACTTTGTAGTATAGAAACAGCAATTTTCCACTACACATGCGAATTGCTGCAAACTCTTGAAAACCATGGTCTCGCTTGTGGAGTTTTTTTTATCTTTCAAGAGCATTCGATTGTGTTAGCTACCCCGTGTTGTTAGCTAAATTATACAGCTATGGTATACGCAGTAATTGTTTGGACTGGATATCATCATTTCTAAATGATCGAAAACAGATCATTCGAATCAAGAACCCAAGCAATGGTATTGATGTGCTGTCTAAGGAACTTGGGGTACCTCTGAGTATCCCACAGGAGAGTATTCTGGAACCCCTTCTGTACGTTATCTTTATTAACGACTTAAATGTAGATAACCCACACGGCTATATCACAAATTATGCAGACGACACGTCCCTCTTAATACGTGGTGATACTTTTCCAGACATAGTTAGCCATGGCAATAATATAATGATGTCGATGGCTGCAGTGGTTAGGCGGCTGACTATTGTTGTGAGAGGACGATAGGCGCCGGGGTTCAATTCTCTGGAGGGACGGTGACATTTTTTCAGAGAGTATAATCCCGGATCGACTTGCCATTCGCTGTTGGGACCAAAGTGATTAACAGCGCGGCATCATAAAAGGCGATATGATGCTGTCACAAAGCCAATTGAACACAACATACACACACAAAAACTACACCGCGAGAGTTGCAGTGATAGCCAGACAAGCGATACAGGTTACGGAGTCACTGCAACTAAGCACCCACCACATTAAAAAAAAATGTCTTTAAAACAGTGGTTTGAAAGCAACAATTTATTATTGAATTCGGAAAAAACAAAAATTATTTTATTCACTACCGATAAAAGAAGAAAAACCAAAATCTGTATCCTTTGTCGGCAATAAATACAGTTTTGTAGAATCAACCATTTTTGTAAGCATGACTATAGAAGAATACTTAAATTATGGTCTGCATGTTGCTAATGTCTGTAAAAGAATTGGTTCTGCAAACTATGGTTTAAGAGTGTTAGTTAAAAATACAAATAAAACACTGTGTAGAACATTTTATTACGCCAACTGCTATTCCATTTTACGTTATGGAATCATCTTTTGGGGTCCTGGTGAGACTGATATGAATGAAGTTTTTATATGCCAAAAACAATCTCTACGAATAATTTGCAAAATAAATAGAATGGAATCTTGTCGAAATGTATTCAAACAGGAAGACATGTTAACTGTACCAGCCATATATATATTTATAAGTGCATTAAGTTTATATGGAATAACTCTAGATTATTTGATAACCATAGACTTGAAGAGGGTAATAGAAGACATAGCCATAAATATCGCCTACCCAGTCACAAACTAACTCTATTTGAACAGAATGCTTTATATTCATGTATGAAAATGTATAATAGTTTACCAACTGAAATGAAAAAAGAAACGGTTGGGAAAAAATATTACTGACTAAAATGACCCCGAGAAACATCTGGAAATTACTTAGAAAAGCGTAGAATGATCGCTAGAGGGCGTAACTGATCACCCAAAACTTTAATTCTTATTTTACGCAAAATTTGCCAACTTAAGGTCTATCATAAATATGAAAATCGGAATTTACTGAAAATTCTGCATATTTTACATTGGACAACTTTTTAGTATTTTGTCAAATAAGGGAAGGAGACGAGGGAAAACTTTATATTGAAGGAACGCTTATAACTCCGGTTCTGTTGAACCGAATTTTGCAAACTTAGTATCGTTGAAAACAGCATTACCCCTCCAATCTAATGCTTATAAATTGGAACCGATCTAAGTGACATGCACGCTAGAGGGCGCTGTTTATTTTTTTGGGAATTTTGTTTTTTCTAGAAAATATTAAATTGGAAACATATATTTTTGACTGCAGATGCAAAATGTAGGCTAAATTACCAACAAATCAGCGAAAACTGGGTATCGCTATCTTGTACCAATCCGAAGATATCTTCAGAAACGTGTTGATGGTAAACATTTCTTTCTAAATGTAAATTATTCTGCTTCTCGTGAACAAAATTTTTCAAATTTGGTCTTATTAGAAAGAATTTTCATTGGCCTATGTTTTGTGATTAAAACTGTCTAATATTATTTTGTCCATTGCCGCTAGAGGGCGTTAAGGAAATTTAAATATGTAAATGTTATGATTTTTGAAATGAACAGTGTGTGGAAGGTTATATTTAAGCTTATACGATAAAAGAATGAATTGAAAGCTTTAGATTTTAGTGCAAAGCACAACGGAATAATTCAGATAAACAATGCAGAAAAACAACAAAAAAGGAAGCGGCGTAATAATAATAATAATAATGAACTTTATTTTTTTTCTTATATACAAAATAATAATAATAATAAAAGAAAAATCACTAGGCAAACTTTAATTTGGAAACACAGTATCACAACCATTCCTCCACTTTCCCTTGTATCAATAAGTAAGTAAAGATAAAAATTATTGCTTAAACTAACTTAAATTTAATTCTGTGATTTTCAGAAAAACAACAAAATAGTAGAAATGAACACAAACAAAACAATCAAAATATATACACAAATACATGTACCCACAAGCTTTTCAGTAATGAAGCATAAATTGTTTAGATTGTTATGTGAAATTGAACAATATTCAATCGGTAAATTTTATGATAAATTGTAATTTTTTTGACGTATTTTCATGTATTGCAATTATGTACATACTTATGTATATTGTGTATAGCTTCATTTACATAGAGGGTAGTGGGAGTTGTAGTGTAAGAGTAGTGGAGTGCCGAAGTTAGTTCTCATGTATTTAAATGAGAGCATTTACATAAACAGTGCGACAGTAACAGTAGTGGAGAAGTAGTGCCAAAGTTCGCAAACTCCAAACATTCCCACTACACTACCGATACTTATACCAACGCGTCTGCGCAGAACAATCTACCGATAACAGCTGTTTTGTTGTGTTTACATTTGACTATACATCCATTACCAACTATCGTCGTTACGCATGCGCAACAAAGCAGTCGCATCGCCACTACTTTTCTTATGTAAATGCATTTCTGCACTACAATACACCTTCCACTACTCTTACACTACAATTGCCACTACCCTCTATGTAAATGAAGCTTATTGCTGTCCACTAAAAATAAATAATCTGTACTACAATCAATTTAATGCACTCATATTTTATTTCATCTGACAAATTCTCTAACCCTTCAGTTCGCGAGATTCTTACGGTGAGCACACTGTATGATACAACCTGCATGCACCACCAAAAATACATAATTCTACACCATCACCTAACTGTCCAAAACTAAGAATCGTTTCCGACATTAAAAATAAAGCAGGACACATCCTCTGCACTGTCCTATATAGAAAAGAAATATATAAACTAACATTTCTTCTAAATCAATCTAATCTCGCCAAATCAAAAAACTACATATGTCAAGTTTATTCAATGTTGCATTAAACTTGAAACCTTTCTAAACCTCAACACGCTAAAAATTATACATAAAACTACAATTACTAGTTTATTATTAATGATTCTATGGGAACACTGCCAATTTTAATTCATATGTTTTTACAATAATTCATTATTTTCATCAAGCTTTAGCATAAAACCACCTGCACGACAGTATCGGAAATAAAATAAGAACGTAAAGTCAGAACTCGCTTCAGTTCGAAAGTTACAGCGAGAGTTGTAAACAAGAGCTAAGTGCTGCTTTCGATTACCTGAGCGAAACACTTCAAAGAGCTTAGCGGCGGAATAACTTCAAAGCTCCTACACAATTATCGTAAATCGAACACCTTGCCTCGACAACCATCTTTCACTATGCAGAGAAGTTTAACTCGTGTAATGTAACAACAAAATTGAATGTGAGTTGTGAGAAAGAAAAATCTATGAGATTCGCGGACATGATAGCTTCCTTCCATTTACATATTGCACAGTACAGCAGGAGAAAAAAGTATCCTGCCAGTGCATGTAAAAAAGACGCCCTTGACTCAAAATGCACGGGTACTTTATTGACTTAGTATACCTACATGGACTGTCGGTGGCACAGACATTATTTGTATCCACTCTAGGACAATAAAGTTCCCGTAGGGTTTGTGTAAGAAGCCTCCTTCTTTCGCGCACTGTCCGGATACTTTTTTCTCCTGCTCTACGACAGAATCAATGTTACGTACGAAAGTGTATGTAGAACAGAGAAATCTTAGAAAACAAAAATGTTAACGAAACCTTTGATGTTGATTATATACAGCATTAGTATTTAATATGGAATCAAATTTATTCTTTCTAAATAATTAGATAACCGTGCTTTTCTTGGTAATTACTATATATTATTAACTTATTTTCAACGAGATACCTGATTTACAATCAATGTGTCGGTCATAATATACATAACACACCACCCGTTGAATATCAAAGGGAGCGTTTAAATATTTGGAATGATGTAAGATGGCATCCAAATTTAATTTCGATCTAGAAAATCAAAAAGACTATTTCAATTAAAAGGGTCCCCTTGAAGTGATAGAGCAAGTATTGCTATAAGCTTGATTAAGCGAAAAGTTTATAATATAAGTTCCGTAATTAAATTATATATTCGTTTTCTTTTAAGAATTGAATTATTAGAGAAAAAAAAAATATGTGCAGTATGAGAAAGAGACTAGCAAAAAACATGTTGTGGTGGTAGTGAACTATCGCTTAGATAAGGGATTCCTAAAACGGTCGTCATAAACGAAACCGAAGGGTCGAGGTTAAAAATCGACCCCTATTAATTAACACAAGTTCTTACTTGAAACTTTCAAGATACTGCATAAGTTATGTTACGTGTACCAACTTGTTATAAGAATGATTAATATTTTAATAGGAAGTATCATTGTTGTACTTTTAAAAATCTTACCAAGTCAGTAAGCGTGGACAAGTTCGTGCAAGATAATGAGTTCCAGCGTTACAAGTCTTTCAGGCACGTTTTGACTTGCTCTGTATATGATGCATATACGCGATTTAACACGAATGAAATTATGATCATATCTATCTATACACAGTTGCATTGTATTAGCGAGATAAAGTAATTCATGCTATCGTAAATATACGATTATTATTGTTACTATTACTGATGCTGATTTTTTTGTAATTCATTATGGACATTTTTACCCTTCAACAAAAGAAATATGTTACAAAACAACATCACCGTGGTTACTCAATAAGAGATATTGTACGCCTATTTAACAATGAGTTCCAACAAACTATTTGTTTTGAAACAGTTTGTCATATAATCAATAACTTTGAAACGTATGGCTGTTTAAATCCCTGTAAAACTTATATTTACAGACGAATCTTCGTTCGCTTTACATGGTCGACACAACTCAAGTGTTGATCACAAGAAAAGAGACTTGTGACGCTCGAACACAATACCCTGCAAAATTAAATGTTTGGGCTGGCCTATTACATAACAACATAATTGGGCCATTTAATTTATTTATTTATGAACAGAAATTATTGTCTTCGTTGCATGTGTAATTGCTTCTCTTATTTGTGACGAGTTCATCATCTACATATGTTTTTACCAAAAGCTTCTGGTTCGTTTATAAAGTTTATAGAAATTTTGACAATAAGCAAACAGTTATTATATTGTGCATATGTATTGAACAGAATACAACCGTGCGGTCTCGAGTGAAGCGTGCATCTAACTATCTACTAATACATCCCTACTACTCTATTCCTGAATAGTTCCGATATACGACGCCCCGACTATAGGACGGCTGTTTCATCTGTATACTATACAGATCGTTGCATCGCAAGTGCCGTCAAAATATTATATCGATAGTTCAACGGTATGTCTTAGTTAAATCCATATGCCACGTCGGCGCCGATACATGTTGCAGAGAATACGTATGAATATTTGGATATTTGCAGTCTCTAGTTAGGCATTGTAGAAGGTAGTTGTCTCGTATGTTCTAGCGCTTTGCGATATTTTATTACATTTTCATTTTTTTATTATTCTTGTTGAAACAATATTCTTTTCATTTGCATTTTCTTATTATATCCTAATCTGTTAATTGTCTCATTCTTCAAGCATTTTTCCTAAACATATTCGTTTAGTTAGTGTTTTGTCGTCGTTTCTATTAGGTTTTCTGCAGAGTTTAGTGTAAGATACATACATAAGTATTTATTTAGTTTGTTAGTTTGGTATTTATATGTTATAAAAATAATGGATGTTTATAACTTAGTTCAAAGAAAACAAATTATTAAGTGGTATCATCAGGAAATACCCTTAAGGCAAATAATAGAGCGCTTTTATGAGAATTATCAATCACGACCCGCTCTAAAAACAATTCAGCGAATAATAAATAATTTTGAAAGATTGGGCTGTATTATGCCGAACAAGCACAAACGTAATAGGCAGCCATTTGTTCGCCAAGACGAAAGAAATCTTTTAATTTGTGCCAGTGTCGAACAGAACCCGAAAATATCTTCATTGGGTATTAGTGAGCAGCTGGATATTTCTAAAAGCACAGTATGCCGTGTTTTAAAGAAAAATAAATACCATGCCTACAGATTACAGAAAACAAATGAAATATTTCCCGAAGATGAAGAACAGAGAATGGAATTTTGCGAAAATATGATGCATATTTGCAATCAAAACGCAAATTTTATTGCAAATATATTATTTACGGATGAAAGTACTTTCCCGTTGCACGGAAGACATAATCCCGCTGTACCTCGACACTGGGCAAGAGAAAACCCGCACCTAACATACAATGCTAGAACTCAGTATCCCCAAAAATTAAACGTTTGGGCGGGATTACTTGGAGAGCATAAAATTGGACCATTTTTTATAGATGGCAATTTAACAGGCGAGAAGTATCTTAACTTGCTCCAGAATCGAATTATCCCACGCCTCCACGAATTGGCGCTCAACTTGGATAACATATGGTTTCAACAGGATGGGTGTCCCGCTCATAATAGTAGAGTTGTACGGGAATATCTTCATAATGTATTTCCAAACCGTGTTCTAAGTTCCTGCGGAACTATTCGCTGGCCACCTAGATCACCAGATCTCTCCCCTAATGACTTTTTCTTATGGGGATACATGAAAACTAAGATCTATACATTTGAAAACGATAGACCAAACAATTTGGCATAATTGCAACAAAAAATTATTAACACTTTTGATTACATTCCTCCAGCAATTTTACAGAATGCGCAACGAGGCTTCTACGATCGTTTAGCATATTGCTTTGAGGCGACCGTAAGACGTTTCGAGCATTTAATGCATTAGAAAAGTGGTCTCTTTTATGTTAACTTATAAAATAATAATTTATGACTAATAATAGATTCCTTCTGTTGTAACATATGCATATTTTTTTAACGTTTATTCCTGCCAATATGAGAATATTCATTTTTTATTTAGCTACTAATTACAGAATTTAAATTTCATTATTTTACTATGAATTGTTGTGATAATACATAGTATTACTATTCTCCACATTGCTTTAATATTTTACGTTTTTCATTCGTCATAAACATCTTCTTACAATACATATTCTGTGCACAAGTTTGCTATTCTTGTTATAACTACATATTTAGTTTTTATGAGGATAAAAACAGCGGGCACATTGTGCACGTTAAAGAAAATGTTATCATATGAGTCTACCTACATTACGTATAATTCATACCACCGGCGCAGCTATGCACGTACATACATACTACAACGCTAAGACCTGCTCAACGAAGTAACACGTCAATCGGCGCGAGCGTTTGACGGCCCTTGCGATGCAACGATCTGTATATAAGAGAAAGCCGTTAGTTACTACATAACTCAAGAACGCCTTGACCGATTTCGATGATTCGCACCAATTCGGATTGGTCTCCGGCCAAACAAGAAGAATACCCAAGAAAATTCCCGAAATAGCCCCGAAAAAAAAATTATCAAGAAAATTCATTTTCCTGTACATTTTGTATGGAGTGATTTTACGACGCCACCTTCATGATAGATGACGTTTATGTTTACGTTACGTTGACAATTTTTTTACAATTTTTTGAGACAATTGTTTTGCGGGACGCGGGTGGCGGTACAGGACGGGCGGGACAAGAGGGGGAGGGGTACGGGACGGGCGAAACACGAGGGGTGGTACCCGTAACAATAAAACATTAAATACCTAAAGCAATACTTTTCTAGGCAGAACGAAGTCTTGTGCTTAGAATTGAATTCTAAGCACAAGCGAGCGTGGAAAATAAAAATGAAAGTAATTGGGAGTAAACTAAATTCTTAGCGCACTGAAACAGATAAAATGCAGGCACTGAGATAGTAAAAAAGACAAGGAATTTCTTACGATATCTGACAGCAAGAATCGATGCTGTAGACGTAGAAAGTTTATTCTCATCAATTAGATCATCAATTTAAAAACGGTTCGATGGCCGTAGTGGTTAGGCGGCTGACTATCGTTCTGGGAGAACGATAGGTGCCGGGGTTCAATTCTCTGGAGGACGGTCAAATCTAGTATAGATAAACTTATACAGCTTCGACTCTAATACACCACATTGCACACCAGAAAATTCAAAGCCTTTTTTTTCAATTTTATTGCTAGTTGTTTGAGTGTTAATATAGTACATTCCCAATACAGATACTAAACACCGTCCTAGTACAAAAATCGAATCAAAAAGTTTCATGATCTCATGGTACTTTATCAGAAACTCTTAGCACAGTATACCTACATTTTTTTTTCACATTTAGCGAATTTTAAGACCAAGCATGTTAGGTTTTTTAAATCTAGAGTAGGTAGGCCTACAAATTTCAAGGCAAACTTAATTATATTTCGGCACCTACATCCTTTACAACCTTCATATAAATCAATGTTTCTTTTTATTTATTAACTATCTCCAAATGTCAATAACGAGAGAACAATTGTAAGCCAGCAAATTAATAATGTTTGTTACAAACAATTTAAATGTACAGTACCTACTTCATCTTTTATATCAAAGCTTATTGTGCGGTAAGCGGAAACAAAATTAAATTACTAATTAATTTAAATCCTACCGAAACATCATTAAATAATGTAACACATAATTAGTAATTAAAACAAAATTAACCAGCAATGAATAAATAGAAGACATGGTAATAAATTCACGTTACAAATAGTTTTATTAAATCGGCCAATGAAACAACATATGGCGTCACCAACAACGGCAAATTCATACAAAAGATTCGTTGCAATCACAATAATTTTACTAAAATACAAAATTCCATTCTAACTGAAAATAATATCAACCTTCTATAACATGCTTTACAAAGTTTTCTTTATTTTAAGTATGTATTACAATATCTAATGTCAATGTTACTGTAATGCTCTAATCGTAGTACCTACATACATATTTATACTTGAAATCTTGCGTCAATTATTCATGTCAAATAAATTAAAACATTACTTACTTGCAGTTTCCTCGATATAAATTTTTGAACTTGGATGAAACACATAATATAAGGAAGCACAAACACTTAGTGAAACATTATTAATAAGACGACACATTCTGCAAAAAATAACTGCACAACCATTCAAAACGATAATCAAACACACACTACTCATACTACTCTCGTATTGCTTTTTAGTCTATAGGTAAAAACTGTCTGCATATAACAAAACCAAACATAAAGTTACATTGTATATACAGTTAGTTACAAAATGATTCGGCCTAATAGAATAATGCTTTATTATTGTATTTAACTTGGCTAGATATCATTTAATTGTAAACTTTGTTCAGACGAAATTATGTTTAATTGCTATTTCTAGTTTATATATTATACATAACCAATGGCGATTTCGTTTGTTGGCGTGGTCTCTCCCGCTGTTTAATTTAATTTTAATATTTGATTTTAATATGTGACTTGATTTTTATTAATACTAATTTTAATTAATTAATAACTAATTTTAAAACGGGTCGATGGCCGCAGTGGTTAGGCGGCCGACTATCGTTGTGGGAGGACGATAGGTGCCGGGGTTCAATTCTCTGAAGGGACGGTGACATTTTCTCAGAGAGTTTAATCGCGGGTCGACTTGTCATTCGCTGTTGGGAGCAAAGTGATTAACAGCGCGGCATCATAAAAGGCGATATGATGCTGTCACAAAGCCGTTTAAACTCAACTTACACACACAAAACTACATCGCGAGAGTTACAGTGATAGCCAGACAAGCGATACAGCTTACGGAGTCACTGCAACTAAGTGGGTCGATGGCCGCAGTGGTTAGACGGCTGACTATCGTTGTGAGAGGACGATAGGTGTCGGGGTTCAATTCTCTGGAGGGACGGTGACATTTTTTCATAGAGTTTAATCCCGGATCGACTTGCCATTCGCTGTTGGGAGCAAAGTGATTAACAGCGCGGCATCATAAAAGGCGATATGATGCTGTCACAAAGCCATTTCAACACAACTTACACACACTAAACTACACCGCAAGAGTTGCACTGATAGCCAGACAAGTAATACAGCTTACGGAGTCACTGCAACTAAGCACCCACCACACATAAAAAAAAACAACAGGAAGAGCTTAAATGTGGAGTATTTCTCTAATAAGTTAATTATGAACAAAGTTACAAGCATTGAAGTACACATAGAAAAATTCACCCCTCCTTTGTGGTGAAAGTTGAATTAAATTTGTGTTCATCCAACATTCGAAATTTGGTTTGATTATCTGCAACGATTCCAAAGTTATGAATTTTTTACTTTACGAAATAGAGGCGAAAATCGCGTGCGACTCGCGTTACAGTTGGATGAACAAATCATACTCTTTCCTTTAGTGACACAAATTTAATTCAACTTTCACCACAAAGGAGGGGTGAATTTTTCCATGTGTACTTCAATGCTTGTCACTTTGTTCATAATTAATGTATTAGAGAAATACTCCCATTTAAGCTCTTCTTGTCGTTAATGATCGATTTTTGGCTAAAAAGAAATCGTTTTTCATCATCTATTTGTAAAACAAGCGATAATATACTGTACTGCTATTATTTTGCACAGAGGTGTACAACATATCTGAAAAAAATTAAAAACTACAATTCAATATAACATAAACTTAACAAATCAAAAGTATTTCCATTCTACTCTAATAAACTTGCGAAATGATTCGGTTTTCTCATAGTAGTTAACAACTACCAAAAATAAAATTTTACTGGTACCTCGTAAAACTTCCTTTCGCATCAATGACACATTTCAAACGATACTTCATCGATTTAACTAATTTTTGTGTAGTATTTTGGTCAATACTGTTCCATTCTTCTATCTAGTTATACAACGTTTTTTTCTGATATTTGTCTTTAATATCGCCTAAAGGTGCTCAATGAGATTTAAATCCGGCGATTGTGCTGGAGTGTCTAACACTTTAGGGCTGTTGTTGCTGATTTGTCCCTAAACGCTTTATGTTTAGGGTCATTGTCTTGATAATAAACAAATGTATTACCAACACCTAGTTTTTCTGCGCTTTTTATTATTTTTTAAAATATCCAAATAAATGAATTGATCCATCTTTTCCATTATTTAGTTAGAAAAGTTCATGATTGGTATATACTTAAAGAAAAGAGCGAGATACGAAAGCAATTGGAAAACACAAAATTAACCAACAATGCCAAAGAGAATATTGGACATGAATATGTTATAATATATACTTTAACAATACACATTTAACGCCGTTTAACCTAAATAAAAGCTAGCTATATGTACATATGTACAAGCTCTTTTAAATTCGCAAAATATTCAAATTTATTTAGTTATTGAATTTGGGTCTAAATTATCATTCAACTCAAAATCTAACAAAAAAATCTTGCATAGCTTCATCAGTTTTATCAGTTATACGAATAATAAGAACTTCCTGGTTTTAATTTTTACTTAGGTATATTTTATATAATTGTGAAAATTCCGAAAAATAGAAATCACTTTGTAAAAATAACTTCTTGAGCTAAATGTACCGGATATGCTTATTTGCGATTTCAACGTTACGGACTCGCTGAGCCATCTCCAAAATCATTTTTTTAGTAAATATCTATTTCTTTTATTATCTCCTTAAATAACTTATTTTATTTTGATTTCAACACTATAGCATATAAAGGCATCAGGAATACAACAGGGAATGTCCAATTATATGAAAATTGGGATTAGTACTGCCATCTATAGTATTTTATGTATAGTTTCTTGCGGTAAGAACCTTACGGGGATATAAGCAGAACACAATATCCGACAAATTGGAAACAGCTTGTACTATACATATACCGGGTGTCAACGAGATCATGTATCAGCCCGCCATTTATTTATTAGTTAAAATAAAACTTTGAAATTCGGACCGTATATATAAGTGATTGGTGGGCTTCTTCAGGTGCACTCAGTTTTTCTATAGTACTTCCGGTCAAACCGGAAGTGACGTTAATTTTGAATTTTTAAATACAACATGTATTATTTCTGTTCATATTCTATTTCTTCTAAAAATTTACCATCTAGTGCAGGTCAACTTTTAATATTTCTGTCAAAGATGGCGGTATCTGTTAAATTTATCCATTAAGATGAAACTGCTTCGCAGCAATTGTCGAAATGTAACAACCATCAAAGTTAGCTTTGAAAACAATTAACAAACGTATTTTTCACATTTACACGCAATGGCGAAGGAAACTGTGTTCTTTCATTTGAAATGTAATTGTTCTGTTGCTTTGGAATTAGACTACTTTTAAAACATTTATATTTTGTACTACCTATCTACCACTAAACCACAGCATATTTTATATCATTTGAAAGCTAAAAATTATGCCAATATGGCACTGTAATAAAAAATAGGTGTTACTATTTTAAAAAAAGTCGAGTACCTGTCAGTTGAAAATGAAAAAATCTTATTTTCTTTAGTAATTTCAACGTTACATGTTTCCTTCGCCAAAGCGTGTGAATGTGAAAAATACGTTTCTTGTTTTCAAAGCTAACTTTGATGGTTGTTACATTTCGACAATTGCTGCGAAGCAACTTCACTTTAATGGATAAATTTAACAGATACCGCCATCTTTGACAGAAATGTCAAAAGTTGACCTGCACTAGATGGCAAATTTTTAGAGGAAACAGAATATGAACAGAAATAATACATATAGAAAAACTGAGTGCACCTGAAGAAGCCCACCAATCACTCATATATACGGTCCGAATTTCAAAGTTTTATTTTAACTAATGAATAAATGGCGGACTGATACATGATCTCGTTGACACCCGGTATAGTATTTATACCAATGATTGTAAAAATTTACTGATTTTCAATACCGAATTGAAGCGATAATAATAATGTAAGTTCACATATCTAATGCAAATATAGTATTACATTATTATCAGGAACAAGATATTAAAAAAAAAAATGTAAAAGCATTTTTCTAAAAAGAAGTCCCGAAGAACAATATTGTACTCATAGTTTTAGAGTTATACATATTGGAAAGTGCGGCAAAGGTTGCTTTTGCCAGAGCACCGATCACAGGTCTACGGTTTGTACTCCATAGTATACAAGAAATGGGAAAAATCTTTAATGATATTTTAAGTTACATAAAATCATAAAATACAGTTCCTTAGAAAGGTACAATGAATTCCAGTTACATATGAATAATTTTAACAACTAAAATTCATTCTCAATTTAATTCAATTAATAATTAATAATAATAATAATAGAAATAACGGTCCACCCGTAAATTTAGATTGTACTGTGATTATAGTTGATTATGAGTGACCCGAGATTATTCAAATTTTAGTAAGTAGACTTACGTCGCCATTACATATTTCTGTTCCCACTCAGCACGTGCAACATTTATTTTAAAAACAATTTTAAAATGTAGTGTATTCTATTAATACTATATTACAAATGTAAATTAAATTTTTTAATCTTATTTTATACAAATGATTTATATAACAGTTCCATTAAATGTATTGCCACACGTATTAGATGTCTGTATTTAATACCTACTGCTAACTTGTGGAAATGAAAAAAAAACCGTACCAGAATTGATTGCTTTTCGATACGAAAAAGCGTGCTTTAATGACTTCATTACCAAAGCAAAATTAAAAAAATGTTATATTACTGCTTTTTGAAATTCATTCTGTTGACAGTGTGATTCATCGGATCTCCGCATTCCATTGATTACCTTTTATATAGATGTTCTCCTACAACAAAGGAACTCCAAAATCTTTTGGAGTTTTCTTCAATCCAACGTTGACACTGAAAAGCAGACAGAAAAAGCAATACCCATCTTGGACTACTTTTATTTATAGCCAAAAATAGAGATGGGTCATAGAGAATTTGGCAAACACTGGCGGATCCTGACGGTTAACTCTCTTGATAAGTTAACCATCTTAAGAGGTTAACCCTCTTGATCGGTTAACCATCTTCACCAGTTTTGCCCAGTTATAACCAGTCAAGAATTTGTAAATAACTAGTAACCGACTTGTAGTTGTAACCGACTAACCGATTAACCGGTTAAAATGTCCAGCCCTAGTCTAAATCCCAAAAGATATCAGATTGAGATTTCAATTACATATACAGGTAAATAGTTCTCTACACATATTTATTGCCAATTTCCTACAAGTTTGACGATGTAGACCTTCCCGAAAAAATTTAAAAAAAGAAAACAACTCTACAATAATTATGCATTTACAAGAAAATGAAAATAAATGTAGTGTAGAGTGGTTTTCTTCAGCTGGCATGCTTTTAATAATAATAAGTTTAATTGATGAGTGCACTCATATCATATATCAAAACAGTGTAAACAGTACAACTATATAACAGGTTAGAAAGTTGACTGATATCAAAAAAACTTATTATTTGATAGCTAGTCACACAGGAAATTATGTTTCAGAAGAAATCTTAGCATTGTTGTGACCATCATCTGGAATAATATTTTCTTTCAGAGAGGAATCTTCTACTTCATGAAACTTTATGTATGATCTTTAATCTAACATTTTTTTATTTTTTAAACGTTACAGATGACCTTATAACTATAAATCTTCTTTACTCTTTCGAAATAAAATTTCGTTTGACATAGGTTATATCCCTTATAAATATAGGTAGCTACACTTACAGATAGAGCGATCCTCATTTTTCAGAGGATTCTTCCACTTAATTTACACTTAAAGCGACGGCATCGAATAACACATAAATCCGCCCGCCATCGCGTGCTAGATCCCGTAATAAAATTCGTCCCCGTCATTGTACTTACACGTGAGATATAAATTCGAAGTCACGCCGCTCCCAATAGAGCACACACCAACCCGACTAGTAGCCCCGCGTCTTGACGCTCTCAATGCAAGCTGCTAAAGTTTAAAAGTCAGTAAAATCCCGGATACGTCTACCACCCGGTTAGCGTAACTGGAGAGGAACATTCTGTGTTAGCATAAAATACGGGCGAAACTATAATCTGACATTTTGCGCGATAGTTCTTCGCGTAGAACTCGATATCTATATCTCGTACGTGTTGGAAAGCAAAAAGGAAAAAAAGGTAAAAATAAGCAAAAAATGCGCTGGAAAATATCTAGTAGTTGAAGGGTGCTAAGGAAACTAGACAGGAAAGATCAAGCCTTGACGTAGAGAGGTCGTAAGCGGTCTTCCTCTTACCTTTGATTGCTTAGTATCGCGTTACACCGACTTACCTTACCAACGCAGAGACGACTACTTAGAAAAGAAGTTGCACTTTAAAACGAGCGCTGAATGACTGTAATCGATGAAATGTTGACAACGCCAACCACAGCTACTTTTTTTAGTAAAAGACTATTGACGATAGAAATTTATAAAATAAATGAAGGTTTCTGCGGTTATGTATTACACAAAAATTCTATAACATCAATCCCAATCAGCGGCGTATCTTCGAAATTTATTTTGGAAGGAAGGCGCAGCCGTAGGTGTCAGGAACTAGACATTAACTGGAGAGCCCTGAACTGATGCAGGCTCATCATTATAAACAATTTATTTCGATTTTCAGCAATTGCCTAATAAAAGTTGTTAAACATACGTATACTCGTAGATTGTATACAGGCTTTGGAGAGCACGGTCGCTAGCACCTCATAATTACGTGATTATATTCCCTTTCGCTGATATGATTTGCTAAAATGCTGTGTTATCTTAACTTGTAGTAACACAAGAGATTTTCAACGAAATGTTTCTTGGTGTCATATAATGTATTTTCTATAACTGCCAGTTAATAGGTATCGAACTATATGTCACTTTGTCGGGCAAACGAAGGTTCATGGTTCGATTCCTGACATAGTCGCATATTTTTTAAATAGAAAATACGTTATAACACAAGTGATGCCTGTATCTAGCAAAAATGTTCTTTTAAGTAATTAATTATAACCATATCTCTTAAATACGTTCATTGTAAAACAATGACAACAGATAAGTGATGCATTTTGTATATATACGTGTGTATATATGTATACAATGTGTCTTGAAAAAGTTGCCTCCTGTATATACACGCCACAATGTGCTATTTATAGAACACGTGCTCGTAAAACAATGTTTGCAGATGTTGTTGCATGGTTACATATTTACAGCACTTAATATGTTTTAATAGTTGCATTTCTGTGAAGTTTGCTCACAGCGAAGAGAGAATGTTCTTATATGCACAAAATGACCGAACCGCATCCAGTAACTTAATGTTAGCATGTCTAAAATAATCTATGAAACTACTACGAACCTACGATATTTTTCTCTAAAACTTTAGTGAACTTTTCTAGAACGCGGGCATAATTTGCTTCTTCTACAAGCACAACAACGGTTTGTTGCAACAACACATATTACAACAATTAACATAATTATACCTTGTTTTTTAATAAGAGGGACAAAATGTAAAATTCTCCACCAAAATATAGGCCTATGATTGGTTAGTTGCCAATCTTGTTTACACTGCTAAAATTTGCCAATTTTAGTGCCGCCATATTGCAAACACAGCTGATTGAGTAAATATTTTTGTAAAGTATTTTTTGTGTTCCTACGGTATTCAAGCAATATAATTAGTATTTTTTAACACTATTTGCTTGTGATAATGGATTTACAGCCCAGTACAAGTGGATTATTAACATCACTTCCAAAAAAGCATGCTACCTTGGGACATGGACATTTGCCGGTACAGGAAAAGCAAGCTATTTTAAACATGTATAAGAAAATTATTGGTGGTTATCCTAGAAGAAAGAGGACAGAGATAGTACTGCAAATATCAAACATTTTAGGTAGTTTACAGAAATAGGCGTATATAAACTTCTGTGTATTTATATTCCATAATAAGAATAGGTGTTTCAAGAACAAGTGCTTACCGAATAATTCATGAATATAAAACCAGAAGGCTAATTTCACCACCATCAGAACGATTAGGGAGAAAATCAGTGCTATCTACAATTGACGATACTGTTAAATAGTTCATAAGACAAGCAGTACAGTACATAGTTTTCTTCGATGGAGAACTTCGTACACTAAACAGGATTTTAAAGAAATTAAAGGATGATGAAAGTGTACCTCAAATGAGTCGTTCTACTTTATATAAATTAATGAGAATGATTAATTTTAAGTAAGTTTTATACACTATTTATTTATAGGTTTTTAAGACGTAATCGCAAAAGTATGCTACTTGAAGAAGACTGACGAAGACATTTATCTTCGATTAAAACGATATAGAACTGAACAACGTCCAATATATTATTTAGATCAAACTTAGCTTAATGAAAGAAACACAAAACTGGGGAAGAATGGGAAACCCCAATCATATTTCAAATGTTGATACTATATCGCCCCTGCCGTCAATCTTTGAAACTAAGTTGAAATTTTACTTCTAGAATATAGTATATTTATAATATTTCATATTAATGACCCAAAACTAGAACCTCTCTATTAAACCGATGAAAAGTTAGCAGGGAGATGATATTTTAGAAGCGCACAGTATATTGAAGAAGCATTCAAATATAAAGTAACATTCATAAATAAATGCTCATTATTTTAGCCCACAGAATATGTATATGGTTACAGGCCTAATTTTAACACCCTGTATATTTGCTAAATCAAAGTATGCAACAAATAAGAATTCTTAAAATGATAAAAAGAAGTAAGACGTAGGCTTCATTAGTGATGTAAGTACAATACCAGAGGTGTCATTGTGCGCCATTGATAGGCACGCAGATGAACTAGCTCGAGATAAACTTCAATAATACCCAAACGGGCGAAACTGTTGAGCTGCTGCTATTCTACCATTTCATTATAATTAACAAAATTAATTAACATACACTTAATTAACTGGGTACGAATAAAATAAACTGCAAAAATTAATTCACTCAACTCTTATTTCGCAATCTTATTTTGATCAAAAATATTTTACAGTGTCAAACTCATAATTTTACAATGCGTCAACCAGAATTAATCTTTCAAATACAACGTACTATATATTCTGACACATTTTTCGCGTTTGCTTTCGTTATACGGTTTTATTATTTATTATTCTTTCATAAATTATGAAAGCGCGAACCTTGTAGTTCGTGGCGACAGTCCTTTTCGTCCTCAGATTCAAAGTATTCAGCAACATACTTAATTGCTTCACACAATATGTATGATGTGCATTAATCATTATTGATTACACGAAAATTTATGACCGAAATCAGGATATTCCTAATGACTATCCAATATATTTTTATATGAGAATGTATACAAGTTTTCCATCAATATTGTTAATACACACTTAATCAATGCAAATATTGCACAGAAAGCTGTTTCAACAATGTACGTTTATCTTTGTTTGTTCAATTCCAAGTTAAGATTATTAAAATTGATGAAGTAACTGACACAAATGTTCAAACAAGGATAAACACAACGATGATGTTGTGCAGATTCAAAAATATATATAATACATAAATTGTCGCTCATCTTATACTTTGTAAATTAATATCTCACTCCAAATACTACATTTAGCCAAACAAGTGCTATATGACACAATATACTGGTCTACAAATTCTTACGAAAAGGACATAACTTTTGACGATGGCTGTACAAACAAGGATAAACAAGAGAATCTAAAATAAACCTGTGTCAGAAACATTTTATTGCAGCCTTTTAACATTAAAGCCAATAGATAGTAAATTTCACACAAAGAAAATCTAAAATATTTTCGTGAAAGAATAATAAGAAACCAAGAGTCCGCTGCTCACAGATTTGTATTAAATACAACCGGTTTCATAATAACATTACATCATCAAGCGAAAGGGAAAAAGGTGCACAAATTGTCCATTTAACACATGATGATGATTTTATTAAAAACGGAACTATAAAGGAAATATAAATTAAGCAAAAAATCGAAACAAAGATGGTCAACTCAAGCGACAAAATAAAGATCAAAGTAGACCCTTGGCTCGTTGTTATCCTAACGTTTCATGAATTACTCACACAGATACTACATCCATAGTTCATTTTTTTGTGGTGGGTACTAATTGTAGGGGCTTCTTAAGCTGTATTGCTTGTGTAACTAGCCTTGCAATTCAAGCATTTCTTTCTAATTCACTTCTCTAAATGTTTACCTATAACTATTTCAAACCGATTTTAAATATTAATTTCTTTCTTTTTTTAAGAAAAGTATACTTCTCATGTTTTTTACGGCCTTACTTCTAAATACCTAAGTAAAAAATTCACTTTTAGGCTATAGACAGGAAACGGTCGTAAAACTCAATTTGTATCTAAACTTTTACATACAGGCTCGTTTGGAAAGAAAGTTTATTATGAATTATACTATTTAACTTTGTACATCATTTCCATAGCTGAATAGTAAAATTTTTGGTTTTATGAACATTGATTTATAAAATATATACAAGGATCAAATCTCTTAAGCTTCGGAATGGTATAGAGGGGGTTGGGAGTTTTGCCAAATGTTGTTGCTTCGCATATATCATAATCAATTTTTTAAGTAAAATAATTTGGCCTAATTGAATTGAAATTTTTGAATTGTCAATTTTGAACCTGTCACAATTCTCACGTTCCATTCTATTGGTACTCATACCGCCTCTTATTTGTAAGAGTATGTGACGCCTGTCGTATGACTCCTAAAATGTTATAATGTGTTTTTTTTAATGCGACGAATTGTTCTTGTGGATAAAATCAGGTCCCTCGCGCAATATCTAATGGAAATATTAGATAGATAATCCATAGAATATTCTGAAACATTAATTTCATTGTTAACTACTGTCTTGATTTTATTAATTTTTGCCTTAAATTAATCAAACAAAGCAATTTTTAAGAAATCTAGCTAATGTTAAAATTAAAAAATTCGCCTTTTCTAAATCCTATATTTGCCATTACTTGTTATGGAACACAAACTTTTATAAATAGAACTGTCAAAACATACCTAATGCATACATAAATAACTTATTACCAAGTTGTCACGTCTTTGACAGTCATGGCCTACGCTTTATTAATGTCCAAATATCAACGTCGAAAAGACGCCAATATAAAAAACCAAAGAAATGCGTATAATAAGCGCTCACAGTATATTGTTGGAATTCATCCTGCGGACAAATGCAATGAAAATAGATCAAGCATTAGAAGCGGACCACGTAGTTTCGACCTTTCACGTCTCATCAGCGCTACTCCGAATTCAAGGTCTAATTTCACCGCCTTTCGCCTCTGTACTTATGTGCATGGTACTCCGAACAACAACAATATACCATGTGCGCCTATTATAGCCATTTCTTTGGTTTTTTCGAAAAGTTAACTTTATTTAATTATTGATTATATAATTAAACAAAACACAAAAGTGTTTGAGACGTGCATATCACACCGCCGGTGATCGGTTAAAATACAAACATGTTGCAATGAAAAAGCTAGTAGGTCCTAATTCAAGCATATGAATTTGACGATAACCACACGTCGTAAAAGGAAACGTTTGATAGTTCAATTCTGACACAGAGGCACGTGTTTCAAACTTATTTGTTCTCATCAGTGTGTGATACAAGACGTAGGAGGGTACGGAGAATACTTTTGTTGGTTCATATTCTTGTATCACACACTGATGAGAACAAATAAGTTCGAAACACGTGTCTGTGTGTCAGGATTAAACTTCCAAACGTTTCCTTTTACGGCGTGTGGTTATCGTCAAATTCACTCATCAAATGAATGAAAATAAAGTATAGCAATGAAAAATTGATATAAAATACAGGGTGTTGTGTTTGAAATAAGCGAGTTATATTTGTTTGAAATTGTTGTGTGGAATTGAGTGGTATGTGTAAAATGCCCTGTATAGAAAATTAAATATTTTAAAAGGCGAAACACTTTAGTGATCTCTTATAATTTGCCGTTCCAAATTTTAAGTCAGTAACATTTTTGTTTGCAGCAGTATCGTTATTTATTTGGAACTATGTGTTAAGGACTCAAAGACATTTAAAACAAGCATTCTTTTTATTTTACATATATTTGCTATATATTCAGTATTTTATTAAATTAATATGTCTAAATCTCACGCTTAATGTAATATAATTATAATATAAATAAGTAAAATCATGATAACGAATTAATAGAAACAAAAGCCACCGATAGCATATATTTCTGAAATGCAACTACCTCGGTGCTATGGTAAATGAAACTGCGTTGGAGCAACGAAAAGAAGCGCCCGCCATCGATAGCGTATATTTTTAAAATGCAACTACCTCGGAGCTATCGTAAATGAAACTGCGTTGGACCGACGAAAAGAAGCGCGCGCCATCGATAGCACATATTTTTAAAATGCAACTACGTCGGAGCGACGATCAAGAAGCGCAAGCCGACCCGTATAGCCCACGGACTTGCCTGCGCTGATCGCGATGCGCATACGAGTGTGTACTCGTTGGATTCTTTGCATTCAGCACACGAACCGTGGTTCGTGGAATCGTCACTATTAGAAGGGGTCAGTGGATGGAGCATATAGTAAAAAGCGCAAATAGACACATACGAAATAGTTATATACGAGAAATTAGATATTCCTGAACGTAGTTTTGAGTTGTATCGTGTTTTACGCGGTAGTGATAAACTATTGAACTGATTATTCACTGTCTCCCTAGTTCAGGAATCGCTCCGATAAAGATATCCTTTTGGCTCGTTAAATACAAGAAGTACATAAAGTACACATTTCAAATAGCGTTTAATACGCATGAACGAGAGACATTATTTGTAAATATTATTTTATGTTTATACATTATATGAGAATTATTATTTTGTGTCATTCATGTACAAAGAACTGGAATTTATGTTTTATTTTTTATTTCTTTATTACAATATATGTATAAACTCACTCGTTTATTGTGAAAAATCCTTACACTAGTAGTACTTCTCCAGCAGCTAGGTCCAATAAAACAATTGGACCGTAACATTGTGGTTTTGTCGAAAAATTGAAAAAAAATTAAAATATCTCAAAAACTATTAATTTTTGACATAGAACATGGTAATGAAATTTACTCAAAATTTCATAAAGAATTTAAAAATAAAATAAAAATACCATGTTCTATTTAAAATAATTATTGACAATGTTGTGTGACAAAATTGTACATTTTCCTTATGACTGCATTCCCAAAAACTTGTAACCAAAACTCTTTATGCCACACCCAATACATAACCATATGAACAGAACATCCATATATAAAAAAATTGAGCTACAGCATCGATACAAGCATTTCAAAGTTTAGTTAAATATTTAAGTAATTATTATGTTACAAACACGTAGTAGTCGTATGAATTTATTTTTTAATAATTTCACCGTTTCATTTATCCTCAAATCTACTTATGTATTCTAATAATAAACCTTATTTCCCAAATTACAAGCTACCTCCCACAGGATGGTTCTATTAGTCTCTCTATTGCTGAAATAGTTATGAACAGTATCTTTCATGTAATAAAAAAATCTCTTATTTTTAAATTACCTTAATTAGAGGTTGACAGTTTCGTTGATATATTTAGTAACTTCAATAACAACCTAAAGCACTCTAAAAGTAATAATAATGACTTTGGGTAGATATCTCCATATCAATTCTAACCGTCCTTATAAATATAAAATCAATTTAATAGACTTGTTTTAAAACATAGAATTTTAAATATTTCTCACTTTAATTGTCATACAAAAAAATGAAGTCTTGAAAATATCTAATTCATATCCCAAGTCCCTCTTAAACAAATTATAATATGGCAAAAAATTTAACAAGAGTAACTAAATTATTTTAATTATAATTATATGAAAAATATGTGCATCTGTGGGAATAAGCATTATATATTGCGTTTTCATGATTAGTTTTGTGATGTTCACTTGATACATTTTACTCTACATACAATCTTAACAATTAAATTGTCACGAAACTCTACTTCCTTTTCTACAAGCAACTTCCTCCACTCAAATTCAAGACACAAGTACCTCTTGGTTAGATTATGAATAGCGTAAGAGCTCTAAGCACGAGGCAGAAAACGGTTGCTGGTCGTTAGCTGCATATATTTCAAATTACCAACATATTCTTGAATGCCTCTAATAGCTTCACATTGTGCTCAGAATTCTAAAGCAAGTGAGTTCTCGTGTGTTCGTATCATAGATGCCAAAGAGAGCTTTATGTGATACTGCAGCTGTTGTAAAACGATTTTATCCTTCATTGAATTTATTCAATAGGTAAATATTGCTAGAACAGAAATTTCGTACTGAGAAGAAGATTTTTCGAAAACTGTTAAATTAATTTTCGAATAAGTTACAGTTTAGTATAATAATTATTCATATGCAAACAAAACTGTACGACTAAGTTGAAACCGTTGAATTGAAATAATTTCATTGTCTTCAACATATTGTCTTCAGTGTCAAAATTTCAAGTCCATCAAATTCAATAAAATTGAATTACAACATTTCTAAAAGTACCCTCTAAAAAAATGTAATTTTGTTAAATTAATTATATTTCCTAGTTTAAGAAGATAATAGTATTGTTATATACATAGATTTAAAGAAGGAGCAAAAAACTCCAAAACGTCACCACATACTGCCTCTTAGTTGAAACATCATTCATTTACAAAATTACATTGTGATAAAGAAATTGAATTCCATAATACTTTAAACTCAACGACATGAATCCAGATCCACCAGTCTTTGTGTCTCCCAAAAAGATCCTGCAGGTCATCAACGATATTCCCAGTAGAAAGGTCCCTGAAGAATACATTATTCCCAATTGAGCACTGAATAACCTACCGCTCAAGCTACTTAAGTTGATAAGTAACTTGCCGCCGATCTTCAATGCGACACTCCTGCTGACATACTATCCAAGTAGGTCGGCTTTCAACTAGGATCACAGCTGCACTAAAGCCACTTCTCTGAAAGCCATCGACCAATTTCGCTGTTAGGCATAATATGCACAGTTCTAGCATCTTTGTTATTGAGCCGGATTAGTATAAATCTGTAGCTGTCTCGTAGACAATGGCCAGTTTAGATTTAGATCTGGACATTCGACAATGTTATAGCTTTTCAAACTCACAGATCAACGACAAAATGCGCCATGAGTGCTTGTTCTTGAAAATGAAAGTAATCAAGCTCAGCTTAGCTGGACCAGGCGCAACTGGATTGAATCAAGAGATTCTTTAGTTCGAGTAGGCTGACGATCAATCCAGGGAAGACACAAGCATTCAGCCGTAGATAACAACACTTATCCCGGAAGATTTCCGTTCTGCAGGCGGAAATTAAATGGGAAAAAAGATAAAATACCTGAGGATAATCCTTGACCATGACTTTTGCCGAGCATCTAAGTTGACTCAGCACTCTCGCGCGGCCTGGACTACGACTAGTATTTCGCTTTTCCAGGTGCATCGCGCTGGATATTCTCTAAAATATCACAGCAACAGAGGTTCAGGAGCTGAACGAGGTCTTGAGAAAACTTAATCGCGAATTCATCGAGAAATCAACAGCACTTCTCACGCTTCGATCAGCGTTATCCGCTAATAAACCACCGAACACTAAGCCTATTGTCTGATTTGTACTTTTAAACATTTAAGACAACATAGAAGACTCCAAGGGAATCAACCACCAATACGTGTAGATCACAATAAGAAAGACGTCCTAAGCGAAAATGGAGCTGGAGAAAAAAAAGCCAGCAGAGGGTACCAAATACCCACGATTTCACACTGACCACAAAACACATATATAGATATGCAAATCTCTAGCCAATCATCGCTCAATTTTGAGAGAGACAAGGGGGTACTGCCTGTAATGCAACACATTACAGTTGTTGCAAGTAGTTACGTAAGAGTCAACTAGACTATATATTCTTTACTTAGAGTTTATTCTGCACAAATTATGTTCACAAAATTGTGTAAACCGCTGCCACATTGTTATACAAACTGAAATACACTGTAAACAAATTTCTAGACGATGTATAAATAATTCAAACAGATACGTTAGATTTTTTGCTATAAATCTTAGCACTCGCATTTGTCGTTATTAATAGAGAAACTTCTACCACAATCTGGTACAAGTTTTCAAACTTATTGTATCTATCCCTATTTCTGTAACTATTTCTTATAGACATGGAATGTACAGAATTGTTCGAGATATTAGAACTTTTTCCTCTGTATGATCCAATCAACTTTTCCCAGGCATAGCTGGTAATGTTTCTATGAAATTTTGTTCGAGAAACTTGCGAAATGTTATTGTCTTTCTATTTCCATTTCTCTCCTTGCTATAATAGTTTCTACAACAAGAACGTTTACTTCTATGTATACTACAAGATATTTGTGATTAAGCACTAACGTTTACATTAACCTTGATTTTATTCTTTTAGATACTAAAGTGGTCAGAAATTGTAGTAACAGTATTTTCAGATTGTTGCACACACTTTGTTCTAAATGCCCAGTCAATATAAAACGAGTTTTTTTCAATCTTCTAAATTATGAATTAATATTTCGTTCTAATCTATAGAAAAACTTGAACCAAGTTAAATAGGTATTACTTAAGAATTTATACACTTCCTATTTGATTAATGCAAATTTAGTATTTTCAAACCAGAAGATCCTACTTTTTTTAATTGTCTTTATCATTAAACACTTTAAAAATCAGTTAGTTTGTCAATCGGAAAAAAATTACCCTATAAATGTAATTTATTGAATGGTAATTCCAGTATTCTGTATGTATGCACAATAACTAGAAGAATTATTTACAATAATTTACTCAAAGAAAATCTTACGTTGGTAACTTAAATGACAGTGAATTTGATCGGACATATTCGTAGTAAGCGAGTTAGTAGCATACCAGATTCTAACTCTAATATTATCTTTTTGATTTTGCATTTGCGTGATTTTTCAAATTCCTTGGCAAGTGTAGAAAGATAACATCTTAAGGAGCGATAAGTGCAGGCGTAGTAGTGACCAACGCCCCCTGTAATTGGCGCAAGCTGTTGAATGATAATAAGCTATGAATTATTATTACACAAGTTAAAAATGTATGCTCTAAAGATTTTTCTGTGGTGAGTGCAGCGGTATCGGCTGTATTACTTATCAATATTACCGTTACAGTTTTGCTGTGTAGTGTTAGTATGCGTAAAGTATTAAAATGCTGTTCCACAGCATTACCTCGCAAGTAAAGTCAGACAGTTAATTATATCCCAACAACAAAAGCTAGCTTGAATTAAGTACCGATCTGTCAGGATAGTATCATGCGTGAGGAGATTCGAACTCAACATCAATCGTTGCCACTCCTGCTAGCATACACCTTTACCACAGAGCCATTGACTTGTTTTAAACTCCTTAACTCCCTAAGATCCTTTCAACAATATTCTTACAATTTTAAATTTACTCCGTGGAAGTATAGAGCTTACTAATTATCATGTTTCAATAATGCCGTGATAATGCTAAAGATATTTGTCCAAACATTTAGTGAAAAAAACAGTTAACCAGTTGTAGCACAAAATTTCACAATCGCATGGCGCAATATCCCAAATCATACAAAAACCAAAGCCTTTGCTGGAGTAATTAACGCCCTAATACAAATCAAAATTGATACCCCTAAGTTGGTAAAATAAAAACGATACTAAACAGAAAAATATTTAACAAAACAAAAATAAAATTGAAATAATATAATACATAGTTAACTTAAAAATATCAATAGTTTAATTGAAATTGTCGAGAACTAAGCTGAAATTATATATTTATCAGCACATTCGTCTGAATCACTGATATTGCAGTATAACTTAGAACGTTTATGGGTCGTATAACTGTTAGGAAATAGTATTTCAATTTTATGTAAGAAAATAAAAGCCGTATCATTATTGTCTCTAAATTCTAAAACCTATTTATTTAAGCAAGAATCCTCCATAAATTCAATATTTTTCTTAAATTTAAGGAAACAACACAATTTCTAAGCCAACGAGGAAATTTTAAAATAGATTGGATAAATTGGATTTTCTAACATTTTGTTTTGTATGACAACCACAATTTTTAATGTACATCATTAATTTAAATAGATATAAATATGTATATAGTAATTAGAATATTTTTACATACTAAAATTAGGTACATGTACTCACAGTATGAGTAAATTTCTATGAGTCTTAATTAAATGTTCTAACTATAAAATTTATTAATTTGCTGTTTTTTCCAATCAATTTATTCGCAGATTATTTAAAACAAGCACATTCTTAAAAAAATATATGCACTTACCTTTTGATGTAGACGTTATTCCCAATCACAAATTTACTACTTTTCCAAAATACAGAAAATCATTAGCGTATAAATTAAAGAAAATAATAATTACAACGGAGAATGTCCAAATGTCCAAAAATTAATTATTTGCAACAATTTCTATTCAATTTTACAGTCTTTTATACCCCGTGCATTCATTGTCTTTTACACTATATTCAATTTCGTACAATTCGCGCGCGTATTATTTTAAACGGAAGAACGGACGTTCCCAGGATCGAATTTTCAAAACGCGACCAAATCCGAGACGGAATACAAACTGGCAGCTTTCAGCGCTGAAAGTTTAAGCGAAGTGGCGAACACGATCGAAATACGCCGATCGCTTACGATCCGTATCTTGATCTTTAGCGCGGGCTTTCTTTTATTTTCTTTTTTTTCAGTTAGGCAAAGGGCGCAAACGTGTAATGACAAATAATGTGGAAAACTTATTATATCAAAACGGTGCGCTTTAATTAGATGACGTGTTTCGCGTTCCTCTCTTTTTTCCGTTCCATTTTTCTTCACGTTTCCCGTCATCGCGTTATACTATGTTGGTACTACTACGGAATGGACGTAAAAAAACGAAACCATACAGAAAATGACAGAGATGCTGGACACGTTGGTAATTATTTATCTGTCAACAACAACGGCAATGCGAACATATGAGATGAAATTTTCGCATTTGAAAAGAAAATATGCAGAAGAGGCACTTTTTCCTGGCGAAAAATCACATGAATAATATTTAGTATTATATTTTTAATTAACGTTCGAACTGGAAGATACACAATTATTATTATTTATACATCAACGCAAAAATTGTATAAATAAAAGTATTAAACTTTATCTGCCCTTTTCGTAATATATAAGAAATTTTTCAACAGAAGAGATCGCATGTTATAAAAACACAGAAAATATTAAAAATTCTCTGCCCATGATTTGCATACAAGAACATCATAAAAAGTTTTATCGGCATCTCATATATTTTGAAAGTGTGATTACACCGAAACGCATAAAGAACACGTAGTAAATAATTTATGGTAAATACAAAACATTTTCTGAAATATTGTAAATATTTTATACATATACAGGGGGTGGACAAAATAATATGAATATCCTGCAATGTAGTATATCTTATTACATATTGGCAACACTGCTTCCTTGTGAATAATGCGATACAGATGTATCGCGCAATTACCACGCTAGAACTTGTAGTTCATAGTTCAGTATATTGTGATCTCTCAGACCTCGAAAAGGGACAAATTGTTGGTGTTCATTTAGCGGGAGCGTCAGTAATTAAAATAGCTGAACTTTTAACGTTTCACGAAGTACCCACGATAATTCAGCATTCCCAAAACATGGTAAACCATCATCGGCGAAGAAAAATAGTGGGTGAAACCCAAAATTAACTGATAGAGACTGACAAACATTGAAAAGGATTCGGGTCAGACATCATAAAACTACCGCATCAAAAACTGACAGCAGAATTCATAACTCACTTGAGTAATACTGTTTCCGCAGAAACAGTACGGTGGGAACTCTACAAAACCAACATTCATGGAAGGGCTGTAACTGCGCAACGTTTTATAACGAGAGCCATCGCTAAGCTGCGAAAAAAACCTGGACATTTGATGATTGGAAGAATGTGGTATGGTCTAATCAATCATCGTTCACATTTTCTTACAAACGGCCAGGTTTATGTGTGGAGAACCCGCAAAAAAACTACAATCCGGACTGCCTGCTTCCTACAGTGAAGCATAGAGAAGAGTCCGTTATGACTTGAGCGGCTATATCACGGTATTCAGCTGGTCCCATCATTCATCTTACTGACCGGATTACTGCGAATCAATATCTGGACATCCTTAATGATGAAGTTCTTACCATGACTAGCATGTTGTTGCAAAACACTGTCATATGCCAATATGATACGACGCTCATACACACAGCCAAAAACGGTCAGTCTCGGTTTGAAGAGAATCAGGATATCATCAAGTATATTATCTGGGCGGCACAATCGTTTGACCTTAACATAATTTAATTCAAGCTTTTGGTACAAGAATAGGACAACTTTCAGTTAGAAACTATTCAGAAACTACGAATCTATTCCGCGAAAAATTAACGCTGTTCTGCGAGCAAATGATGATCCAACATCTTATTAATTAATAAATATATGTGTGTATATGTCAGATGCTCACATTATTTTGTCAATCCCCTGTAGCAGTTTTCTGAACCTCCGCGAAACCTCCGCTATACAGAGTTACTGGGTATTATACCGCGCCTTCAAAATCTTTCTTCATCAGAGTAGGCTTTTTTTGTCAGTTTATTTATCATAGGTTGGTGCAAATGCGATGCTTTTCAGAACTTCAAATTCTGACAGTTGTCAAACTTAAATTCAAATAATTGACGTTTATATTTTCTTAATTATTTTATTATAATGTTAGAATTGGAACATAAAATATTTATAATTCAATGTTACTATAGAACTGGGCAAAAATTAGAAAATGGAGAATGGGTTTATTCCATTAATCGGTGCATAGAAGAATTCCGATAACAATTTCCTAATTTGCCAGTTACTTACGCACAACTGCTAAAACAAATTCAAGCTTGCGTTATTAAATTTGGCGAAATAGGTGCAGTAACACGTAAACCTGGCGGTGGAGCACCTAAAAAACGAACAGCAAATTTAATCGAAGATGTTCAACAACGAATGGAACACCCACCCAAAAAATCTGTCGCAACACTATCGCAACAAGTTGGTTTGTCAGTGGGAACATGTCATACGATTTTAAAAAAGGATTTAAAATTGTTTCCTTATAAAATTCAAGCAGTTTCAGAACTTAAAGAGATAGATTTTGGTACGAGAACACAGTATTGTCAATGGTTTTTGAATAACGTAAATAATAACGATGTTCTTGAAAAATGTTATTTTTCTGATGAGGCATGGTTGCATCTCTCTGGCTATTTAAACAAGCAAAAAATGAGAATTTGGTCTGCAGATAATCCACATGAATTTACTGAAACTTCGTTGCATTCGCAAAAAATAGGTGTCTGGCTAGCAGTTTCAAGAAGACGAATTAGTGGGCCTATATTTTTTAACCAAACCGTAACTGCTGAAAGATATCGAAACGAATTCAAACCAACTTCATGATGATGAACTTACGGTAGGATATTTCCAGCAAGACAATGCTCCAGCGCACAAATCTCGAGAAACAATGGCTTTTTTACAGCAATTTTTCGATACAAGAATTTTTAATTTTCCTGGAAGATCTCCAGACTTGACAATATTAGATTATTTTATTTTTCCATATTTAAAGAATACAATTTTCAAGATCAGACATCAAACAATCGAAGAGCTTCGTAATGCTATTGTTAATTCTTGTGCTGACATCACCGAAGAAATCTTAATAAATGGCTTTGATAGCATAAAGCGTAGAGTTCAACTTTGTCTATAAAACAACGGTCAACATTTCCAACATCTGCTTTAGTATTATTTTCTCTCAATTTTGGCTTTTGCAATAAATATTTGTTCAAAAACTTAGTTACTCTATAATTATTACAGATACACATTTATATGACATAACCAAACTGTGAAAATGATGCATTTCTGACAGATTTACATGCACTCTGGCCAACCATTAAAAAAAAGCATGGCCGACTCTAATGAGGAAAGATTTTGGCACGGTACAACTAGTGTCCGCGTATTGCATCAGTAAGCATCCTGATAAAGATATCTGGAGATCATTTACCAACATATGAAAAAGCGCAGGCCCAAGAATAGAACGCTAGAGCACACCACAGGTCATACATATTGCGGAGGCATGGAATTCACTTTCCACATTATTTTGCCGACCCTTGGTGGCTATAATTGACGTACGGTTGGTAAAATACGATTTAAATAAATCATGTGAAACTCCACGTATACCATAGCTCCATAATTTGAAAAGCAAGGCACTGTAACATAAGCCTATCAAAAGCCTTTGTTAAATCGAAATATATATATATATTATAATATATAAATATTATATATATATATAATATAATTATATTATATTATAATATAATTATAATAGTAATTATATACCAAGGGAGAGAAGACATTTTTCTCAGCCGAGTAGCATTAGTTCCCGAGACGCGAAGCGTCGAGGGAAATAATGGCTAAGAGGCTGAGAAAAATCTTCTCTGCCGTGGTTTATATACTATTTTTTCCACTACTAGCATATTTAACCGCTTTCTCAATAATAATGTAATATAATAAGCCGTTCCGATAAATGTTTAATTTAAGATATCCATAGAAAACATGTTAGTCTGTAAAAACAAATGAATAAACATTTAATGTCAAATTGAGATTTTATTCATGTCTTGTCACAATACCAAAAAAAATGTCAGACAGTAGTTGTACTCCTGCAGAAATCCGCAAGGAAGCAAATCAAATAGGGTATGAAAAATACTGGTACACTGGCTTGCAATAAAATCTCGTACACCTTAATGTCAAGCAAGCTAATTTTTCAATGTAAGCTGACTTTAGATTTGACGGATGTGACACTATGCATAGAGGTTGTGGTGACTTATAAAAATAGTGTACTTTTGGAAATGAAACGTCAAATTAGAAATGTCATAAAAGGTGAAATCAATATAGGTAAAACTAGGTGTACGAGATTTTATTGCAAGCCAGTACGTCAGGAATTAACATAACCTGCCATAATTGCGCTATTAATTATTATTTTAATAAGTAGTGTGTACCAAATTACGTATTTCCTACTTTGTTTATTTATGTTAAATGTTAACCTAACCTTTTTTCTTGAATTGCGGATCTCATTCGTAATCATAATTTTATTAGTGTCAATTGTTTTTATTATTTACTAGTAGGAGATAATTTTTATTATTGACTACTAGGAGAGAAATTCATCTTCTCGGCCCGAAAAATTACCAAATAATGACGTCTTCTAACGCTAGTAGTGGAAAAATATATATATATATTATATATAATATATATATTCCAGCCACATTATTTTTTAAATCGATTTCTCTATACAGGCTGTCTCACGAGGAACAGCATCGATCGATATATGGAAGGGTATGCATTGGAAAATTCTGAAAATTTTGGAGTATACTAATGTCGACGTGCTCTATTAAACTAAAATATTTATAATAACCTGACGCATACGCTTATACCGGAAGTGGCTCTCAACTTTGTTATTTTAAATGGAACACCCTATAGATTATTATATTTTTCAATTTCTCGTTCAATTTTGAAGTAAATTTAATAAAACGACTATCTTGTTATTTTCAACCATGTTTGAAAATTGAAAATTTGTAGAACTATTGACCGAATAGAATAGAGCTCGAAACCGAATAAATTTTTCGAAAACCTTATACAGCGTATCCGAAAATTACGGTTAAATTTCCGAATGGAAAAAGTGTCAAAACTTAATTTTTTTAATGCAACTACCTATTTTTCTCTTTCTCATCAAACTGCCCTTACAAAAATACAAAGAAAGTCTGATTCATTACGCATCTAAAATCGATACTTTTTAAGATAATTAATAAAATATGTATGCTCTAAGAAGAATGTAGCTTTGGTAGTTTTTTAAGATGTCATCCTGCTTTGGTATATCTAAATTAGTCATTCGAGAAACAATCCATCACTGATGAAATATCATTCATTGTTAGTTTTCAATTATAAACAATGCCGACACGTTTAAATTATACAAAGAAAGATTATTTAAATTTGTTTATTATTTATGGTGAATGTAATAAAGTGATATCAAGAACATGTGATACCTTTGCCGCTCGGTATCCTCAAAAGCAAAAGCCGTCACCAAACACAGTTAAACGCATAATACAGAATTTTAAAAACTTCGGTTCGGTCAAGGCCAAAATCAAAAACATAAACCTATTGATAACAATGCAAACATGGAAATCGACATTTTTGGATACTTCACAACATATCCAACAATGTCTTTAAGACAAGCCGCACTGGAATCGGGACCATCTAGGTGCTCAATACACAGAATACTGTGCGAACAAAAGTTTTGCCCATACGTGTTTTCTTGATCTTTCCTAAACAAACCCGAATCGATGATTTGATATTATATTTTAATAAGATAAACATGTATTTAAAATATTTTCAAACACCTTTGCAAATGCAGTTGGAATGGCAATTGTCCTGTAATTAGTAGCAACATAGGTATCGCCCTTTTTATCTATGGTAATTAGGTACAACAAAATGAAGTATATAGCAAGAAACATCATCTATACCGACACATGCTTCTCAATCACATGCAAATAACTCTGGTAATTTTATGGTCGTCTGTTGATGTAAGATATAAGTTGTGGGATACGCATGGCACAGTATTCTGTAAAGCAGTGGGCGATAATTAATACTTGATTTGAGTTCTGAAATTTATAGAAATTTTGAGCGAATAGGTCACAGACTTCATGCGGCTTGCTAACGATGTTTCCCGCTAAATTATAGAGTGAAATTAAGTGATCATTCTTATTTGGAAACTTCTTCATACTATTTATAATGTTCGAGGCCATCTAATTTTTATTGTTAAAATTTAACAGTTTGTTTTGAGAGAATGCTTTTTTTAATTTCATTTACAAGAGCGGTATAGTTTTCTTTTTTGTATATTATCTATATTGACTGTCTAGATTTGAACAAGATTAATATAGTTCACATCGCGTAGGTTACCCCAGAAGAACGGCTTCCACAATAAATATTGTGTGCAATATGGGTTATTAACACAAATCGCGCAATTATGTATTTGCCTGATATCCTCATGTGTGGGCCACTGGTATTGGTAATTAATTGGTTGACATCAACAAAAATAGAATTACATACAAAGTTCACAATATTATGTAAATTACAATGAAATTCGTAAGCTAATCTGTTATATAGTATTCTGACTGACCAATAATGTATTGAAAAGATATTACGTTAGTATGCATTAGCAAATTATATAATTTATGTTCATCCTTTAGGATCTACCGCGTACAATGTTATTTGTTCCTGCACATAAGAACACATAAAATTTTTTGTTAAACCAGATATCTCCTCAACTACTTGTAGTAAAGCATTCGGGTCGAATAATGATAGTACAGAATACGCAGACTATCCCCTAGAAATAAGTTTCTGGGACAGTTGAAACAGGATTCGTGGATTATGTTATTATTTTGTGTTACTCTTTCCATTACTCTTTATGTCTGTTTTAGTTTCCGCAGTTGTTTGTATTTCTATTCTATTCTATTGAATTTCGGTATTGACCATAAGTTTCTCAGTTTCTCGCAGTTTTTTAAGAGGTTTGGAGTTTTTGTTACCAAGTTCTGACAATTCAAACTCTGCTCGTGCAAGCCGTGAAGATCCGTATGTTTGAAGCTATTTTGAATAGAGTATTTAACACTACTAGATTTAGAAAGAATTATATTTTTTTATATTTATTTTATTTATTAATTTTATGTTAATGAATCTATAGAAATTTCCCTGTTTTGAGTTACCATTATTCTAAATATTATCTGAATAAAATATAATAATTTTGTTGTGGTTCAGGATTAACTTCAGTGCATAATTTGCCGAAAATATTAAGAAAACCAAATATTCTGTTCAAAAGTTTGTATGAAACTATAATAATAATAATAATAACAATAATAATAGTTGTTTATTGCCCAAAAACATCTACTGCAGGACAATAATATAAATTAAAAATGAATATATACTAAATTACACAGTAGGTTTTTTTTTTTTTTTAATGTGTGGTGGGTGCTTAGTTGCAGTGACTCCGTAAGCTGTATTACTTGTCTGGCTATCACTGCAACTCTTGCGGTGTAGTTTAGTGTGTGTAAGTTGTGTTTAAATGGCTTTGTGACAGCATCATATCGCCTTTTATGATGCCGCGCTGTTAATCACTTTGCTCCCAACAGCGAATGGCAAGTCGATCCGAGATTAAACTCTCTGAAAAAATGTCACCGTCCCTTCAGAGAATTGAACCCCGGCACCTATCGTCCTCTCACAACAATAGTCAGCCGCCTAACCACTGCGGCCATCGACCCGAATATATACTAAATTACACAGTAGGTATTTAACAAAAAAGTGATAATAAACGTATAATAATAAATTATAGGTATTATTCCAAATTGTAAAAAATGTCTTTGTAACAAATATCAGCAAACTTACATATACGGTATCCAGAAGAATTCAGTACTAAGTTTGTTCTTGGGGTTGGTAATGTAAATGTTGATATAAAGTGAAAGGGCCGAGAAGGTGCATGAAAGTCTAGTTTCATCAACAAGTCACTATAGTCAATTGACCCATTTACTAATTTCCACAAATATTGCTCTTTTTATCTACATTCCATAAGAGATTGAAGACCATGATGCTTTAACACGTATAGGTAATCAGTACCTCTAGAGGGATATTGGCCATCGGATCTAAAGGACAAATATTTCAAAAAACGACGTTGAATTCGCTCAATACATAATTGATGACATACGTAATGGGGAAACCAGACAACAGAACCATATTCAAAACAGCTAACAACAAAAGCAAACTATAAAATTTTAATAGTTGTAAAATCGATAAACTGTCTGCAGTGAGAAAAAAATAGTAGGTAATGACAAATAAAAATTTAAATCGTGCAAGTAAAAACTATAGTTAAATACGGCATAGATAACCTGAACATGTATAACAAATAAATCGATGTTTCTAACTCAAAGTAGTTATCACTAATAGTATTTGCATAAACCTGAATTCAAATATTATCTTTATTTGTGCTAAATATTTTTGTCATGAAATAATGAAACGTATACTTACGATAAGTTGGTCTGTTATTTGTCTTAGGCTATGTGAACTCAGAAAACAGCTTTTAACAATGATAAATATACAGTGTTACTGTAATTGTTACAAAAAATATTCAAGACTAATGTTTATGTGTCAGATAAACAGTTTAATTCATCCATTTTTCTCAGTGTGGCATTTCATATAATAAATCCCAATCGTTTAGAGGCTACAGAGGAGAGGTAATCAATATGATAATTGAAAGATTGATCAAAGATTATTCCAAGGTCTTTGAATGTATTAGCTTTACTCAACACATGTTCATCAATGGTGTATGAAGAGGGAAGAGATTTATTTGTACGACTGTAAATGACAACCTGACATTTACGTATGTTTAATTTTAGATTATGCTCTAAGCACCACTGTGATACATAATTAAGGTTTTATGAAGGTTCTAAAGATCATCTTCATCTTTTATAGCTGAGAAAAGTTTGACGTCATCAGCATAAGCTAACGCAGGGCATTTAAGATTAATAAGTAAATCATTTAAGTATAAAATAAATAGAAGTGGGCCTAAGTTAGAGCCCTGAATCCTGATGTTAATACAAATTCCCTTGAATGGTAGCCATTGTAGAAAAACAGATTAATTCTGTTACATACATCGGAAACTTTCCATAAGCTTTAAAAATCCGGAAAACATTCCACAATGACTTAATTTTTGTAACATAATGCCATGATCTATTGTGTCAAATGCACTTGAAAAATCCGTATACCTAACGTCTACTTGTCCTTGGGAATCTAGGACCTCGCAGATATATTGTGTAATTATGGTCAAATTGGTAATAGTTGATCTTCCAGGCATAAACTCATGTTGAAGAAGAAAGTTGAGCTCTGACATTATAGAAGATACGTGTATATATACAATGTTCGAACACTTTCGCAAAATTTAAGAGAATTGAAATGGGCCTATAATTCCCTAGGACTGACGAATCACCTTTTTTATAGACGTGTATCAATCTTGCTCGTTTCCAAAACTCAGGAAAGCTGTTGCATTGAATGGATAGGTTAATAAGTATTGCTAGTGGCTTCGCAAAGACAAATCTACCATCTCTAATAAGGAAGATTGGAAGTTTGTCTTCCCCAGCTGTGTGCGTGTTTGGAGCATTAACCATTATCTTGATGAGCTCATCTTCTGTCACTGGTAGTAATGAAAACGATTAGTGATTAGAAAAGGCAGAAATATCTAAATGAATGTTGCTTTGTGTTTGAACATTCAAAAACAAATCTGCGAACGCATTTACAATCATTTGAGGATCCTCAATATCATGGTTATTGTAACATAAGTATTCTAGTTGAGCCCTGTTTGGAGCGAATAAAAGCAAAAAGTTCGCAAGGATTATGATGAATAGCTTCTTCAACGTCTCCTAGATAGGTTTTGTAGGAAGAATTATCAATCATATTCTTGCAGTCAGTCCGTAGTCTTCTGAATTCTTGATAGTAAAATTGAATGCTTGTAGATTTCCATTTATTCCTGTAATATTCCTTTAATTTTAGTATGGATATTATTGCAGTAGAGAACCATGATGGATAGGGAGATCGTTTGCGCTATGTTGTTGGTAGAGATATGAGCATATGTTATACAATGTTGCATAAAAAGCAGACACAGCGTCATTTACATTGTGGAATTGGTATAGAAATGTCCAATCTTGAAGAAGTAAATCCTCATATAATTGATTGAAATTTGCTCTACGGTAGTTATAGTCTAAAGTAGTAGAAATCGGAAACACAAGAGGGATGCTGTCGAATAGAAGTCGTATGGTAGCAGAAAGAGCGTAATAGGTGGAACCAAGGCACATAACGTAAGTCGACAACCTACAGATTTGCAGTAAAATTTTAGGCACACTCATCAGCTTAGTTGCTGACTATTTATTACAAATAAAACGACAAATTATAAGAATACATCTACACTTCGTAGAGCAATCGCCTCGTGCGCAGAAACACCTTCGTTGCTGACAAACTGTAAACTAAATGACACGATGCGATAAGCATATCGCGTTTCGATGAGCGAAGAAGGGTAGTAAAGAGAAATTACGTATCTGCGAATTTACGTAAGTAGAGTATACGTAAGTCGAGGTGTTACTGTATATTTTCATAAATTGTTAAATTTCTCAGAAACTGTTGAAACTAGGTATAGTATATATAACAGTAACTTGCCTTTATTTAGTCTATGTCATCGAAATGTGGAATAATATATATGGTATTCCATTAAAATTTTTATAACTTTGATGTATAGCTTTCTTTTGGAACATCCTGTGCATTTCAAAATAATTTTAGAACGTGCTCCCAACGGACCTACACGTACTGCCATAAAAAGATCTTAAATATATGTCACCGTTATATGTATATCAACCGAGGCGAATGTGGTACCCCGCTCTTTACAAGTGACGAACAGATGAAGTATTATTTTCCAGCAGAGAAATTACACATAATTAAATATTACATTAGAAATTCTATGATAAAGGGATAAAATTCAAATTTTAGCACTCTTTGTATTTAAAAAAACTGAATGAATCATACATACATAGGTGCAATGTATCCACATCCCATACTTTTTGCTTTTAGTATTTATTAGCAACACACCAATTATATTTCATTTGTCCTACAAAAATTTTAAAATGTTAGAAAGAACTTTATCTGATTATGCGGTACATCTTCCTGTATATAACAAAATTTAACGTACCATATAATTGCTATAACGATAACAGAAAATTGGCATTAAATTTGATATGACATCTATTTTTTTCACTCAAATTCAAACCGTTGTAGTTTTATGGTGTTATAAATATAAAAATGTATGTACATTATTGTTTCATGCGTTTTAGCAGCCTAAGATATTACATTAAAAGAATAGAACGTGTCATACCTATTTCAGTAGCAAATATAATCTATTGACACAGTTGAAAATTTCAGCAGTTCTCTACAATTTCTCGTTCCCTTCCGCAATTAACCTTTGTTCTAATTAAAGATTCTCGTTGCGAAAATCCTCAAACATAACAATTAATTACCGCTAAGACTGATGCTCCGAGACCTAAGAGAATAGGATTTATTCGTTCTACTATTTATCTTGTTTTGCCTGTAAAATTCTGTACCATTCTGAGAAATAATGAGAACGGATAATAAGAGCTCATACAACTAATTACCTGATCTAAGTCGACATGATGTCGCTTGTATTGATCAAGGGTTCCAGAATACAGCCTTATAAAGTATACATATATAACGTTATACTCTGTAGTAATACCATAAGAGCTTTGAATTTATCGATAATTTCACGAATGCTTGTTGCATAGCGACGAAGACGAGTGTCAATTTGACAAGCATTTAAACCACGACAGCCCGTAGCAGCAAAAACTGTAGGATCTCGATGCAAATAAGTTATTACTTTTTTCTTAAATATAAAAGTACCTAACTTTAATCTTTTAAGTTGTAAACAAAAATGCAGTTCCGATGCATATGCGGGGCACAACCGCAACCAAACCATCATTCGATTTTTATCAGCAGTGCAGGTGATTTAGCGATTTACTAAAATATATCAGTACTTCCAAGTAAGACGGCATTCCTGTTTGCCCTGCCACAGAGATTTTGGTTGTGTAAAAAGAGTTGCCAAAAATCACGATCGAATATACATTCCAGAAGAATACGAAGAGATGATAATATCTGTCAGAAAACAACAACCGTCTTCCCAAATCCGATATAGTAACATTCTTGATTTCAAAAACTGGTGGCCTGCTTACTACAAAAAAAAAATCCTGTTCTACTTTGGTTCGTGATGCTACTTCCTCTATGTAAGTGCTACTCCTGGATATGTGACAACTTAGGAATAACTTAATAATTTCACTCTTTTCTTTGTATTTTACTAAGTTGAGTCTGAAAACCGTAGTTCTTTTTAGCTGTAATTAATAAGCTCTTTTGTTTTTTAGGAAAATTATTTAACAAATAAATCCCAAACTATTAGATCAACAACTTTTGTTTGTAAGCTAATGTTCGAAAATAATTATGTTAAAAGTTAAAAAGTTTTTTGTGATTTTCTCAAAATGACATTTTTGGACATGTATGTTTTTGAACTCACCGATTCATTTATACTTCGTGCTTGAGGTTATGCCGATGCTTGAGCATGCGATTTTGACACATTATGTCAAAATCGCGTGTTCAAGCACCGGCACAACCTCAAGCACTAACTATAAATATGATCCTAAAGTTTTAAGAAATATTGGATAAATATGAACGTATACTATGTTATCTTAATTGAGTGTTTAACAAAATCGTAGATCATACAGGTTTGGCTGTACTTGTACATGTTCAAGACTTATTAAGCGGTGTTGTGATTAGTAGACTCAGCAAAGAGCGGCAATTTCCAATGCAGTGCAGTGAGCAACGTTAAAGGGGTGGCACGGAAACTCGAGCGTCTATATCAAAGCACACTTGTTCAGTATTATTCCACTCGCAGTTAGGTACATTTCGGAAAAGGCGTATTTCAAAAAACTAAAATACGTAATAGCGAGTATGCCGGGCTTTATAATACGAAGGTGATAGAATTAAATGTGTAAGGTACGACAATTATTTGACGAGTACCAGCAGGTGGAATTGTGAACGCCACCCAAAAAGTATAAAACACTGTTCTGCAATCCGCGAACAATTAACATTTCATGTAGGTGTTTGTTTTATTCTATGTAATCTACCGTTCACTTTACTAGATCAAGAAGTATTTGTCACCTTCTGGAGCAAGTATTCGTGTTATACATTACCAAGTCGTACATCGATAAGAAACGTTATACCATCTGCTCGTGAAGAAGAATTCAGCAGAATTTAAAGTTAAGAAAGTGTGGTTATGTGTTATTTGAAAGTGTTATTAACAAAAAGTCAGATTTTCTTATACGAGATAAATTTGTAAAGGTGTGTCGAAAGATTCATTGTCACAAGGATTACTTTAAATTTACTATAATTCCTCGAATAAAAAAAACTTGCTGAAAAAGTGTTGAGAATTAAGAAAGAATTCATAATTTAATAGCTGTCGACTGTGTTTGGAAGAAAAAATTTATTTCTTATAAAAAGTGATACCTCAAACCATAAATGTCTTACTTAAAAATTAGATATACATCAGACGTGAACGAATGTGAAATTTCTGATTTAGTAAAAAGTTTTTACAACAAAAAAATGTATTTAAGGAATAAACATTCAGACGTTTTATTTTGCATCAATGTTTCTGCCCTTCTAGTAAATTCACTATAGACTACTTAATACAAACACATTGTTTGACAAATTTAAACTTTTTTTGAATGACTATGGTAAAAATGGGCTTACAGTCTTTTAAGTGAAAACATTACCATAAACCAAATTTTTCCACCAGGTCTAATTTTAGAGGGAAGAGATCGATATTTTTTCCAGTCGTCTGAGGGCAAGTGGAGAGTAAGCACGTCGATTTTCGTGAACCTCTGTTAAGAAATGCCATCGCAATCCAAGATGGAGAAAGATCTCGAGCAGCGCTACGCCATTAAATTCGGCGTAAAACTCAGAAAAACCGCGACACCCTCTAAATGATTAAGAACGCCTAAAAAGATGCTGTCGCATGAGCCGCTCAACAGTTTTCGAGTAGCATAAACTGTTCCGGAAGAGGTGGGAGCGGGTGGGTGCTTGTCGAAGACGACCAGCAACTATTAAGTCGTCCATCTACTTCAAAGTTTGATGAAAATGTAGCCAAAGCAACGGTGGACTCCGACCGGCGCACAAACATGCATCTGATTGTTGATGTGTTAGGGATTTCATACGATAGCGTCCAAAAAATGATTGGCGAAGATTTGGCCATCCGAAAGGTGTGCGCTAAGTTTATGCCAAGAGTCCTGAGCGATGAACAAATTGCAAATTTCCCAGAAAATTTGGAATTGTGTCCAACAAAACCCAGATTTCCTTGACAATGTGATTATCATTAACGAAACGTGGTGTTTTGAGTACGACCTGGAGACCAAACGCCAGAGCGCTAAGTGACACACTTCTCGGCATCCGAAGAAAACCAGAATGAGCAAGTCGAGTGTCAAATCCATGCTCATCTGCTTTTTTTACCGTATTTCACAGGAAGCTTGTACCGCCTGGACAAACTGTGTATGCCAGATTTTGCGTGGACGTGCTTGACAGGTTGAGCAAACGCTTCCTCCACGTCCAGCCTGACATCGCCGATTCATGAAAGCTTCACAACAACGCGCCGTGATACACCGCGCTACTGGTGAGGAAATTTCGGGTCAAGCACAGGGTTGCCACGTTGCTCCCCTCCCCCTTCCGCAGTCCAGATTTGGCACCGCCGGACTTCCTCCTCGTTCCCCGGGTATGTTAGAATACATTTTTTATGTTTAAAGCAAAATACTAAGATTTTAAATTATTAAGTCAGTTAAGAAAAATGTGTCTGGTAGTGTAATTAATACATTCAAGAAATGCTCTTAATTTATAATTGTTGGATACGTGGTTTTTTTAATTGTAAGAAATTTGTTGCGTAACTCTATATATATAATGAAATTCCACACATGCCTATTCCGAAACGGTCAGTGCTGAGTACTATTAATAACATGATGTCTGTGTTGCGATAATTCCCTCAAATCGAATTATCATATCTAGGACATAAATAATGTAAATTTCACTAACTTGACAACCGACATCCACTTATAATGCATCCAGATAATAAATAATCTGCATATATAGATACAGGTCGCACATGATTTTCAAAGCACCTGGTTTTGGATAGGTATCCAAGAAATAGTTCATAATAGAGCTCGCAATAAGAATGAATAGACGAAAAAGTATATGCAAATGAAATAGAAGTATCACTAAACCCATATTTATTATATTATAAAAACAAATTAAACAAACATAATGTATTTCTGTCTGTATTGTACTCAGTAATAACAACTATACTAAACATCTGACAAAATCTGTCATCAGTCATCATCTACAGTATGTTAACTTGAACAAGTTAAGGTTTCTCTGAAATTACGTTACCACGGTTACCACACTTGAAAAATTTATTGTTAACGTATAAAGAGAGAATCACAAGATAAAAATTTAAACTATATCAGAATATTCTAAAATCAGCAGTATAAATCTACACAAAAATGCTATATCTGTTGTTACGACGTAAAATGCCAGACCGCAAGAAAAAAAAACTACATATTATAAAAATAGCCATCAAATCATTACTAATGTAGGAATATATTGAGGAAACTTTATACGATACGACAAGGGCGGTTATATTTACGACATAAAAATGTATAATTTCTCGAATCTTTTAGTACATTCAGAATTATGCATTCTAGCAATGGTCCTTCTAATGTACTCTATTTATTTTATTATTTATTTCTCTGTATAGCACAATATTTTTAAGCACATCTCTTTTTCAATCATTACTTACAGCCATTTCTTCAAATAATTACAATTGTGTATGTGTTCGGTATAAAAGGTTTAATAAGGCTTAATTAAATGGTGGATTATATGCATAATAAAGTGTAATAGTCCAAGAACGTTGTAATAGCTAAAAGTGTAGAATTCTTTAAAAACCTGTGATATATGAAATATGTATATAAATGAGGTATGTTTTCAAAATAAAAAGTTTTTTTCTTTTACATTGCTTTTAAAATAAATTCACTCTATATTGGAGATTATTCGCTATAGAATTTTGAAATCGAAACCTATAGTTCCACTTCGTCAAATACACGATCCTTCGTCAAATTGAATGCTCCTTAAAATCGAAAGTAAATTATATTGGATAATATAAAATAATATATTTTTTCAAAAATATTAAGAACAAAAAGTGGATACAAAGAAATTTATTTTCACAAATTCTCAATGAATTCTTAAAACCTAGTTCCATTCTGTCAAAAGTTCGTCAAATTGCAAGATATGGTTGCTAATAGCAGTTGTCCAATGTATGAATAAAGAAATCAAACTAAAATAACTTATACCCATAAAGTTTCATAGAAATTGCAACTTTTAAGAAATCTACTTTGATAAAATTTGTTTTAATCAAATTTTACTCAATTCGAAATCTTAAAACCTATAATCCATCCACTCATATCTGTCACTCACTCAATTCAACGATGTATCTTCGTCAAATTGCCAAACGATATGGTTGCGCTAACATCAAAAGGCTTTCGTTGTCCAATTACATCAAATTACAAATCTTCAGAAACGAGAATATAGTTTTGACATCAATACTCGGGTCAACTTTATAATAATAATAAGGTATTCGTCTTATGTCGGGTTTTCAGGGACGAGACTTGTCCCGACATATGAAAAGTCAGATTCCCGGAACCGCTGGTCGCATTACTTCAGGATGGCACTTTGCAGTATCTGCCTTCTGCATATTAGACAGGCTCATAACAGTAAATGCACCCACAGCCACTTTTATGTGCGACATATTGGCTCTGCTCGGGACAAATTCAGCCTTACCTCCAACATTTTCTCGAACATTGTCGTGTGAGCAGCGTCGGTCGTACACCGACAAAATTTGTTTTAATCGCTGGCGATCCTGATATCATTTCTAACGCTTCCATACAACAGTATGGAATGGGTGACGGTCAGAAGCCGGCGTTTACTCGCCGTCGGTCCTCCTACAACATCGTCGTTACTTTAGCGGCCTTATCGCTCGACGACTGAATCAGGTACTACTTCCGTTCCACCGTCATCTCGATCTCCCTAGGGATTCGTCTCCTGGTCAGTAGAACGACCTCGGTCTTCTCCGTTGCCAGGGTCAGTGTTCGTCCAGCCATGTGGTGACTCTTCTCAGGAAATCCGAAATCGTCTGCGTATCCTATCAGATACGCATCTTGCGGCGAGCTCCATTCGAGGATCCCGTCGTAGGACACATTCCATAAGTCGGGGCCGAGTAGGAACCCTGCGCCGCTCCCGATGTTATCTTCTTCGTGCACGGCCCACCTGCTTATCGTAGATCAGCTTCCTTCGCTAAGGTAGCTGCGTATCATCCTAAGAAAAGGATGGCGTGTCGAACGTGTTCTGCAAGGAGTCAAGAATGACGTCCCATCTCGCCGAGTTGAAGGCGTTTCTTACGTCCAATGTGACGAGCATCACCAGGGGTCTCGAGTAATGATTTCCCCGTTGAGCGGCTTCGAAGGTTTCTTCACGGCGCCGACGGTGAACCAAATGTCGTCTATGCTGCTCTCCAGTCTTGTTTTCAGCAGTCTTTCTAGTAGCTTTCCAGCCGTGTCCAGCATACATAGCGGTCTATATGCCGATGCCGTGGTCGGATCGCCCTTGCCTTTGCTTGTCAGCACTAGTCGCTTACCTTCCATCTCTTGCAGAACGCTTAAACAGCGGTTGTACATGTTCAGAAGCAGATCTGGGCAGACGCGCGCCACAATCTACTTCCGTCGGAATTCCGTCGGGTCCAGGTGCCTTGCGGTTTTGCAGGGAGTTCGCCGCTGTTGAAAGTTCATCTCCGCTAAAAGCGGGATGTCGTTCAGTAGCTCGTCCTCCATTTCCGCAGTTCTCTCCGGATGAGTAGGGAACAACGTCAAATGTTCCGCATCCGAAAACTGGATTCAGCAAACGCTACGATCTTGTACCCAAAACGTATTTTCGTTTCTTGCTCCTGTACGTTCTTGAGATCTCTCCGTTCCTATCCTCGGACTTTTTCTCTCTCCCTAAGCTCTTGTTTCCGGAGTCGCGATCTCGTCTAAACTCAAAGTCCACCAATACTGTAAGCAGATCTCTCTCGTTCCACCAATACGCAGATCTTCTATTGTGTTTCCTTTTCCGCGGCATAGAGACGTCGCAGGCGCGCCGTATGAGGGCCATGGTCGCGTCCGCAATTATCTCCGCCGAACCGGAGCATTCCATGACGGCATTCTTTCCCCGAGCGATTGCATGAGCCAGGGCGTCTTCATCCAGCTTCGCTACGTTCCAATAATAATAATAATAATAATAATAATAATAATAATAATAATTTATTGCCCAACAGTATGACCAAATTAAGGACAAATATAAACATAAATACAAATACATATATAAGGTTCTAACCAAAATGATTACGCAACCTATTTAATATCTTACAGTAAGTACAAACTACTATGGATAAATAACCCTAAACTGAAGTATCTAAATTAAAAATGTAAGCAATACTAGTTTCCAAAAAACATTGCAGAAGAGTAGAGATACTGCAATTAAATATGTCGCAGGACGCGCTTACAGAATTGTATAAGTTACACATTACGTACACTGGAGATCTGAGTAAAATGTTTGTCCGTGAAAAAGAGACATAGAAAGTAGGTATGTGCCGAGCAGAGTGTCTCGGAACACAGAATGACAATTTAGAGAAAATTTCTGGACAGCAAATCTTGTTATTGAGCATTCCGTATAACAATTTCAAACTTGCGACGGCCCGTTTAATCTCTAAAGGCTGCAAATCAAAGCAGGACAGCAACTCATCCTGAGAAAAACCGCGAATAGGATAATGATGGTACTTCCTGAACCATAGATACTTGAAAAATCTTCGTTGAATACGTTCCAACATGTTTTTGTAGATCTGATAAAAAGGATTCCAAATCACCGAGGCGTATTCCAACTTAGAACGGATAAACGAACAGTAAAGAGAAATCATAGTAGAAATGCAGGAGAACGATCTGCAGGTGCGTGTCACAAAACCGAGCATTCTATACCCATCAGATATAATACTGTATACATGTGTGGAAAAAGACAGTCTATGATCAAATTGCACTCCCAAATCTGTTACGATATCCACTCTATCCAAGAATGTATTACCTAGATTATAGTTACAAATGTGCCGGATATTTTTACGGGTGAAACTAACAACGGAGCATTTAGATGCATTAATTTGCAAGTTATTGTCACTACTCCATTTATGAACAGCGTTAAGATTATCTTGAATAAAATCGCAGTCGTTTACAGAAGTTACTGAACAAAATAGCTTAACATCATCGGCGAACATTAGTACTTTACAATTTGTTACACTAACTAGGCCATTAATGTATAGGTACTAAAAATAAAAGGGGTCCAAGATTAGACCCCTGCTGTACACCAGAGAGAGCAATCCTTCCTGCAGAGCTGTAACCATTATAGGAAACAAAGAAGAGGCGATTGTGCAAATACGAGCCGAAGAATCCAATTAGGCGATCGCTGAGTCCAAGGTCAGATAGTTTGTAAAGCAGTATACCATGATCGAGTCGATCGAAGGCCTTCGAGAAATCAATATAAACAGTATCAACTTGCCCACAATCGTCCAAAACCTGGGAGACATACTGCACAAAGCACATAAGATTAGTAACCGTCGATTTTCCTGCAACAAAACCATGTTGGTTGGGAGATATATGTACTATTCCAAACAAATGAACTAATGTAATTATATATAACACATTCAAATACCTTAGAGAAGTTAGATAAAATTGCAATTGGTCTGTAGTTAGAGATAATTGATCGATCGCCAGATTTAAAAACGGGACATATGCGAGATATTTTCCACAATGAAGGATAAGTAGATGTGCGTAAAGACAAATTAAATATTATGTTCAATGGCCTCACAAAGACAGGGCTGCAATCCTTAATGACAAAACTTGGAACGTAATCCTGACCCGCTGTGAGTTTATTTTTTAGTTTTTTAATAGCTTTGATAATATCTTCGTCTGATATACAAGAAACATCAACATGAAGAGAGTTGCTGCAGTGCTTCAAAGATGGATCAAACTCGGTAGATTCTTGATATACAGAGCTAAAATGTTCACAAAAAGCTTCGACAACTAAGTCAGGTCTGTTAAGTTCTTGCCCGTCATCATACATTTTGACAGGAATTCTACTAGTATTTCTATGAGAATTAACAAACGACCAGAAGTTACTGCTATCATGTTTAATTGAATTTTCGACATTAACAAGGTAGTTATCGTATGCCGTTTTAATTAATGTTTTTGCCTTACTGGACTCTGAAAGTGTCCAGGTCATTCGCGCTACCAGATGATTTGTACCTCTTGCACTTAAACTTCAAGTTTATAACATTGATGATCTCCGGCGTATACCAAGTGGGATAATGATATCCACCGCTCTTGACTTTATAATACGGCACAAATAAATCAAACACGGAGTACAACATGTTGTACATTGTATTACAAGCGATATCAACATTTGCGCACTGCTCAAGCGCGGACCAATCAATCCGTAACAATTCTTCATAAAGTTCCTCAAAATTCGCTTTACGAAAATTATATTTTAAATCGTGTGCATTTTCTGGAAAATTCACTTGCGCGTCCTTAACAAAACTAAATGAAATTCACTTGCGCGTCCTTAACAAAACTAAATGAAACAGCAAGTGAAGGATGAAATTTATCCTCTGAAACTAAAGGGAAGTCGCAAGCCTCCAAGCAAAATTTGCAAATACCAAATCCAACAATTTACCATCATTATTCAAAACAGTATTACGCTGTGCCAAATTCATAAAACTACAAAACTCTTTCATAGTGAAAACTAAATTATCAGTATCTTGGTTGAGTATATGTATATTGCGGGATGTTAAAATCACCAACTATAAATAGATTATTCACATTAAGAAAATTTTCAGTTAAGTAACTTACTAGTAATTCCAAGCTTTGGATTTTGTCTGAATCAAACATTCACGGGCTCTCGCCGCTTGCGCTAACTCGTAGTTTGACATTTCACTAATTTTATTTATGACAGGACGCGAAAATCAATCCAGTCAACCATGATATTTACAAACACGGCTAAGAACGTTGCTAGGGACAAAAATTTACAGTCCAATATTTTTCCATTTTGTCAATATTGTTTCAATCAGAAAAAAACTATTGATTACACCATGGGAAATATGAATACATTTCCTTCGGAGCCTGTACATCCCTCGGGCTTCGCCCTCGAGATATAACTAGCCAACCTCGGGAAATATACTATTCATATTTCCGTAGTTGTAATAATAGCCCTAAAATGATTACTCCTTTGACAGATCGTAAGGTAATGATTAGCAGCTGAGCATGTTGACAGTATTTGTATTTCGTTATGTGTACAAACGTCAAGTGACTTATTGAAAATGTCAGGGTCTCAATCGCAAAATGAATGCAGAGCAAGAAGTTATAAAAAGAAGTAGCTGCAAATGTTAGAGATTAACTTTTACCTAATAAATCTAAGTTTCAGTACGAAACTATTTATGCGGTATACCGCAAATGGTACATCAGATAATATAGCACCTAAAGTTTTGAGCTGATTTTGACATTTATTTGATACTGACATAGAGTCTATTTTTCAGTTTTTGTACTATTAGTACTACTTTAAAGTGGCACTTTATGGACGTAAAGTAGCTCATAAAGTAGGCAACTATGATGCAGTCGAATATAAAGTCACTTTTTTCTCATTTGATCAAAACTGTTTATTTTGTAGTTTTTGAGATCCTCATCAGAAAATAAAGAATTCACCTGTGTATAGTGAAATCAACGTAATATACATTTCTAAGTTATACACATTGGACGATTCAGATACTAGGTATTGTTAATAGCATTACATGCAATAGTGAAATACATATGTATCTATTAGAATGACGGAGATGGTGATACGAGATAGATGTGCGGTGTTGTCAAAGTCAAATTATTGCGTTTTGTATTCTCGTATCTGTGACATGCGGACAATTTGCATAATATGTCAAAAATATTGATTGCGTTTTTTCATAAAATAAATCAAATTTAAACAATTTTAAATATTGTTTATCACTTCGAAAAGTGCGGTTGTATTACTGGCCTTTTGTGAGATAATGAGGAAAAATGTAACCGGCTATCAACACATTCAGAAATTTGACTACTCGAACAAGGTTCCTTTGCCATTTTTTCCTCAGTAAGTGGCCGTTCTTGTCACTTAATAATGCTTATGCGTTCTCTCTTTGTATAAAAATGTATTATAATGAGAATAAATAAAATATTACAACACTTCGTGGAAATAAAATATTTTTGACATATACAAATTGTCAGCATGTCACAGATACCAGAATAAAAAATGCAATAATTTGACTTTGACAACACCGTACATTTACGTCGTATCACCATCTCCGTCATTCTAATGGATACATGTATTTCACCAGAAAAGTACTTATAACTCGGAAACCGTAAAAAATACAAGCTAATATGTCTAATAAGGAATTATACAGCCTTATTAAGTGTATTCAAGAATGCAATAATATATAGGGTGTTCCGTTTAAAAAAGTGACTTTCATCGATGTGAACTTGGTTGAAATGAACGTTAATTTTGGACGACCCTGTATAAATTATGACAAATTTTAGAACGTAAATTTAATGCAAGCTATTTCGACTAATAACATGCCAAATATAAGGTCCTTAGCTGCAATGCCTTCAGAAATACAGAATTTTGAACATAACGTTGCAATTGGTCTTATATTTGAAAAAAGATGAATAACTTAAAAACTGATTTTTGACATAGGGTATCTTAGTAAGTTTTGATGCGGAATTGTATGCTCGATATAAAAACTAAAATATACCGTGCTATTTAAGTTAAGAAAGTTGACGTCAACTTCCGGTAAACCGGAACTGGTTCGATGGCGCAAATAATTTTGCTAATGAGTGCAGATGATATCAGTTATAATTACAAGTTTTCAGAAATATTGAATTTCAAGAACAGCAAAAAGTTCTAACGAACCAGTTCCGTGAATCGCCACAATTTTCAGTTGTTTTTTATTTGAAAGAGTATTAAAGTTAATGCAAATTTAATTATATGTGTTAGTTTCAAAAATTTTATGGTTTCATAGATATATGTACGTGTTTAAAGAAAGTAAGAGAAATTTCAATTTTTGACTTTATTTTTTATATAGGATGGCCCATAATGTAGAGACACATTTTGAAGTCTAATAACTTTGCATTTGAAAAACCTATAGGTAAGTTTTTGGTGTTGTTCGATAGAAAAACTCAAAAAGTTTCTTTGTATTGCAAAAAAAATACAGGGTGTACCAAAGTATAAAAATTGTAATCAAAAGTAATAAAAACGTTTCAATCAAAATATGGAATTCAATAAATTTAATAACAAGAGAAATTAACTAAGCACGTAATAACTAGCCTAATTTTTAAAAAATTGTGTCTAAAAGATGATGACCTTCTCTTCTTGAACATTCTTCTACTCTAGACACCATATTTCGCATAGCATTATGCAACATTAATGGAGGAATATTCAGAATTTCTGTTCGAATATTTTGCGGATTAATGATGTAAACGCTGGATTTTAAATGGCCCCATAACCAAAAATCACAGGGTGTTAAATCACATGACCTCGGGGGCCACTGGAGATCACCAAACCTTGAAATCAGGCGTCCTGGAAACATTTGCCGCAGGACATTCATGGATGCGCAGGCAGTATGACATGTGGCGCCGTCCTGCTGAAACCACATGTTTTCAGGAAAGCGCCGCAACTCTTGTTGAAAAAAGGTTTCCAACATGTTCACATAACGTTCCGAAGTTACCGTGGTATTTTCTCCATTTTCATCCTCAAAAAATAAGGTCCCACAATTCCCTGTGCTGACACTGCACACCAAACAGTAACTTTATGACTATGAAGAGGAGTTTGGTGTATTTCTCTCGGATTTTCTTGAGACCAGTAACGAGAGTTTTGTGTGTTTACATAGCCACACATATGAAAATGTGCTTCATCAGACATAAATAAATTTTCGGACAAATCAGCATTGTTTTCTAAAAGCTCTAACAAATGGTTAGAAAAAGCAAGTCTGGCTGCAAAATGGGTGTCTTTTAGCTCCTGCACAAGTTGAACTTTATATGGTTTTAAGCGTAAATCTTTATGCAATATTCTTTGCAGGCTAGTTCTTGAGAGTGCTAGTGTTTGAGATTGTCTGTTTGCAGATCGCTTTGGATTTCTTAAAAATCCAACTCTTTCAATATTTGCAGGAGTTCTAACTGAAATAGGCCTACCTGCAGGTTTCTTCTTCAGAGATGATGCTGTGGTTCTAAATTGACCAATCCATTTTAAAATTGTGTTTCTACACGGAGAATTAAAGAAAATTAAATCTTGTGCGAAATTGGCGCCGAGTAACGGCAATAGACTCGTTATTTTTCAAGAAATTTTCAACAATAAAAGCGCGATGATGAGCGAGATTATTCATTTTTCGAAAACATCAGTACGATATTGTCTATTAGACAGTTATAAATCTCTATGGTTACACTTCAAAAAAATAGTAGTATACAGAAAGTCACTTTACTTAGTAATTTTTGCACTTTTGATTACAATTTTTATACTTTGGTACACCCTGTATTTTTTTTGCAATACAAAGAAACTTTTTGAGTTTTTCTATCGAACAACACCAAAAACTTACCTATAGGTTTTTCAAAGGCAAAGTTATTAGACTTCAAACTGTGTCTCTACATTATGGGTCACCCTTTATTTCTTGTAACGGATCAAATGTAACTAACAAAGATGTTCAAAATTGTTGCCTTCTTGATTACTACACAACGTATACCGCCTTATTCGTTCTTTTCCGCAAACATTTAACAATTTATTTCTATTAATTTTTTGAACACTTGCAAAAATTTTATTGTAAAGGTCGCCCATATCTTTGATTGGTTCCTTGTAAACGTCAGCTTTCAAGTAACCCCACATCTGAGGACCCCATTAGTACCAATCCAACAACGTGGTAACGTCTGATTTAAATAATCGGTAACTATGTATGTTGGCAGTGTGAGCAGGTGCCCCGTGTTGATGTAACCACGTATTATTTCGCAACTCTACTGGTACATCTTCCAAAAGTAGTGGTAACTCATTTTACAGGAATTATAAGTAGCTCACACTAGTTAGTGTTTCATTATAAAAGTGGGGGCCTATGATGTATCTGTTTAATATTCCACACCAAAAGTTACCGCCAAAAATAGTTTGATTTTTTGTTAGTCGTATCCACCTAGGATTATCTTCTGACCAATAACGAGCATTATGCTTAATTAAACTACCATTGTTGTGACAACGACATTCGTCACTCCACATAATCTGATTTAGTAAGTTGTTGTTTTCTGCTAACATTATAGGAAATTCTGCCAAAAATTCAAGTCTGCGTATTATCTCCTATTCTTAAATGGTGCACATGAACTTTATAAGGAAAGTATTTATTTTCTTTTAGAATCCTACGGCACGAAAGTTATTGATAAATCATGCTGTTCTTCTAATTGCCGTAATGATGTATGCGGATTGTTATTAACTGTTTGTAGTACCACTGCCGTAATTTCGTCATCTCTAACTCTTTTCTGCCTTAATCGTTTTTGTTTTTTAAAGCTACCGTAATTTCTGAGATTTGCACACAGACTTATAAATGTTTTATGGTCTGGTAAGGGTCTGTTTGGAAAGCGTAGAGCATATAATCGCACTGCTTCAGATGCATTTCTATGGGATTCTCCATAAATTAAAATCATATTTAATTTGTCTTCATTTGTGTGTAAAACCATATTTTTAAGATAATCTCAATGTAAAGCAAATAAATGTTTGAATGAAGGATGAAGGTAATTTTTATGATAATTAGTAATCAAGCAAATGTCACTAATGTCAAAATATTACCTATTCTTTGTCGATATGCAAAAAAACTGCGAAAAAATGACGAAAATTGAAATTACTCTTACTTTCTTTAAACTGGAATATCTATGAAGCCGTTAAATTTTTGAAACTAGCACAAATAATAAAATTTGCATTAAGTTTAATGCTCTTTCAAATAGGAAACAACTGGAGATTGTGGCGATCAAAAAAATTCTTTTGATCGCAGCGCCATCTTTATCGTCACGTAATAAAACACAATTGTGATAATAAACAACAGGCAATCACATTCTTTAACAAGTGCTTTTTACAAAATTCAAATACATTGGAACCTCGTCTATATCCGCGGTCGGGAAACGTAAACATTCACTTACATCCGCTCAAGAAGTGTCCCCACTCTTATCCCGTTAGCGGAGAGAAAAGACCGTGCTACGCGCTGATTGGCTCATGTGAATACGTGCACTATCGGGTGGTGGATGCCAAGTGGATATAAATGAGCGCTATAGTGCGCATATGAATGAGGGTGGATATAAGTGAGCGCGGAGATAAGCGCGGTTCCAGTGTATCTTTATTTGTTTCCGAGATATTTGACCTGGGAGTTTTAAGTGGCACACCCTGTATATAATATAATTACTACAAAAATTAACAATACAAATAAAATGCATATTTCCAAAAATTTCAAAAATATCAAATATGTACCACAAATCGTACTACTATCCACTACTATCTACGGCAGTAGTGACCAACCAGTAACTCGCGGGCACCTGGTAGTCCGCGGCCTGATTTCTCGGCACCCGCGAACAAAATTGGATAAGGAATACACAAATTTTCAAAAATTAAATTCGGTAAAATAAATTAAATAAACAATAACAGAGCAACACGCCATATGAGTCGTAAGTACACACATGAAATGAATATGCGGTAGTTATGCTTATGCTTTTTCTATTAACTTGATAGTACCCGCGTGGCGTATGAGGATTTTCAAAATCGCCTTCGTACTAATACCAGTTGGGCACCACTGATCTACGGGTTGCTGGCGCAATCTATTATCAGCCAGTAATATCGACTGCACAACAATAATCTAACGGTACAGAATTCTATAATATAGATTTCTACGTAAGTTACGTTAGGTTTCGTAAATATCTACTCAGTTGATATTTTAAATATTTATCTGACAGTTGAATGTGAAAAATTGCAAGAATTACTTTAGTTCTTTTTGAAGTTTGAAATCATTTATTAAATTTTTTATTTGTTTATACAATTGAGGATGATGAATGTAAGTAATAAAACTGTAAACTGTACTGAATTTTAATTAAAATATCCCCTTAGTAAGAACTTAAGATGAGTAGCCGCAAAGAAAACATTTACCACCGAAATACCGCTGGAAAATCTTCAGCTAGCAAATGTTATCAACCTCCACAAGGAAAATGTGGTCCTGTAAATTTAAATAGCACATTTGCAAATATGCCAGCACCAAATCGTGAAATGAAAACTGAACTCGGCAACAGTGGTGCATACACCATCTGTAGATTATGATCTGCAATGTGATATAGCTTACGGTAATTACTTACAAGCACTTCTATTTCAAGACTATGTATCAAATAAAATAGAAGAGTATTCTTTGTCTATGAATGACCAGCTTTCAAAGTATGCAGAAATATTATCAGAAAAGCTCGAATTATTAAACAAACTAGAACAAGATATCAAAGAACACAAAATACAAATGATGATTGCAGATCTTTTACATAATTATGAAAGTAAGCTTCAAAGAAATTTGAAAGAACTTTCATCGGATGTTGTATCGAATTTAAAAATATTTTAGAACAATTAGTGTGCGCAAGCAATCATCTTTATTTAAATAGAGTGAAAATGCTTGATAATCAAAATGAATATGACCAATTACAATCATTATTAAATAAATGTAATCAACTATTATTGAAAATAATAAGTATAACAGGAGAACCAGCAAAGTATCAAAGTTTAAGCAATTGTTTAATACATTTTAAAAACAATCAGAAAACATTTGATGCAGTTAATAGTTCTGTAAAAGCATTAGAAAGTGATACAAACAAATTAGCTTTAGATAGTGTTTCAAATATATTATTTGAAAATAATGCATTATTTAAAAATAATATAAATGTGTAAGTTGAAAAAATGAATTAATGTAATTTTTTTATAAGTGTTACTAATTATAAATATTTATATGGTACTTGCTTCTTTGTCTTAATACAATTTATTTACCTCAGGTATGTCACGAAGAAAGGCAATTAATTATTTCATTTTTTGTAAAAATAAATCACTTATCATTTTTTGTAAAATAAATCATTTTTTATAAAAATATATCAACAGGTGCAACTTATTAGAAGCAACTACATTTCTATGGATGCATAGATTTGACATTTTACATAATTATTTTAAAAACTTTTTATCAAGTAAATATCAATATCTTGTTATCTTGAAATGACAACTAAAATTTTTCATTTCCACTACACGGTTAATCCAACTCATTGTACATTCAATCTCTCCATATCCCAAAGAAGTAGAAAATTGGCTGGCTTTTTCTCTTAAAATTGCACCAGTTATTGGAATATTCGAATTTCTTTGAAGGTGAACCATTGTAGAAGAGCATCGTCCAAGTCCTTTTTATCAGTTGATCTTGTAGCTTCTTTCTTGAAGTATTTTCAGTTACTTTATTCAGCTTCGTTTTATTCTTCAGAAACGTACAAAGTGTCGAACTTGATAAATTATCTTCTTTAGTCTTTACACACCTGTGCCTGCGGAACGCCACTTTCCACCTTTACGATAATTGCAATTTTTTCTTTAACAATCCACTGTTTTCGTTTGAGCCCAGATATGTTACTAATATGAACGTCTTGTACGAAATGAACCAATTTATTTGTTTTGTATCGCGTAAGCAACATCAGACAAATTCTCCGAAAAAACTATGCAATCGATGAAAGATTTCTCAGAAAACTCCATAACTGCTAACATCAATACTCGCTATAACAGGATTTTTAAACGGAGAATGTGAACCTTACAACCGGATTTTTGCTATAACAGAATTCGTAATAAGCGGAGATTTTGCGTTAGCGCGATAGAGAATTACACTTACCGTAGGAAAATGTTCGCTAAAGCTTCATTATAACCAGTACTCGTTATAAGAGGTTTCTACTGTATATGCAATGTAGAGCAAATCAAGCGTGAGAAAAGATAGCGTATCGAAAAGATTTTATTGTACGTAATCAGTAACAAAATAAACTGGGTAGTTTATTTTAACTTAAACAATGAAGCATTTTCAGAAATGAATAAATCTTGCAAAAACTAGAAATCAAGTATCGGGAGAGCGAGATTGTTTGAACGCATTTGGCAGCTCTGGTTCATGAATATCCCTAATCTGCCACCAAATATCCAACCTAGCATATGACATTCAGAACAACTATAAAGTTAGCTTATCTAAGTTAGGGATGCCAAATGCGTTCAAATAATCTCGCTCTCCCTGTATAAGAAAGTATAGATGCAATTCTAAAAAAATGAAGTAAATGTTTTCTTAATGACTGTGTGATTGAAACAGCTCTAGAGCGACTTAATTAGCTGCATTGTTTATCCCAGCTATCGTTATAGTTCTTGCCATATGGTTTGGTTCTATGTCAGAATTTTATGGCATCACCTTGCTGCAAGTGCTCAAACATTAATTGTGTCTCAATTGATTATATTAGTGCATTTGACTGCCTCTCTTCACTACGACCAATAAGATCTATTATGAATACCCTTAATATTTTACTCCCAATTGATCTCTAAACTTGTGAAGTTTTGTGACTATAGCTCTGACATCAATCGGCTGCATCCAAGTGTTTCTGTTCGAGGTGGCGGTACGTTTACCAGGCCACCGCCACGCAGTCGCCGTTTCACTATATTCGGAACAGAATCGGCATTTATCACTCTCCACCTTGCCCATCTTCTCCAATTAATGCCCCAGAGTGCCGTGGCAAGTGAATAATACCATTACAATCTCTCTTATGAGGCCCAACAAATGTTTCGCCTTAGTGGCTAAAAAAAGTAATGAACTTTTTTGATTGTCTTAGCTTTGAAATGTTACTTACAATGATCACTAAATCGTCGGTACAGCCTTATAACTCGAAGCCAAGGCTTACAACCAGTTACTACAGTAAAGATGAAAATACCTCTTCTTGCGAACATCCCGTCTTGGACAACACTTTTGTTTAGATACAGTTCTGCTTTTAATGATTGAGTCGATCCATTTCACGATGGCAAGTTCAATGCCTATGTTCGGTGCTGCATTTTTAATTGATTTGAATGAGGTATTACCAAAAAAATGCGCAAAGAGCAATTTCTTTATACACAAATGTCTTTTCAACCATTACTTCTCTTAGATAGAGATGCATCGATTTTATATCAAAGATTATCCGTCGTATGAATTCAACATATGTATTAAGAGATGTTGATATGTATCAACACCCGTCACTTGTTTTATTCGGTAAGCCTTAGCAACTTGTTAGCATGTACCATGAGCAGACAAGCTACCTAAGTTGTAAATAAAAAAAAAGTGTATAACCCCATTGTAATTTTCTTTATTGGCGATTCATTGTACTGTCCTCTACATTTCTGTTGCTCAAACAAACTTACATTAAGAAATATTTGTCAATTATTTCTCTGCGAACGACGTAAAAATACACGCACTAGAACGTCGTAAACAATACAATGATTAATATAATGCTAAATGGGACAAACTGTAGTCTTCACTATTAAACGTACTGACGCTCGCCTTTTTGGGTTATTTTAAATAACAAAAGGGAAAGAAAACAAAAGATCAAGTAAAACCAGTTTATTATTCTAATTTAACTAGCATTTTAGTCAAATTAAAATTTTAAATCTGCTGCAACCGTTGAGACTGTATTAAAAAAGTCAAATATCAAATATACTAAATACTACAGTACATACTGAAAAGGTAAAAATTATACTTTATTTAGATAACTTAAAAAATTAAACGCTGGGTTTTTCCTTCTTTTACTTTTTTGAAAATACAATAAAATGCAATATTTACATTGTAACTAGATTACAATTAATTATATTAGGTGGCTGCTTTTTTTATTAATATGATTTTTTTTATTATACACTTTTCATTTCTTGTTTTTAAGTATTATATACTATAATTTGAAAATATTACTTATAGTACAAGAAGCGAATTTTATTTCATTTAGTGTAATAACCATAGTTATTAATTTTAAAGTGAGTTGGATTATAATCTGGCCAAGTAGTTATATAATTAATTTCAAATAACTTTAGTTTTACATAACTGTGGCTCATTCGATTTTTATACCGGATATAGATTAAACTAAGTGAACTCATTTAACAACTCATTCTGTAACTATACACCGAATGATGGTATCATGCATTGAAGTGTTAATTCAACAATGTCTTCGATTTAAAACTTATCAACAACTAATTCAAAACATTCTGCTTCTCTATCAAACATGTCTAACATTGCTAAAGTAAATAATACTCATTTTTACAACTTAATTTGCGCAGCAATAATGCAATCACGCTTGTAATGAACAGAATCATTACATTTTGTCATTATTCAAATCTAGGTACTATATTTTAATAAATAGGCTATGCCAAGTCTATTATTTGCAATTCATTAAAGTATCTATTAATATATTATTTATTAACCATCATACTTACTACTTAAAAATTTTCTTCTCCGAGTGTAACAAGGGCAAGATAATTTTTAACATGAATTCTTAAAATTTCAAATCTGACGAGCAGTAAAAGAATTGCACAAATATGTTGACATATATTCTATATCCGAAGTACAGATAATAGATGTAACTACTTTTTCTGAATAAAATAATATCTGAATCTTTAAATTAATCTTCAGAAATCTAGCAAAACGGTTTAAATGAAAAATTTAATCTATCAGGCCGCTTTATTATAAATAATTAATAATAGATAATTTAGATATTATGCTTGTTATTTCCAAATTGCCTTCTGTCGCTTGTAATTCAATCTCTACAAAATTTAAGTTACTTACAAAGTAATTTTAATTATTACATTATCGTAATTGGAACCGAACATCTGGATGAAATATAGACGTACTTTTCGTCAAACGTACTTGAATTCGTATCACGAATTACGGTAAATCTACCTATAATGAAATAAATAAAGATCGTACACAAATAATTTTATGGAAATATCATAAACCGAAAATTTTGTCATTGATGTGAAGCGTGGTATACATAATGCATACTATATTCAGTTATACTATACATGCATGGATGCATCCACAATAGCACATTATGCCAGTTGAGTAATATTACAAATTATGTCTTGTAACACTTTATAAGTAGTATAGTTTCCCAAGCATGCTAAACTATTTAAATAAAATCTAGATGTAGTCACACATCATGAAAAGAGCTTTAAAACGAGTATGATACCAAACTAAAAATTTAATAAAAATAAGTTAAATTAAAAACAATAATTTAATTGGATAGATTGTATTTTAAGTAGTTTGTGGTTTCCCTGAAAGCGTTTACTATGTGACAACTACACTTTTCCAAGCATTTTTATATTGAAAATTGAAAAGATTATTTTTTAATACAGCCTCGTTTTACAAAATATTTAATCTTATATATTTTCAAAATTTAAATTAGAAAGTGTTGACAATAAGAAAAATATCTTACAAAAGCACATAAATGCTCAAAATGGATGAAAAATATATGTATAATAAACATTGATCCTATCTTAGCGCTTTAAGTATAAGAATTTGCAAGCGACAGAAAACGACAGAAAGTAAGTATTCATCTATACAATAAAACTGTCACAGAGTGTACTAAATTTAATTTACACCCGGTATATTCCAATTTTTAATAAAGTGTGGAGAGAATCTCTTCCGCATATAAAAAATAATGACGCTTTTAAAATCGTAGGAAAAAAAAATTGACTCGTTTTACTTATTTGCATTACTTGCGCTGGTTTTAGTTATTAGATCGTCTTATCTGTATTACTTTCCAGATAATTTAATAATAATTATCTGTTCTTCAATGGTTTAAAGAAAAGAACCAGAACAACACTATTAAAATGTAACGTTGTTTTTGCTTTTTTTGTTGGTATATTATATCCGTATGTGATTATCCGACTAGTGTTGAGTGAATCTCCGGTTATTGGTTGTGTCGGTTGCCGGCTCGAGGACCACTTCTATTCTGCCTTTGTCGATTATTATAACCATTATTCGTCGTATAATAAGACTGTTGATTATTCGAGCGGGGTCTACCACGCTGCTTTCTGCGAATCGTTAGATTGGTGATCGTGATTCTCCTCCACGCCGTTTCCAGGAAGAGGTGCAGCAGAAGACGGCGGTGGCTGTTGTAGGGGTTGTTGGGGTTGCGGAAGCTGTGGCTGCTGTGGCAGCGACTGAGGCGGCGCTGGATTTTGCGGATATGTTTGGAAGTGCGGAGGCATCGGTATCGGTGGAGGTGGCCCCTGTACGTAGCTTTGGTTCGTAAACGTTTGACTTGGTATTTGTTCGGGCGGAGTATCCAATTCCGAATCCTGTTAAAATATAAAGTGATAAACCAATCTTTGGTCATGCATGAGTAAAGTTACAGAAATTGATAATGATGATTAATTGTACGTGAATTTAATTTCGGAACTTTCTGGAATTTCGGATATAGGATATTTGTATCAGAAGAAAAATCTTAGTATATAAACAAAACGCATTATCTTCAGGAACTAAATCTTCTAGTACAATGCTTTCTTCGAAAATGTCTACATACTCTATTTACTATTAAAAATGGCTGTCCAGAATAAAACACAACGCTTTAAGTAAGGACAACATGAACGACTTAAATCAGTAGATGCTGAAAGTAATAATAAAATGGAATTACAATAACATCGGTATAGTACTGGGTATGTAGAGTTTACGACACAAATTTTCACATCTGGTTTAGTTATAACGACTTTTTATTCGATACAGAAAAGGTAAAAGTTGTCTTTGATAGAGACTTTTTAGTTGATTTCACTAAACCTACTACTTTATGACCTACAATCGAAACTTTCTAAGATATAATCTAAATATTTTTTTCAAAATAAGAACCCCTCTCTATATACTACTAACTGAACTAGTGTGCGTATGTTACTAATAAACCCATGTATTAGATAAAAGTATTTTTAATAATTTTAATAATAATCATCTAATGGATCTTTATCATCAATTTTTATCCATACGAATCAAATCGGTACTCCTATTAGTTCAAGTTAAGCACCATGCATCGAGGTACCTAGAATCCCGCCTACAGATATGACACATAACACATACAACTGTAGGCTAAGATTCTGTCAATTGCAAATGAATAACCTAAAACAGGTTCCACGCATGACTGATTATAGCAGTTTAACAAGACAATGAACATCTAATTGGTTAAGGCAGCAGTTTACATAATATGACATGATATTCGTTAGACATACGCATGTTTCGTGTTCGAATATTTGACACCGATATTAAATAAGGATAGTTAGACGATCTCTGCTTATACCATAAAACAATGGCATGCGTCTAAAGATCGATTAGACGAACTGTATGTTGTAATGAAACAGCCATATATAACAAGAAAAAAAAAACAAATAAGTAGCTACACATTTATCTCCTCCCATTTGAACTAATTTTACACATTCAGGGCGTTTGCAGGTTTAGACATTTTTTCACATACTTTCTAAAAATAAGCTTAGATAAATATTATAAAAGCAAACTAATATATCTAACGGACAAGAGAACAGCTGCAACAGACATCTTCAAAGAAACCAACGAACTAAACATACAACAGCTAATTAAACGAAGTAATCTGCTGCAAATATATAAAATTGAAAAATAAATTAATAAAAACAAACAGCTCACTAATAAACTCCAAATACATACATTCACATAACACTAGAAGACAGTCCGACATAAGAACAAAAAAATACAACTGTAACAAACACAAAACAACACCAACTACCAAAGCCATAAACCAATATAATAAATTACCAAAACAAGTAAAAAAGTTTACACTACTTGCAATATAAAAACAAAATAAACACAATGATCAGACAAGGGCAAGTGTAACAACACCGACACATGAAAGGAAGACAACAACGCCAACAGCGCCCTCGATACCGTTAACCCGGGACCAGGTTTATACCTCATCAGCCCGTGGCGAGGACAGAGGACGGGATCCAGACGACGATGGGACTACAGTAAATTATATTTATATGTATATTTATGTACACCATTGTTAATAAATTAAATATTACTTTTAAAAAAATAAAAAGAAATTTGTCACACATAAGATATAGCTGAAAGATTTTTTTTTAGTAAATAACTAGCGATATAATCATTCATCAACTTTTTTTTTAATGACTACAATATACGAGAGCCACCTGATTGGAAAGCTGCTTCAAATTGCTATTTATCTGTATTTTTCATTTTGACGTCTGGCGTTTACTTTATAAACAATTGCTTTAAATGTATGACGTAATAAACTCACAATTAATATTTAATTAAATTGATAATTATAACAACACAATTATACAAATAGTTTTAAAACAATGCTAATAGCTTTGACGTTTATAAAAATTCAACTGATTTCGCGTACGCTAAAGAAAGTACAGTTACAACTGTTTTAAAGTTTCATTAATTTTACCCATTTATTAATAATAGTATAATAATAGTAAAACCTCTCAATATTTTATAATTGAAATAGAACTGACAATTATATATGACGGTATTTGTAAAACTATTAGCCACAAAGAAATTCACGTAAAAAGAGAGGGTTCAACTTGAAAAATTAAATAGGGGAAGCGGGTTGAGTATTCTGGTAACAGAATTTTATGCACAATATGATCACTTTATTGGTTTAAACAGCACATTTTTATCGCTTTTGGTTCTGAGAAAATGCGTAAGGAAATAGATGTAAGATACCTGTATATAATTTTCAAGTCTATCGCTCGTTAGTCTATCTACGTGGTAATTATAAAAGTAATATAAAACATTATAGATACGTAAAAAATTTCTTAAAAAAATGGTTAACACTACATATAGATATTTCGAAATTTTAAACAAAAAAAACTTGATATTATACAACAAAAAACGTTAATTTTGGAATTATTCAAAAACCATGGAATTAAATTAAAATTTAAGAGAAACGACATACGACCTTAGTGATTCTACTCAATACTACTATAACTCAACATTAAATTGAATCAACAATAAAATGATAATAACATATTGTGAACAGAATAGTACCTGCAGAAATGAGAAACTTCCTGGTCCTAAAACTTCAGTCAATGGTCTAGTTTGGGGTGGCTGCGGCGGTTGCTGCTGCTGCTGCTGCTGGAAATACATCTGCTGTTCTGGTGGCATGCTTTGAACCAATGGTTGCTCTACTTGTTGAACGGGTTGCATAGGTTGCACGGGCGGTCGAGGTTCAATTGTCATGGCTTCAATAGCAGGAGGAATCGTGGGTTCCGTAACGACATTTTCATGATTCAACACTTCCGACACCGGTGCCTCCTGTACATGTTCGGTACTATCTATCACTTCAACGTACGCAGGTTCCTGTTGAGTTACAATATCATAAGGAGGCCATAAATTGTATATAGCAATTCACTAACCTGAGATTGATCAAAATATCCACTTTCATGAATCCTTCCTATAATATCCTTGATATTACTATAAGTACTACCAAAGGCCTCCTTAGGTTTTCCGTCTACCACAGCTAGCAAATGTTCAGCCGCGGCTTGAATCTGTGTACAGAAAATCTGGGAATCGCCGGGTTCATGCTTTGGCGTTACAGCTGCGTAGAGATCATCCAATAATCTAAACAAACAAAAAATACTCTACAACTGCATACAATTTTTTATTAAAACGTACTGTAGGAGAATAATAGTCGATTCATTTGACTAAGAAACATTTAAAGTGCGAAACATTAATATTATTTGCAATAAAATAATCTAAAGGAGATTCTGATCTTAATCAAATAACTAAATAAAGCTGTCATCCATTGCGGGTAGTGTATAAACAAACCTTACATAAAACACAATAAAAGGTTTTCAAAGTCAATGTGCCTATTCTCACTGCGTTGAAAACACAAAACATCAAAGATATAAGAACGCCTCATCACGCGCTAAAAAATTATAAGCAGTAATTAATATTTAGTACAATATCATTTATTCTTAATTACTGCCCAACAACATTTCGGCATAGAATCTACATACAATTTTATGATAAATATTACGCGCAATACTTTCCTAAGAATCCTGTCACCCACAACGTTTCCTTATTAGTGTGCGAATGTTAACTAAACGCTGTTTAACCATTGCTCATAAATTTCAATATGATTTAAATCCACTAACTGGGCTGGTTACCTGATTTTTCAACATTTTTATCCTCAAACCAAATTTTCTCTACACTGGCCATATGCTTATGGTAGTTCGTTATTATACAGTGGGCCCCGCTTAATGTGGTCGCGGATAATGTTATCCACTCGCTTAATGTTATCGTTTTCAGCATATACGAAACGTCCGTATACGAATATGTAGAAATAGTTTCGCATATTGCTATTACGGGTTCGGTTACTGTTATCGCATATATTGTGAAAAAAAATCGATCAAATCGAACACGCCTACTGTGTGTTTATTGGTTAATTTCATCATACTATTCTACGCCAAGTGATGCGTTAGCATTTTTTGTTACAGTATCGACTTCAAGTAATTTGGCAGTTATGAATAAGATACAAAGTTTATCTATGCAATGTCAGAGAAACGGAGAGATTTGTCTACAAAAGAAGAAATTAATATTTTAGAGAAATACGATACCCTGCCTAAAATGAGCCAACGTAATGCAGCGGCTCATTTAAAAATTTCCCAGCCCTTACCGCGTATAATTTTAAAAAGTAGAAACAGTATTGAAAGCTCAGTGAAAAAGAACGAAAATATCAATTTGAAACGAAAAAGATTGGGGAAAGACAGTGACGTAGAAGATGCTTTAAAATTATGGTTTACCAATGTACGTCAAAAAGATGCACGTGTAGATCGCCTGCTAATGATGCAAAAAGCTGAAGATCTTGCTAAGAAAAAAGATCAAAAATTATACATTGTTTTAATTGCTGGATATTGTTATCACTCGGTTATTATTATCAAAATCCCTCGGTCCCAATGCGATCACATTAGGCGGGGCTTACTGTACTTTCAAATAAGGGACATATTTTCTTCCAAGTAGAAAAGCAATACTCGTATATTTTCTAATATATGAAGACTGCACTTACTAAAACTATGGCTACTTTTCAACTTTCATACCAATCATTAAATTTTTTAAGATAAATACGTTGCACTGAAATATATACAGATAAACGGTCAAAGTATTATTTACTGTACCTATATAAAAGGAATCGCAATACATACACAGTTTTTAAACTATTAAAAATTACAGGAGAAATAAAAACCATTTCGGGAAATTGCCTAATAACTTTGACCAAACATGATTACAAACATTCTAGAAAGACATAAATATTGACAAAAAAATAAGAACAAACTGATCGATGTGCAGTTAAATAATCAAAATCTGACCATTTTACTTTAACAATGACTTAGCCAAGTGAATTAATTGTCACCCTTTACTAGGGTAAAGTCTAGTACTACACTTCAAATGATCGTGTCCGTCTCTTGCTTTTACACAAATACATGTTTATGTGTATATTATTTGAATGCTAGTGGCTTGCTTGCAAAACACTATATTTTATTATTTTTATTTGTGATGTTATGTTCCTTTCATTTTCAAAACATATTTTGACAACTATGTATTTATTAAAAAAGCCGGAATTTGTACGTTAGCAAAGATTACTGTATCTATAAAATTGTTTTATTAGATCAACGGTGTAACCATTATAACTGCATACTTCGTTAAAATAACCAAGTGAAACTAGGAAGCAAGTCAGAGGAGAATAACTCACCTGTCTTATCACAGATAATGCCAATTTACTACAATGATAGCGCATAACGTCACTTTGTTTACAGCAGTGAATCGGCGGTACAAACGCAGTTTAAGAATGAAGCTAAGATTAGACTTAAATAAGCCTACTAGACATAAATGTATGAAAACTGTATATAATACGGTTTTATACAGACACATTGTGTACTTTTTATTACTATTTTATTCCGTATAAAAGTGCACACTTCGATTAGTGTAGTAAATGTAACCAACGTACTATACGTATACACAAAACCAGTTAACCTTTGTATAAATCCTTATACAACAGCGAAGATGATAAATAAAAATTGTAATTAGCGGGAGACTTTTGTGAATTAGATCGAATTTCTTTATACCTATTTATCGAAATTACTATCGCATATCTGCACACTGTACATCCCCAGAAGTATAAAAGAATCCTTATTACGAAGTATATATTTATAAAATGCAAGATATGAATTAGGTTTTTATATGCCAGCCGAAAATATTCTCGACAATAGAGCATATGAACTATCTCCCCGGATGAAGTTGACTAGAACAAAACGTTTTAATTTCACAAGAATTATTCTTAAAAACCACTTTTCGAATTAACTAGTTTGCTATTAAAATAAATTGCATTAAACATAGAGGATCTTAATAAACTAACAAAACGTGAAGATATTGTGTATTGTTTATAGAAAAGGTTCCACAAAACATAAAATTAGTTTAAATACAAAATTGTACAAAGTTGTATGTCGTTATGTTTAATTAACATAACCTATCATTTTGAATTTAATATAGATAATTCTTTAATTTAATCCTGTCGATGAAAAGGTGCTGTTTTGTATTACCCCTTGGTTTTAAAATATGTTAACCAAAATGCAATATATTACCTTCCATTTTCTTGCTTTCATGTACTTACTTACACTCTTCGCCAAGATACATACCGGGATATTATTTGCAATCTGTGGATTGCATTCTGGGCGACTAGAAATGGCACGAACTTCAACTGTAAGCATACATGCGCATGATTCGGCCCCATCACCTCGCAGTAGTATGAATGAAGACTTCGTTGAATTGATTGAAATTGAAAAGATCGATGTGAGGATAGCATTTTCTAGTAGTTACACAAGAGTAGAGAACAGTGGTGGATACTTGCCGTTAGACAGCGATAGCATACAACACACAATTGTCCAGCAGAATAGCATGCGTATTTCTTGACTTTGTTAACTAGTAGAAATCATATTTTCATCCTTATTTTATTCATATAAAGAGGATCATCACATTAAAAGTTAGCTCTTGGTATATTGCGGGGACTAACTCGGCAAAGAGGGGCAATTTACAATGCAGTACGGTCAAAAACATAGAGGGGTGACACGGAAACTTGAACGTCCGCATCAGTACTATTCCACTAGTCGTTGTGAGAGCTTATCAGTACACACACACACATATGTATACTTGGACAATGTAGCATTTATGTACATTTTGGAAACGACGTATTTCGAAGAAACTAGAGAACGTAATAGCGAGTATACCGGATTTAGAATACGAAGGTGATAGAATTAAATGTGTAAAATGCGACAACTATTTGACGTGTACCAGCAGATAGAATTATGGACGCCAGCTAAAAAGTATAAAACACTTTTCTGCAATCCGTGGCAAACGATACAAATACTAATTAACATTTCATATAGGTGTTCATTTATTATGTGTAATCTACCGTTCACTTTACTAGACCAAGAAGCATCTGTCTCCTGAAAAGTATTCGGGTAAGACATTACTAAGTCAAACATCGATATCGTACTCATTTGACTGAAACAAGTGTGGAAACCTATTTAATTAATCAGATATTTTATAATGCCACCCAGTTTGTAATTTCATGGAAGCATCTTAAAACAGTTAGTTTTTCAGTACGCTATATAATATATTTTTTATCATTACTTTATGTGTAAATATTCATTTGTCCGAATCGCCTATGCTTACTCATGCAAGTCGCGAAGATAAATGATGCGAGTACGGAAACGTTACTGAACGCTCGCCTTGATACGCCTGTTCGGCTCCTCCACGTTATTTTCCGCACTGCACTACACTTGCCTCTCTTTGCTGACTCTAGCGGAGACAGTACACACTAGGGCTGTCGAAACCGGGTAACGGGTACTCGATATTGTTAACGACGGTTCTGCCCGGTTTCGGCTAATACCCGGTTCTACTCGATTTCAGGTATTCGGTTTCAGATACCACATTTCGGGTAACCGGATTTCAAGCATGCGTTTTCAAGTTTACGCCTTAGTTACTTAAATACCAATCACCCATTATTGTTACATTATTAGTTGTTAGCTAAGTAATTTCTTAAAACATGCAAGTAAAATGTAACATTTTGGTGGATTCTCTTATGAAAACATTTAATTATTAATCAAGAGGAGGTTATTTCAAACATAATCTCCTGAATATCTTAAATAAGCATATGAATTTTACTTCATAAATCGCATATAAAACAAAATGTTATGTTTTACTTGGATCCCTCACAAATGTTTTAAGATGTTACTTACCTAACTCTGTAACAACAATGGGTAGTGATGGGTATTTATGTAATTACCTAAGATGTAAACACAAAAGCGGCTGCTCGAAATCCGGACACCCGAAATCGGGTATTAACCGAAACCGGATATTACCGGAAACCGGGTATTACCCGAAATCGAGTAGAACCGGGTACCCGAAACCGGGATTACCAGAAATCGAGTAACCGAAACCGGATACTCGATTGTGCAACCGGGTATCCGGGTAACCCGGAATCGGCAAGTGCGCTGAGTAGGTACCCGGTTTCTGAAAACGACGGGCTTCGACAGACCTAGTACACACTAAGGACGAGTAAGATATGTTTTTGTATTAATGTGTATTCAATATTGATATTTTAATTCAGTACTAAAGGTTATTAGATGCTCTTGAATATCAACATGATACTATAGAATAGAAAGTCATATAGAAAAAGTTTATGAAAAAAAAATACGCTCTGTAATGTGATTGCGGAGCTCATACATAAAATGAAACAAGTAGTCACGCAATACACTAAGTTGCTAACATCCTATATAGCAGTAAAACAAGTCAAGAAAATAGAAACATAAGTGCCACAGGTAAGCATGTTTGGGCTACTTTTATATATCTATGTATATATATACAATATTCCGGAAGCGAACCGCTACGTTTGAAAACGACAACTGCTTTTTAGTAATATTGACAAATGTAGAAAAACCTACCTGTAAAGTTACAAAGTGCTATCAATCTTTTTTATTCATTTAACAACAATCAAATTAACATGGGCAAATATTTAGTACAGTTTACGTTTTCACTGGTAATGGACATAGCTGAAATGTTGAATGAACCACGCACGAATTGTTGAACAGTATAACGAAACCAATAGCTTCAAATGAAGCAATACGTTTCTATTGCTGTCGTTGGGCAGCAATAGTCCCTTTGGACCATTTCATACATTTGATATAAAGAGAGCTTCAATAGATACAAGGATCAAATATGCAGTTAATATAACACAAAACGAATTCAAAAAACGTTGAATTCAATTATGAGCAAGTCAATTAAAATGATAAAACGCACATCACAAAAAATGGTAGTAAACGTTAATTTTGTATAGGATATGCGGTTACGTGTGTTAGGCAAGAATTAGCTCACAGAAACCATCGGTCTTTGCAGAAATAAAGCTACAAATATCTATCACTAGAACGTAGGCAATGCTTTTGACGACCCCGTTGTGTATTGTATAGGCGTTATAAAACTGAATACATTTACTTTTAATAATGCATGGTAATTATGTCAAACAATATTATCAGAGGATGCTGATACAAAATACAAAAACTTCTCAATATTGAGCATTCATTGAATCATCTCTTTTTCTATGAAGCAAATATGAGAAAGATGCGACATAATTGTTTTTAAAACATACAAAATAAACAACTAAAATATGCAATAAATTTTACATAAACGTATATTTATAAAAGTAGAAGCCTGTTTAGAAGCCAGTCAGAAATTATAGATGCCAATTACCAACTACACCTGTCTAACCAACAAACGTATGTGACCCAGAAACATGCGGGAATAAATTCCTTGCATTTATTGGGCCACTACACCAAATTAAGGTATTACCATTTCACCTTTTAGAAATTGTGTGCCAAATGTTAATTTCTGGAGTTTTAAAGAATAACCAACTAAGCACCCAAAAAAAAACACAGAAACATAGGAAGTTGCTTAAGCCAAATAACCCTTTTACTTGTGTTAAACTTATAAACATTTTTGTTTGCTTGGGAATAAATTATTTATATCTTGAATTACTTACAGAGGAGAATCAACTAAATAAAGTAAAATTATATTGTATTTTTTGAACTCACTCATTTCCTTTCATTCATACAAAGCATACAAATGTATTACCAGCATTGTCCATGAACTTATATTTTTCATAGACCTTCATTTAAATTATTACTCAATCTACACTCTATACCTATTATGTTTCCAGCTCATGTTATGTAACTTTAAAACTAGTGTAATTAAATACAACCTACTTTAATACACCATTTTAAACACATTCCAACTGATAAGAGAAAACAATACTTTCAACATTGTAGAATTATGATCTTCAGTGTTGAAATAACAATTAAATCCCTAAATGCAATATGTGTCAAAAATGAGCTACTTACTTTAGATCATTTTCACTAAGTTGTGCTGCTCCATTACGTCCATTTAAAAAGTCTTCTCTAATATTGTCCTGACCCATTTGTGCTAGAGCATCCTGTACTAATAAAACTTCCCTTACCTAAAACAACACAAATTATTATATTGTTCTAGTTTAGTACAGTCTGATTTACTTTTGCTAATTCTCCTTGACTTCTCGCAACAGCATCTTTCCGTGCTTGCTTTTTTGCTTCTTTTTCTGATGCTGTTGCAATACTAAGGAACTGTTTATATTGTTCACGTGCGAACTCCAACGTTTGTATTACCTCACCATATTTAGCTATCGCAGTCTTCTGATCCTGATTCAGATCCTTACCAGAACTTTGTAGTTCTCGGTAAGATTCTAATTTAGCCTAGTATTATTATGAGTGATAAGAAAAATAGTGTATTAGTTATTTTACAGCTCTTTATTTTTCCCAACATTAAATTTATTACTACCTTACGTTTCTCAAGATTTCGTATTTTATGTTCTATCGTGGTAATCGCTTGTCTTAAAGGTGTTACCGCATTTGGATTGGATTCGTTAACCGAGTTCTCCGTTGATAGTGGTTTCTCGATTTTCAAATTCGCCGCAGACGGCATCTTAACCGTTTCTTCGATCTTCGATATGCGGCGAAACAGTTTTTAACACCTTCCACTGCTAGGAATTTATCGGAACCGATGTGTTTCTAGACAATGGAAAATTTTCGCGAGGAATATCTTGACAGCACTCACGATTCGACATCAAAAAGCCGACAAACGACGGAAACGTCAGGACTCAGTCGGTTGCGGAAATGGCAAATGTCAGAATATTGCGGGCTATTCAACGGCAGTATAGTATTCAGAAATTTATTATTTAAATATTATCCATTTTAAATTATTGAAGAATGATTAGTATATTGTATTACTCGATTTATAACTTATTTCCCGTGAACTATTAATTGCTGTTGTATTATAATAATTACAAACGAATTTAATAGGTACAAATAGGTGCAAACAACGCTCACCAAAAAGTTTGCAATTGTCTTCAACAGTATAGATCATTGATCATATTACAGATACACAAACATACTAATTGTTTAAATGTTAACAGATAGAATAACACTACATCAAATATGAAACGTTTGTCATTTAGAATTAAGACATACGTATTACAAAAGCATAGTTATAAGGCCTTTCAAAAAAGCGGTTACTGGCAATTACCAACCGTCCGAAATAAACGCTCAGATAGACAACAATTTTATATAAGCGGCAAACGTGTGGATAACTTATTTGGATATCTGTTTCTGGCGGTTGGGAAAACTCTAGTAACTGCTTCTTGGAACAAATATGTTTTTGGAACTAGTTTGGTGGGTTGATTGCTTTTTCTTTATTTTGAGATTATTTTATCGCTTTATAAGGGAATATTTTTGTTTACGGTAATTTATTTGGAATATGAGAAAATATCTAAAAGTTCCTTATTTCAAACAGGGGCGGAAATGGGTTTATTTTTGTTGAAAAAAAGCTATGAGCTTGGCTTTGCAAAAATTCTGTTATAATCTACATCATGGTTCAACAAATACAGTTTAATGTGAGACGATGTCCCATACGAAAATGCGAATGTGAAAGAACCGATAAAGTGGTTCGCTAAGATTTTGGACGAACGCAATTATAGAACTTTGTGGTCTGTTCAGCTGGATATCCAGGAAAGTATCTCGCCTAAAAAACAACAGATAAAATTAAAAGAATATGCACATACAATCCATTTTGCAACAAGTAATTAAAGATCGACAAGAACGAGAAATTGTAAATTGTTTAATATTTAATGGTAATGTTAATAAAAGAAAAATGCGACTCAAAAATTTACAAAAAGCAACTATTTTACGCATTATAATGATATTGCATAATTTGCAAATTATTTGCGTACTTCAGTCAAGTAGAAAAGTAGTCACAAATCATAACATTTTGGCACATAATAGAACGCCGAGAAATGTCATTTCTCAACCTGAATTAATGAGGTGAATAATGTGTTGTTTGTGTGTGTTATTTGTTTTCATTATTAACCTAGGTTAATAATCGTGGCTCGCTACTCGGGCAATAATAGTCAACTTCTCAACCTTAGTGTCGTATGTAATACACTATTATATTCGACCATTATTCGACTGCATCATAGTTGGCTATTTAATGAGCTACTTTACCGTCCATAAAGTGCCACTTTAAAGTATGTACTAGTGGTACTTAAAAACTGAAAATGAACTCTTATGTCAGTGTCAAATAAATGTCAAAACTAGCTCAAAACTTTACTAATATTATTTGATGTATACCATTTGCGGTATACCGCATAAATAGTTTCGTACTGAAACTTAGATTTATTAGGTAAAAGAAAAGTAAGTCTCTAGCATTTGCAGCTAATATTTTTTTTGCGCGATTGGTTGTTTTTATCAGTTTACCGTGTCTGTATGCGTGTCTGTTTCCACGACGGTAAGTTGCTATTACTGGTTGCTATGTGTAACAAAACGGTAAGTAATTTACTTACCGTTCACTGAACAGTAAGTGAATTAAACAAAACTAGGAACGACAGCATCAAAAACACAATTTGACTTGTTTGGAGCAAAACTGTGGCAAAACCATAGAAACCATGGAACAGCCATCAAACAGTTCCAGTTCCAATCTTCCTGATTTTCACAATTTTATTTATATAAATTATTATTATTAATATTCTAGAGATTCCAATCGTGCAAAAAATGTTATAAGCATGTCGAACGTTAAGGAATACCGTTCTCAGACAATAATTGGAGTCGTCGCTTCGCGCCTCCTCCAAACAATTGTCTTCGAACGGTAAACATCCCTTACCGTTCTCCATACTTGTTGTTCCCCATTTGTTTTGCGATTGACACCCTGACATTTTTAATAAGTCATTTGACCGATTTGACCTTTATACAAATAAAAAACTGTCAACATATCCAGCCAGCTGCTAATCATTACTGTCATTACCTTACGATCTGTCAGATAGTAATCATTTTAATTATTTATTGTATAAAATAGGGCAGTCGAACAAAATTATGTATATAACTCGTACATAAATTAACTTTCTTGGCCTCGCAAGGTCGCTCGGCCAAGAAAGTAGTACTTTATGTACTTGTTACATAAATAGCAATTTTTTACAACTGTCTTTCACTCGTAAATTGCGACAAACGCTCGTGTCGCAAATTTTTAATTCGTGAAATAAAATCGCACTTTTAACATTTGTATCGTAAATAACTATTTTCTTCAAACGTACAAAAATATGATCATTTTGTTACCAAATACGCACCGTTGAAACAATTTATTCATTTCTTTACTAGTAAAAAAATGATCTCATTTCTTTACTAGTAAAAAAATGTAACCGACCAATCACAACTATTTAAAGTGACTGAACGATTATTTCATAACTGTCAAATATTTGCAAAATGAGTGAAGAAGAATTTCAATTTACGCCACCAGAAATAATCAAAATCGTGAATCAAGCTGCTGCAACACTAATTCCGACTAAATCACGTAAGGTGTATCGCAAAGTGTATGAAAAGTTTCTGAAATGGACCAGAGAACAAAATGTCAACAACTACACCGAGCTCTTAATAATTTGTACTTTTAGTACTATTATAAAGAAATAAAAGTTTAAACGTAGTAGGTACTTTGACAGTTGTTTGACAGATGCATAAAATCTGCTTTTAAACAATGATAATAATGCATGCTTTATTTAAATGTGTAGCTCACGAGATCGGCGAAAGTAGGGAATAGAAAGCTTTTTGTGTCTCGCCCAATTTGCACTGTCTCTTGCACTGTGTTTGGGCTCGACACTAAATGACGCCTCCTATAGACCGTCTCAAACTTTATTCAGTATGTCTTATGCAGACACAAAAATGACACAATGACAAGTTAGGTTGGTAACTCATTTTAAATACTTGTAGTTAATATTCTAAAACAAAACTATCGGGCGATCGATTTCTGAACAAACTACTTTCCCAAGTCGATTTTTAGTTTCCATGTATTAGTATACAAAAAATTAAGGGACATAATGTCATTTAATTTGTTTATTTATTCATTGGCTTTTTTTAATAATTGAGTGACAAACACGCTCGATAATAAACCGAGATTCATTGATATAAAAAGAGACAGTTTATTACAAATCGTTTAAGATAGTATGATTTATCCCATTTGAATACTAAGGTTGAGACGCTCTATAGTAATAAATAGTTTAAAAGTATCACTTTTAGTGACAGTTGTATAATAGATATTTACGATACAAGTGTTAAAAGTGCGATTTTATTTCACGAGTTAAAAGTTTGCGACACTAGCGTTTGTCGCAATTTAAAAAGACTATTTATGTAAAAAGTACATAAAGTACTACTTTCTTAGCCGAGTCGAATTTATGGCCGAGCGAGTTTGGGAGGCCAAGAAAGTTAATTTATGTATACGAGTTATATACATAATTTTATGTTCGACTGCCCTATTTTATACAATAAATAATTATTTTGCGGTTTTATTTCACGAGTTACGAGTGAAATAAAATAGCAAAAGTATCACTTTTACAGTCAGTTGTATAAAAAAGGTTTTTTCTATTGCGGCACCTATCAGGCAACACATTGTATATGGATATTTAGAATATTTCCTTCCACCGTTACGAGGATAATCGTGTTCAGGTATCAGATCGGTAAATCACCGGTGCGTAATGAGCAGTGAAGCAGCGCATTGTATGTCTACGTGGCAATGCTACAATATCTACAGCATAGACATTCAGTAGACTACTTGACTAATCGGTACATGCTACAAGTTACCAACGTGTGTGTGTATGTGTTTTTTTATGTGTGGTGGATGCTTAGTTGCAGTGACTCGGTAAGCTGTATCGCTTGTCTGGCTATCCAGCAACTCTCGCGGTGTAGTTTTGTGTGTAAATTGTGTTCAAATAGCTTTGTGACAGCATCATATCGCCTTTTATAACGCCAAGCAAATAATATAGATGCACAACTTAATATACTTGAATATCCCTATATTAAATGATTGATGTCATCACAAGAGGGGTGAGAGGAAATTATAAATATACAACCAGCATTACAGCATTTGAAGTTAATTTGACGTATTAGATAAGTACGTTTATATGTTTATATACTTACCTTTTAATGCTTACTTATTCTTTATAGCTTGAATTTATTTTAATTGCATTAAAATTGTTAAACAAACAATTAGGTAGTAATCTTTATATTTGTAATACCTAATTCACAAATTAAAAAATATTTACATAGGTACGTAGATGCTATGCAAGAGCACAGATATCATTATTTTCTTATTTTTTGATGTCCAGTGAACTGAGGCTTATACGCTCGTTTCTATATGATGATTATCTATAAACTAGATACCTACTTGTCGAATATAGATACCGGGCGAGCGCGCACGAGCTGCTGATACGTTTAGTGTAAGATGAAAAAGAACAGCGAAGAGACGTCCCTTAGTTAACACAGGAAACGTATATCGGTACTGGTTGCTTGGACGAATGCATTCATTGTATCTCTTTATCTAACATATTAAAATCCTATGCCTGCTCTAACACATTGAAGATCCTATCAACAGATCGAAGTGCTCAAACACGACAGAATGCATTTGAGATAATAACAGACTTGCGCCTGCGTACATGCACATTAGACTCAGCTATCAAGGTGATGCGAAGAAATTGATAATACACCGAGAGTGTTCGACAAAGCATAACATAGCGCTTCCCAGTTACAGTCGCCCACACATTGCTAATGCATCTATCAGCGGGTCGAACGCGCGCATACTGTATACATACCTCCAAGTACAAACTTTGGCTTTGTGATGGATTTGGGACACACACAGCAATACGGACAAATTATTTATGCTGTAATAACAAATTGTATATATTATTATACAAGGTGCAGACCTTTATTTTATTTTATTGGTGGAACAGAACTAAATACAGATGAAACAAAATCGTTCTATAAACTTCGCGTTTAACTGTGATACCTCTAAAACATCTTTTAACGCATTTTTAAACGATTGTCAAATTTCCAGCAGAATAATAAAATGATACGGTACAGGACAGAACTAAAAAAGAGCCGATAAAACGAATAAACGAATGCAACTAAAAGTAATGGCTAAATTTAATTCCTTACTTACTTAATATTCATACACATATGTATATATACGTCTAAATCATTTTTAAGCTCAATCATATCTCAATTAAATCTCTAATGACAATTCAATAGAAAGATGTGACAAATTACGCTATGAATTGATGATGAATTGCTATGATCAACAAATATAAATCCATTGCAATCTATCAAATTGTGTTGCATAACCTACAGCAGCCCCCTTACCTATGTTGTGATGAACCCCACTTAAAAAAAGCTAGTGATTGCCTATATAGTTACGTTGTATGATTTGTGATAGTAAGTCGATCTGGATTTCAACTTTAACACGTTGACTGCCTGAGCGGTGCCAGAGACCGCCGCTCGGTTTTCCTCCTACGCCAAGATTTTTTTTTCTTTTTTCGTTTTGTCTAAAAATTGTTAATATTATAAATTTTATGTAAAAAAAGTATTTTCAGTTAAATTATCACATGATTACAAAAGCGGTATTATTCGTTTTCTGTGCGGAAGCGGTAGTTACTGTGGCAAACCAAGTTAATTTTTCACCTCCCCTATCGCCAGAGCGGTCCCTAAAGCACAGAAATCACATTAGAATGCGGTTTCCTGGCGTATGGAGGTTTATCGGATCGAAGCCAAGCGGTCCCTGGGACCGCCTTGGTAGAGGACAAAAATTCCTCACTTTTGCGCCTGGCAGTCAACGTGTTAGCTGAGCACGACCAATATTACTCAGCAGCTCTATTATCGGTCTTTTTTGTACACAGGACACGCAAACCCTTTTTTGCTTTTGGTCATTCTTATTCTTTCATTATATGGGTGTTATGAACATGTATAAAGTTGCGGTCAAAATATTGGTTCAATCAGTTTGACGTTTAACGAAATTTACACATCGTGTTATAGTAGTGTTTACGTTTTACATGCGTTATTGTGATGCAAATACCAATGTAATACATTATTTATCAATGTGACAGCAATGATCGACAATTCATATCGGACCGGGAACTGAGAACAGATTTATTGACCGCCACTTTATAAGATTATACTTGTAACATCTCTCTAAAAATAACATTATTTGTACGTGCGTACTATTAATATGTTATGTTTACATTTAAAAGTGTTAACGGCACTTGTGCCTCAAGTCTTGACGTTACCTGTGTAGGTAAATTCTTGACGTTAACTGAACGTCATTTGAATATAGCCGTAAATTATTTCTTCAGAATCTTTTCGGTTAAGGCTGTTTTTTAAGAAATGTTATAATTTTTCAGTTGTGACGTCAACTGATGTAATCTTTTCGCTACTTAAATTAGTCGATTAAAACTTCAGTAAAGTTCCGGTGCATGTTATCACTGTTTTTGGTAACTGAAGTGAAGCAAAACTTCAGAAGCGCATATAAAACGAAAGCACCTAATGTTGCAGCGACTTGATATCAGAAACTAATAGGCTTGGGAAAAAGCACATGTCCAAACGTTTTACTGCACATTATACGGCCGTCTTTTATTTCTGATCCTTCATTTTAAATTAATTAGTATTCTATACTTGTAGTGCCGGGAGAAAGTAATAATTTTACAATTTAGCTGGTATTTAACTTAATTATATATTTAACTTTTGTAGCCCTTTGTAATTTATTATGTACTTTGCATAAAATTTGAACTTTTCTAGTCAAAAAAATTGAATAATTTATTGTTAACTTAGCTTCTCTTTTCCTGAATCCAAATTTGTTAGAGTTGTTCCAGATTGTTCTTATAGTTACCTATTATTATTGTAACAAGATTATGAATTCAACACTGGAATGTACATTATTAAACCAAAATTAATCGTTTGAATGCTGTTCAAGATTCTGTTCCGTTTCAAAGTTTCTACCGTGCATAGTTCCATAAAGCAACACCCCAGTTACAAGTTCGAGATTTTTCGATATTGCTCGAGTTTCTATGACGTTCACAGCAACTATATAGAACGATAAAAATTTCAATTTTCTAAAAAAAGAGGGTGGTTGGCAAAATTCTGTTGTTTCATCGTATCTCTTGCACCATTCAAAGTTTGATTTTGAAATTTTAGACCCCGGAAAGAGGGGCTGAGTTAATTAGCGTTTTTAATACTTTTTAAGACATTTTGCAAAATTCCAGAAAGACGTCAAATAAATCTAGAACAGCTAGAGGAAGGTTCATTGCAGTACGGAGAACGACGTGGAGGGGCGAACTGCATGGCACGGAAACTCGAGCGCCCGTATCAAAGCACACTTGTTCGATATTATTCCACTGATCGTTGTGAGTGCTTATCAGTACACACATACTTGCATACTAAAATGTGGCATTTATATACATTTCGGAAACGGCGTATTTCGAAGAAACTAAAACGTAATAGCGAATATGCCGGATTTAAAATACGAAGGCGATAGAATTAAATGTGTAAAGTGCGACAACTATCTGACGTGTATCGGCAGGTAGAATTGTGAACGCCACCTCAAAAGTATAAAACACTGTTCTGCAATCCGTGGCAAAGGATACACATTTGATTTAGATGTTTGTTTTATTCTATTTAATCTACTATTACTTTACTAGACCAAGAAACATTTGTCTCCTTGTGGAGCAAGTATTCCGATTATACATTACCAAGTTGGACATCGATAAGAACGTTATGCCATCTGCATTGACTATGTTGAAAGAAGAATTAAAGCAGAATTGAAAGAAAAAATTGTGGTTATATGTTCTTTTAAAGTATTATTGACAAGGATTCAGATTAAAACAAATTTGTAAAGGTGCGTCGAAAGATCGATTAAGTTGTCACAAAGATTACTTTAAATTCGCAAATATAACAGCACTCGAACGGTCGTTTTTCTCATTAAAAAATATTTATTCCGTGCGCTGTACTAGTTTGACTGAAACTAGTGTGAAAACATATTTAATGATTCAAATATTTAATGGATGCCACACAGTTTGTGATTTCATGGAAGCTTCTTAAAACTGTAAGTGTCAGCACGTTATATAATATATTTTTTGTCATTATTTTATGTGTAAACATTCATGCGTCCGAATCGCCTATGCTCACTCATGAAAGTCACGAACATAAATGATGTGAATACGTAAACGTTACTGAACGCAAGCCTTGATACGGCTGCTCGGTCCCTTCACGTTATTCTCCCCCCTGCACTGAAACTTCCACCGCTTTGTCGTGTTTATTGATAACACACATGCATCATAAAGTGAACATGACATATAAATATACTGAGCAATTCCTTCCATAAGATATTTCGTAAAATCTAAAGATGCAGAAATGTACAGCTGTAGCGTAATATAAACATAGAAAGCTGAGAATTTCTTTCAAAAAGTTACTTTGGATTAGCCTGGAACGACTAACTTAATGCAATTTTCTGTTTTCTACGCTTATAGTTACACACTGGTGTCTCATTTAAAATATCCAACTTGTTTCCCACGAACTGAAAGCATTACTTTTATTGCGGGCAAGAGTTAGGTATAGTACATTTCAATATTAGTTCTAAATGCTATGCATAAAACAAATCGTTATTTAGGCTCGTAAGAATTACAATCGGTTATCTACATCTAAAAAGATCTAAAAATATGTATTGAAATTCATAGAAATATAAGAAATACAAACGATATATGTAAAAATAGGATATCGGTAGAATTTTAAGATTTATATTTAATTATATTCCATTTTTATAATTAGACAGCTATTACAGCTAGTTCGACGTTTTGCACCGTCAGCCTGACTAGTTTTTCGTTTCGTTGATAAGCTCTAGTTAGTCAAAGATTTCTATGACGTTAAGTACTATTTTTTTTTAATTAATGAAATCCCATAATTACATAAGTTTTACAAAACATAGTGCAAGAAGAAAAGGAAAAAAGGAACACAATAAATCAAGACAAGTCATATTGGAATGATGTATTTTTATTTTTATTTTTTTTATTTATTTTCTTGTTTGTTCGCGCATATTTACATATCAATAAAAAACGTAAACTTTAACCAATTGTTATGTCAATACTATATTCAATAAATTTTAATTACAAATCTGTAATTCTCTTTCTTTCATTTTATTAATATAAACTCTCATTAATCGAACTATTTATACAAATTTTCAAGGATTCACCAGTTTGTTTTTTTTTCTTGCACATTGCAATTTTATTATATTTTAGTTTTTGAAAAATTTTGATATACAACTCATATAAAAAGTCTGTTTCTCTTTTATTCTCTGAAGTTATCATTATTAAAGTAATTAACATTATTTTCACAACACAAGTTCACTGACTTTTCGAATTTCTCAGTTTATAATTGTGTTCAAGACTGTCCACTTCACCCCACGAATTGCGCACATCCAAGAACAGCTGAAACAAAAGAAGAAAAATAAATATTAATTTTGCGAATTATCGAAGTACGAGCAAAAATTATATCTAACTTTGCATTATGTTATGATCAATGTACGTAAACATAGATACCAAACATATCAAATAATTTTCAATATATTAATCTATTTTGTATAGATACGATTTTAACACATAGGCGACCTTTAATTATAAATATAGGTCTAGTCAACTACTAAGTCAGCACATTCTGTATTTCCATTCTTTAATTCAGTTTTACTATAGTTTGTCTTATATAAATGATCATATTTAATACATTTTCCTTTCATAAAATTGTAGGGCCTGTCTTAACCTCATTGTATGTCGCAATGTATGATAAGATTGCTTTAGAAGTACACCAGTAACAACAATATTCTTGTATCACGCTCACGCTCGAATGCAGTGCTTTGAAAACTGTTCCAAGAAGTTAATTACTAATAATTTTCAGTTGTGAGAGCCAAATGTTCAAATGGATAGTAATGGTGTATAACTTGTAGAAAATTACTACCAGTAGTGCTTCTTGGAACAAACCTTTATGGTATTTTGTTCGTTTATAGGTTAGCTGTCAATTAGAGTTATATTGTTTTAAGAGGTTTTATTTAAAATATAGTAAACTGTCATAGATACTACAATCGTTCATTGTTTGATACATATATTTTAAAAAAGAACACCTTTATTTCAGAATACAATTAAAATGTTAGGTTTAGAGAGAGACGCGCATGGTCTACGTATTACCTTTATGTTATGTAGGTTAAGTTACATTATGTGCGGTTTTATGTTCATTATTTATGTAAAATATGTCTTAAATAAAATACTACAAAGACAAGTTGTGTTAAGTTTATTCGGGGAAAATTTTAATATTAGAAAGGTACCTGCTACAACATTAACAAGAGGCTTATAAGCTTGAACTAGGCACTGTTTGCTACAACTAAAAAGATAGCTAAAGCGATCCCTGTTAAGTCAAAAGCCAGATTCAAATTAGGAGGCTATAAAATATCCAGTAACGAAGTAGTCACCATAGATTTACAATCTGTCCTGCTTTGGCCAACTTCACCTGTCTCATCGTTATATTATAAAACTAAATTGATACTACATTACTTTACAATCTATGATACTAAACGATTAGAAAATTTGTTTCCTGTGGAATGAGACGGAAGGAAATTTGTTTCTATTATCCTCCATTTTATCGAATAATTTTTGGAAACTCAGCTAATAACCGACAAAAAAACAACGTAATTTTTTATAGTGATAAACGCAAGGCAGTACTATTAAATTAATTTAACAGTGGAAAGAAATATTACAATAATACAGAAATTTTTATCAAAAGGTCACACTCAAATGGAGGCAGATAGTGTTTATTTGACGACACAGAGAAAAACGAGACAAAAAAATTCACGTGCTCCGCTTGGTTATGTAGATATATATGCAAGAGAGCGTGTTTAAAATCGCCGTACAAAATAGAGCTTTTGCCATAATCAAAAATAACTTGACAGAATACAAGGAATCTGTTTTAAATGACAATTTTATAATAGTAATCGAAATTGCGATAAGATTTATATTTTCATTATAAATTAGCTGTTTTTTCATCCTGTAAAGTTTGACAGTTTGAAGTTACGTAGTTTACGAATAATGCAAACGACGCCGACGTTTAGATTACCAGGCTGCTACGTCACTTGTTCCACGGCAACAGATTATAATTACACACATATATATAACAGGCGAAGCCGGTATATTTTAAATTTGGAAACTCGGTAATAGTGGCCGAGTCTTCCTACGTAATTATTTATTCTGTCATATATAAATTCATTCCCAATACGATACACACCGCACTAAACCTCGTTGAATATTGACTGTCGGCAGATGAAGAAACGTATGAAACGCTCTCATCTTATGGTTAGTTACCTACATTTTCGCTTGATTACTAATCATATTTATTTGCTATTCACCTGATTTAACCACGATTCATCAGCTAACAATTCATTGAGTATGCAGGTAGTGTCCTTGTGAGGATCTGTTGATCGCTTCTCAGCAACTCTCTTGGCGCACTCTATGTACATTAGGTACTTCTGATGAGAGATCTTATTTAATAATTGTACCCTGTTTGAGCATATTCTACACATCAAGAAATCCTACAACATAAAAACATTCCATTAGCAACCTTTCATTTATCTTAATAATAATAATTACTGACAGGCTTTTCTAGGCTGAGATTGTAAAAATAACTCCCAATTATCCCCTCTATTCGCGTAATGTTTCAACACACAGCACATGAAGTGTAACTTAATGCATACTTACCTCACTAATATACAGATTCGAGAAACATATGGGGGGATATGTTGGGAGTCAACTGCCGAAATTGTTAGATCAATAATCGTTACTAACCTTCTCGTTGGCAGCCTGTGGATCAGGTTGACAACCCTCCAATGTTGTTGAATTGTACGGTTGTCCATACATAAGTACTCTCACTGATACACCAGACTCTTGACAGGCCGCACAATTTCTATTCTGGAAGTCAGGAGTGCTCAACTCTCGAATGATGTTGAAACAGGGCCACGTGCTCACAGCGATTTGGACGGGATGAGGCCATCGCAGCAATGTCAACAACTTCTGTTTCTTGGAACGTGTGATTTCGTCGATGGTTTGAACATTAGACAAAAAATAATCATCTGAAATTAAAATAATAATTATATACGTTGATGTGCTTATACACATAATGGCAGGTTTTTTTTAACGTAATGCAATAAATTAATACCTTGTTCTTGAAATATCTCCGTTAGGAAATTACTGTCTAACGCTTGCGATATTAGAGTTTGTATATACACTTCGAAGTTATCCTGGTAAACTTCGTTTTCTTTCATAACCTTGTCTAGGAAAGCATGGTCCACAATGGTCATCTCATTTCGTAGAAATTCAACTATAGTTTCTAAATGGCTTTGAGATCTGTATTTCACGGGAACTGACATGTATTGCTTTTTGCTTTCAGGTGTCCAGGAAGTATACTGGATATACAACAAAAATATTATTAGCATTGAACTATAGTTATTAATGTAAAACACTATAATTTATAGCTTTTCAGAAATATTAAAATTAATATTATTTTTCGCTTTCAGATAATAATACATATTACTATTTAAATGGAAACACTACAAAGTTGCAATAAATAAAAAGCAAAATAAAGTTTATAACTTAATAACTATTCATACTGTACAAATCACGCATTTATGGTCGGTGCTTGCACGAACAAAGTAGGCTCGAAAACTTGAAAACCATAACAACTAGAATAGTGCTCTCCTCGACATTTTGTATAAAATTTCATGCTCTGCAAAAAAGGTCTTACAAGATTTCTTGGTATCTTATATTGTTAAAGCTGGATTCTCAAAAAAAGGGAAAATATTGCAAAAAGAACCTTAATTGTCCTTTTCATTGCAGACCTAGGCTTAACGACAAAAGATATCAAAAAACTTTTAAGACTTGTTTTGTAGAGAATGAAATCTTCTCGAAAAAAGTGTGCAAGAGGACTATTTTAACTGTTATGGTTTTTAAGTTATCGAGCTAATTCTGTTTGTGATTAACCTGAGCTCTGACCATAGGTGCAAGATTTGTACCGTATATAGCAAGTTGGCAAGATTCTATCAAATAATAATATATATTTCTTTATGCAAAAACATAAAACATGTCAAATAAAAACTACTATGTGTAAAAACTAGTCAATAAGATATATATTTCGAATTATTTATATCAGTAATATTTAATAACATGTTAACAGCTTAAAAATATATTGTAAGTATTGGAAATACTTCTTCATATGCACAAATTTTAAGTAATTTTATGTAGAATAATAGCGGGAAAGGTTTGTTACGGCAACACAACTAGAAGATAGTGATAAAGTAGCATTTTACAAACGCTAAAATCTAACTTTATTATTAAGTTCTTTAAGTTTTACATTAATTATTACTGTTTAATATCTTTCAATGTATGTTTTGAGTCCAATTAAACAACCAGAAAAGTATATTGTTTTGGATAAATTAAATTAAGCAAGCATTTTGCTACGGAATTCTAATATGTGCAAAAATAATGTTTCTGTAAACACGGAGAAAGGACGTAAATTGACTGCTACCTACATATCTATGTAACCTCAATCTCTTAAGATCGATAGATATTTGGCTCCAGGTTAGAATTTAACATTATCACCTCAAAACATATACATTAGACAATTGCTGCCCCTCGATGCTTGCTAATAGGGTAAACAATTCAGCACAATATTAAATAATTAATAATATTTTCCAATATAGGGTGAGTCACGACTATTCCCTCGGTCTCTGGTGTCTAAACGCTAAAAGATATCAGTTTGAAATTTTAGTCAAATATGCAGATCGATAAGAAGCACATGTTATACTTATTTGCAATTATACAGGATGCTTCAAAAAAGTAAAACATCAAAGATAAGGTCTTTTTAATGGACCACCCTATTAACAAACACCAAATTAAGATAATTAAGGATGTTAATAGATCCCTATCCCTATCTACTGCCAATTTCAAGAAAACTTGATTTTTATGAAAATGTAGGCTTTTCCGAAAAAATGGAATACAGGAAAACTGTATGACTTGGAAGATTCACATTTGCAAGAAGTTATTTTGAGAAAGCGTGCTTTCAATGAACCGGTAGAGTATCTTGATATTGGCTACATGTGGTTCAGCGAAACACTTCATATTTTATATTGTTTCAAACATAAATAACTGGTTTAACTTAAATGGAACAGCCTATATTTATCGATCCTATGTGAAAGCACATTAAACCGCTTACCAAAAACTGTAAAAATTATCGATCAAAAAATTGTTAACAAAATTCTTCAAAAATGCTCTAAAGCTAATGCTTTCTAATTATTTGTATGTGATCAATTATATTCCTTGTAAATTGTATTCTAATGATAAATAAAGCTGGAAATTATGTTAAAGTAATTTGAATATTCGATTAATACATTATTAAAGTTAGATAAAGTTCAAATGAATCATTAAAGTAATTGAGTATTCGTTAAGTATTTAAATATTATTTGTTTAAATCGAATGAATATTTGACTATTCGAATATAAAAATATTGAAAATTTCTCTATTCATTTATAATATATTGATATATTGCACTGATGGTAAGTTATGGTATTAGAATTGAAAATAAAATAATTAAGTAACCGATATCATAATAAACAAATTAATAAAATTACAAACGTGTTAAACAACAAAAAATAAGTAAATAAGATATAAAATTGTCAACCACATTCAATTTTAACATATTCGATTGAAATGAATTGAATAAATTCTTCTCCATAAAATTTCTACGCTACTAAACGTTCGTTTGAATAGAATAAATGTAAATAAATTTTCTAATGAAAAAGATTACAATAGACGTTCACATTGATTGACCATCTTATTCTACAAATAATGTTATAGACAAAAGAAGAATCTTCTTCCTTAAAATGTCTGGAGTAATTGAATGAAATACATTTTTTATTAACATTATCTATAATACAGATAAAAATCTGTAACGCCAACACCACAACGTTTAATTAATTCATTCAGGACACATGTTTCGGGGGCTAAGAGGTAGATTTTTATTTGTTATCATACGAGCCCACAGTCTTTGAAATAACATTATTTTTTATTTTAGTTTCATCTCTTCAGGAATGGTAGGTGAAGTATTATTTGTTTGTTTTATTCTTCAGATACTAGACGTAATACAGTCGAATTCCTCTAACTTGAAACACCAAAAGTCCATGAAAAAGTTCAAGTTACAGAAAATTCGAGTTAAAGGAATTAAAATATGTATAAACTTTATAGGTAACGTATGCGACTGCGAAAATATTCGAGTTAAAGAAAATTTCGAGTTAGGGAAGTTCGAGTTAAGAGTAATTCGATTGTAATTGTTTAAAGTATACGATTTATACGTAGAAATTAATGAGAGTTGCAACTAGACGAACATATGTTAATTTTAAAGCAGGATGGCCTCCTATTTAGATGTAAAAAGCATCAGTTTCACGAGGTTTTTAGAGAATATCGTTAATAACATTATAATCGTTACATTTACATATAGACTACTTTCTAGTTTTTGGTAGGGGGTTTAATGTGCTTTCACGTAGGATAGATAAATATAGGATGCTCCATTTAACTTAAACGAGTTATTGATGTTTGACAAAATATAAATTGTTTTGCCTAATGGATGCATGGATTCTGCGCAATGGACACCATCTCAAGCAATTTTCGTAATTATTTATATACTCATAAAATATTTGAGCAAATGAAAAAGTGAAACAACAGTTATTTTCTTACTTATCAAACCATTTTACTCCAATTTTTTCAAGCTAAAATATTTCGTATATTGCAAGCAATAGTTATTTATCAGAAATTTTTGTGCGTTTTTCATACTTTCTTTATCGGGAAAAATTACAGAAATCGTGTTTTCGAAACAATAGTCGTTTTACTCTAATTTTTATCTACAACATTGTATTTTTTTGACAATTTATAACAACTTTTGTAAGAACAAGAGTGATTTAAAAATTCGCTTTTGAGGGAGTTCCGCCTCTTAATTATGTAATAAATTTTGAATACCATACTATGGTTGCGTTTTTACATTTCTGCCAAACAGCCACAAATGCTTTTGCACAAAAAGTATAGCAATAACAGTAATTATTTACTTACTGTAGATATATTTCTGTACAATGTTTGTCCATTTTGTTCAAAAGGTTCGTATTTTTGTAGCAATGTTTTTCCATCTACTCTCCAAATCGCAGGCCATTCCTCACTTAATTCCGATTTTATCACAACAAACTCTCCAGGCTGTAACAGAAAGAAAAGCATGTAAATATACAATCAATAAAAACATATCTGCGACGACGTTCCTTTTAGTTATTAAAAATATCTCAAACTAACCTGATGAAGTTTTTCCCTTAATCTGTTTGACTATAAAAATAAACTAATTGTACTTTTTGTTGTAATGTATGCATTGCCAATGAACTAATAAATATATAGAATAAAATAAAAGAAATAATAACATAATTTTTATACGTTTTCCTAGGTAGGGGCACAATTTCTTTATGGATTATGATGAAAAAATTAATGACTCACTTTAAAGAAATTATCATCAGACATAGTTGGAAGATTCTTTTGCGTGAGGGAATGACCTGTATTGCTTTCATTAGATTGATCGGAAAGTTGTTTTTGATTTTCCTTTTTAACTAAAACGAAATTCATATTAAACAACTATCAAAACAGGAGTCAAATAGGAGAAAAATACCTGACGCCCTTTGTTTCTTCGTTGATAAAACGTCATTCGAATTGTCGCTAATGTCATGTATTCCAGTACCTTCAGCAGCAGTAGATAACAAATTACGTGAATTACGCTTTCGTCCAGCTTAATTCAAAAATAAATTATAGATACACAAAGTAAAATAGAGAAACAATCTGATATACACAGATTTATCAAAGACTTACGTTTTCCACGTCGAGTTTTTTTCGTCATCATTACATCCTGTTCCGGTTCATCCTTATATTGCGGAGTCCAAGCTGGATCGGAATCAGAGTCCACGAAATCATTTTCGTCACCCTCCTCCTCTCTCTTGGCTATGAGTTTGATGTTGCTACGTTCCTTGGCTGCTCTTTTTGAACTTTCTCGTTTAGGAATCACTTCCGCAGGCACTAAAAATAGCGCGTGAAATTTAACGGTACTAGAAGTTAGTATTAACTAAAATATAGAGCAATAATGGCATAGTGTAACGTTAATGTGCGTGTTCAGCAAGTTGAGTTAATTCTCTCAAACAACCTACCTTCTTTTCGAGCAGGCTTCGTTCCTTCTTGATTTGAATGTTTATTTTGTTTTTCCGCTTTAGGCTTCTTTTTTTCAGTTGTATCTCCGACTTTTGGTGGCCTTCCTTTTCTCTTCTGCTTTTCTTTCTCTTTTGGCGGGTGGACAGGTGGTGGATGCTCCACTTTCACTGGCGGAAGCGAAGTCTTTTTATGATGAAAAAACTCATCGTCTGAACTAACGCCGTCATCTGAGCTGTCGAAAGAATTCTTTTTTCTTTCTTTAGGTAAGGGAAAATACCTGCAAAATAAATTTACCACCGTCATATTTTTGTAGATATAAAGACAGGGTAATGTTGAAAGATCACCAGCTGAGTTTTACTGCGCGTTCCTTCCGTGACAACGGAAATTCGAAATAATATTTTCTGAAGAAGGTAACAGTATACACGACGCAATCTGCGCATTCAAACAGAGTAACGTCTAACAACACCAGCTTTGAAAGCCTACGAAGTCTTGTTCAGCGCAGACTTTAAGGCTATTGGAAGGATAACGGTCCACTATTGTTATTAATTCCTATGACAATGATTTTTTGACTTGTACAATTCATTAACCTCTTTGCTACAATGTTTGTCAATTTTTTGCAAAATAATATACAATGTACTAACTGGCTCAGCAGACCTCGTTCTGCGTAGAGAAGTATTGATTTAGATATTTGATGTTCTATTGTTACGGGTACCACCCCCCGTGTCCCGCCCGTCCCGTACCGCCTTCCGTGTCCCGCCCGTCCCGTACCGCCTTCCGTGTCCCGCCCGTAAAAAAAAATTGTCACAAGGTAACGTAAACATAAACGTCATCTATCATAAAGATGGCGTCGTAAAATCACTCCATACAAAATGTATGGGAAAATAAATTTTCTTGATAATTTTTTTTTCGGGGTTATTTCGGGAATTTTCTTGTTTGGCCGCAGATCAGTCAGTAATTAATAATGGCTTTCGCTTTTATACATATACACTGGAACCTCGTCTATATCCGCGGTCGGGAAACGTAAACATTCACTTACATCCGCTCAACAGGGGTCCCCACTCTTATCCCGTTAGCGGAGAGGAAAGGCCGTGCTACGCGCTGATTGGCTTATGTGAATATTTTTAACTTTTCCGGTCATTATTATCATTTAAAATTTTTTTAATCAAAAAATCATTGTATTATGAGCACAAAATTGGATTTTACAACATTTGAGGTTATGTCGCTAATTTTTAGAGAAGCATATGGAAAAACCGGCAAAGAGCGATTGTTGTAAAATATCTCTAGAGCATGTAAAAAAAAATGGAAATTGGTAAAGAAATGTAGGCTGTAGCCGGTTTTGAACATTTTCTTTCAGTTTGGAACCACTGCGCGGCGCCGCTGTCCACCCCTCCCTCACTCAACTCAAGTTTCCAATCGCTAGCAGTGGATCAGTAAAACAGATCTCTAAAGTTAGTTGCCCTAACGCTCACTAGATGGCGCTTTATATATTTTTTTTAATTTGTAGCTCTGCGCTCGACTATGTTTGTCGGAACATTTTATAGCATGTCGGGACACCACTGTTAATAACGGTGACATGTCCCGACGTATCGGGACGAATGGTAACCCTAATATAGATATATATATAATATATATCTATATTATATATATATTATATATAGATATATAATATGAAATGAGGGTTATCACAGCCGACCAATCGGAATGCGAAGAGATCATTTCATAATTCGTAGTTTTAATTTTTTATTGATACATAATTTTTACATCTGATCACTTTGGAATTGCATTTCCTGTAGTATTTTCAAATAGAATTCTCTTTCTCCATAACATACTTAATTTGTCTGAAGTTTCTCGTAGAAGCAGAACAGCAATAACTCCAGATCAATAATAAATCTACTCTCTAATGTGAAGTTACCACAGTACAACTAAATAACTTAACTTAAATAAGCCTTGCGTGATGCTAGTATAAGCCGTAGAATCACTAATTGGTAAAATAAATTACGTATAACTATAGATGCTTTACATAAATAAGTATGTACACAGAAATAAGAGATTATGTATATTACATATGAATATGTTGCAAAATCAAAGCGTAGTAGTACTGTGATATAAATTTAACTTCATATTGGATTTTAAATACGAACACGATTTTTTTCTCATACACCATTAGGTGTAGTTTATGTTGTTTTTCATGCTGATTCTGAAACTAATTTTAAATTTGCTCCATCACGTCAGGATTTTGAGAAATTTTTGTAAATAGCTTTTTCAAAAAGTGTATTCAATTTTACAGAATTTCAAATTCACTTTTATATAAGAAAGATATAATATCTGTATTGCCATTACAGATGCAGATGGAAGAAATTATTATCCACCAGCGATGATGAATATTTGCCATCTCTAGAGGACGGACCTCACTTAGTTAATCAGTCAGAATTAAATGATCTTCTTCGAAATATGAACTTGTCAAAAACTCAAGTAGAAATACTAGGATCTAGACTTTAAGGATGGAAGTTGTTAGTTCCGGACACACATGTTTCTGTGTATCGTAATCACCAGAAAGAACTGTCACAGAATTTTTCAACCGAAGAAAGTCTTTCATTCTTCAATAATGTCGATGATTTGATGCTGACATTAGGTCATCAACACAACCCAGAAGAATGACGTCTTTTTATCGATTATAATAATATTTATTACTCCAACACATAAGTGTATGTAACAAGTCATTACAAACAGTAAATATAAATAATGTAAATAGAGATGAGTCTATACTGTTAAGTATTCAATGATAGAATAAAACAAGTGCTGCATCAAAAATTGCTTTAATCTTGATTTAAACATATATACTGTTGCAACTTTACGGATATCTGATGGTAGATTATTAACTATGATTAATTATGAGTCGACAATTTTAATAGAGATTGTCAGTCGTTAAGGCACACAAGATCAATGTTCAAAATATTTCGAATCTTTTTGACATTTTCTGCATAAAACGTTGTTTGACTGCCAAAAATAAAATTATGCGTTGGTACTACGTAGGTGTATTTAATCGTTTTATGCCAATATTTTTTATTAAGTTCTTTTGTTTACATATGGCAGTTTTGGCACAGAATGTTTGTAATTTAAAAATTATTATTCGACAAATTTAGACTTTGTCAGATTAACGTTCATCGCTTTCGTTTGCATTACTTGCCTCATTTTTGTGATATCCTAAGCTATTTCTAATGCACACTTTCAAATACGCTGATATGGATGTGGTATTTGGGTTTCCCAATGCAAATGTGTACCCGGCAAATGAACATGCAATATGGTATTCATACCAGTAGCACCCATCTACCAATACATTTCAAAACAAACATGCACATTTGTTTCCAGTCAATATGATGCAGGTAAACCAACCTGTTTATGATACAAAAGTACATCCATTATGACAATTTACAAAAATCATCTTTTGTTACGCAATTTTAAACACAATTCAAAAAGATCCGAACATTTTATCACTTATTTTTATCAAATGATGAATGTATGTTCAAAAGAGACTGTCTTCTACAATCACAATTTTAGATATATAAAAATTCCAGAACTATTCAAGATTTTGGACACCGAAGAAAGTTTTCTGCGAATGTTTGGCATCGACTTACCAATCGCTGTTGGGAGCAAAGAGATTACCACCGCGGCATTATAAAAGGCAAACATTTATAGAATGTTTCACGCCAATGAAAAGAATTAACGTCATAATTCAATTAATTAACACAGATGTGTTGCAATGTGTCTAAAATTTAATTCCACAAAGGTTACAGCTTTGCCAATGGCTACCATTTCAGCATTTAGGTGAATTATCAGTATTTTCATTAGTCTTAAATAAAAGTCGTATTTTGTCAAATCATTCTTAGTAGGTAATTTGCTGATGGTTTTATCCCATATTGTCAAGTTTACACTTTACACAACTAATGGACAATACAATATGTCTCTGTTAGAATTGTTGCCTCAGAACTAATCATAGTATCGTCCTATCTGACGATTATCCAAAAATTTCTCACCATCCTTTACATAAATAATGTTATATACTTAAAAAATATCTGTACTTCAGTAAATGAAAAAACTTATTATTTATGAAACAAATACGTATATTAAACAGTAAAATGAAGGCGTAAAAATGCAGCGCTATTATAATAGTACACTAGGTAGAACCAAATATTTTCACGTTAGATCCACATCGATTATTACTTACTTAACGTTACAGAATGAACTTTTGATTCGATTTGCCTATTACTATTACGGACTTCTGTAAACTAAGTTTAAGAACAATTTCTGAAAATAAGATGATGTAAATGGTCAATTACTTGGTTTTGCGAATAAAAGAAATTTATTACTAGAATAATTTATTATAACAAATGATTAAATTTATTGTAAATACACTCTAAACGTAGTGGAACATAAAACTAAAGCGATTTCCTTTTAAAGTTTAACAGATACAGTAAGCTTTAATAAATACCACTTAACTTTCACGGACAAATATTTCATACTTATTTATCGTCTAGCTTTACAAAAAGTTGACATAGCATTTTTTTTTTTAATTAAGCTACCTATTCAGGCATAGTCTCCAGGAGTGACGATCTAAACTGCAGACCCGGAAAAGTACACAATTTATCACAATGAGGCGAATGACAGGCCTTGAACTGATAGTTCCCGGACTACGGCCTATAATATTAGTTGCACTACATGCGCACTGTTTTCCCCATTTACATCAGCGCTAAGGTAAGTAACTTATTTTATTAAAGAACTAGCAATTTAAGTTAAAACACGTTTTTAGATGCAAAAGTATATATGTATTAGAACATGGGAAATAGGTCTTTCCACTAGTTTCAGCAAATTGCACTTTTCGAAAATACAATGAAAAATAAGACCCCATATTTTATTTTTGAATCAGGTCATTATTGTAGCCAAAAAGAATAGTACTTAAAAAGATGCGAAAAAAGGTGATATGTGACGTAGTTAATTAGTATGCACTATTGACATTTGTAATTGTTACTGTTTAACCAAATTTGCTTTGTACCGATAAAAGGATTGCTATTTTAAAATAAGATATTTATTACAATGTGCAAATAAATCTTGTAGCAGGGAATAATAACTGTCATTATGGACTCGTTGTATAAACTACTATTGTAATTTGCACTTATTCATTAATTGTGTATTCTATTAGGATAAAGTTTGGTTTGATGGTTCGGTAAAATATTTGACATAACCACTGACATTCCTGTCATATAAAAAGTTGACAATAGTAAAATGGATTTAATTTTAACTCCTACCATAGACTCCCACCACCCTCTCCTATCAATAGACTTTCGTAGTTCAAGTTGTTAGCCTGTATGCTAGTATTATTAACATTATAATGAAAACTTCGACATTTCGAGGTTATTAAAACTATTACACATGTTAGCTGTCAGAATAAATTCTTTACAAAAATGATTACGTGTATAGATGTACTAGTTACATTGCTAAGTCGGTGCTGTGCACTGAATTCTTACAATTGTGAAATTATATATGCTAGAAAGAAAACTTAAATAAACAAAAAACAAATGGGACATACACCAAGGTAGTATTTAACATATGTATATGCTGCTGTACAAAGGGAGTAGAGGAGTGTTACTAAGTATTAAACTATATAATTATAATGTACAACATTACCTCCACCTGTCATATGGAGCTTAGCAAAAATAAACAAATTTGCGGCAAATTTCGTGTTACTACTAAAATTTGTAGGTAAAAGCGAAATTGTCACACAACATCAGTCTTGGTAGTTCTCGATAGACTACAGTTGTAGGCCTTTCATTTATCGGTGCGTGTGTAGAGAAACTGTAACAGATGTCGAGATCTGCAGTTTTACACTGCCAGCAAACTGTACGTTATCTATGTACATCAGTCCACTCAAATTACGATCCTGGAGCTGCGAAATTCATATAGAGTGGGGACATTTAAGAAGTACTTCACTCTACATGCAGTATATTTAGAGTTATTGTCAGCTTGTAGCATACAATGTTTCAACATATGATCGTTAACAAATGGTAATAATATACAATTTAGTATGTTAATATACCCTTATTGATCCGTGATTCCATTAATTCTACAAATTATAAACGGCGATGTAATGCTGTAACAAAGCCATTAAACACATTTGTACACACATAAATCACACAGCAAAAGTTAGTAAGTAAATAAGAACTAGGCTAGTCTTAACCAAGAGATGCACAGCAAGAGTTAGTCAAACAAACAACACAGCTTAAGAAGCCGCTGCAGCTAGCACCGATTAAAAAAATAGATCAATTAATGTGTCATCCCAAACATGCATACGTTTAGCGCAATATTCTTTATGGACGTATGAAGTAGTATTAACGTCAAATCGATTAAAATATATTCGTCCGTGAAAATCACTTCTACCCATACTTTTAAAGTCTAACGGCGACGATCCTTTGCGAATACTAAACACATTCTTTCAATTAAATTCAGATGTTTCAGGTTTCTTCCGTGCTGTTTTTATCCATTAAATTATATTTATTTACTCTGTTCTACATTAGCTGTACACTAACGTTATTGCCGATATGTGTTCTAGCTTAGATAGCTTACAATTACTTCTGGCATATGATACATACATGTTTGGAAATATTCAATCGTTGGGCGACGCCGAAAACTACTATCCTTCATATTGTAATAATTTAATTTGTACATTCTAGTGAGGAGTTCTTCCCTCGACTTATTTTCACATGCTGATCCAAATGTCTCTTACACATGTATGTATGTATTAACCGAAATACAAGAGTTACTCGCGGCGTATGTGTCATTAGTTGTGTTATGTCTGTCAGTATTAAATTTATATCGGTATCATATAAAATTATTCCGTTACAATTTCATTTGAAAGTAAAAAATTCTTTTAAAAGTTTGTTTTTTATTAACGCTGGTGTGTTACGTTGCAATAAGCTATCCTTAGAAATTATATAGAAGTCTTTGTTGGATATTAAATAAATGGGTCAGATTAGGTGGCTAAGTACATGCATCTGTGTTAACTTCACTTATTTATAATACATACATATATTTAAACTAAGGGTCTTCAATTAGATTAATAGATTAATATGCAGCAATATTCAACAGACTTTATCTATGAAAACGGCATTTTCTTTGAATTAAAAATTACAAAGTTTAGTCTATTGTGTCTATATATGAGTTGAACAACAAATATATTAACCATTTACTAAGCGAACTCGAACTACCATATACATAATCAACATAAAAGAAGTAAACAAACAAATTTGTAAATAAAACTTTAACATAAGTTGAGTTAATTGTTACAATTTTTCAGTTGAATTGAATTTTTGTATGTGTATAATAACACTCATCACATCATTTTTTTACACTTAAATCAGTTTCACATCCATATACTGCTTGGTTCAATTGCACCGTAATTTATAATAGCAACTATTTCCAATACAATTACTATTAGTTAATTGCACTTATTTGGTTTTTAAAATACTATACGAACGATTCAATTTTCCTTCAAGGTAGAACCAATTAGATAACTATGTATGTATATATTTTTTAATGCCTGATTAAACTTTACACGTTATTAGTGTTAACTTATGCTTAAATAGTAACATTGGTACTGTGTATTAGAAATATACGTTATACAGTCATAATCTTAAGGTTTTGAAAAGTCACTATAGTTCATTCGCATTTCAGATATCAGTTTAACAGAACATTTCTGTCAGCGTATAAACATACATATTTTGCTTATTCATAAACTGTTGGCAGAGCATAGACAACAATTTAGGCAGAGTGAGGATCCACCTCCTTTAGATTACAGATAACTTACTGTGTATTTACAATGGAGATTTGAATTAAAACAAACTGAGTTAACAGAAGTTAGTAATAGCGCTATTTTAATAACAAAACCAATTTTACATATAGATTGTGGCTGTGTACATATCATTAGATCGGATTGCATAACAGAGAATTATTATTTATCGAAGCAAATATTCGCAATATTCGGGTAAAGGATAGCGTCAAGATGATGGTTCATCAGAAATGTTTTTAATTCTACATTATCCAACTTCTTCGGTTGACAAAAGCACTCAAATTATTTTTATCTTTTGCTCGATAAAAATTGTGCTATAGCTATATACAAATCATTAGAATTTGGCGACATCTTTCATATACACAACCACACAACAGCATCAATTCACACTCACTAAACCCAAAATGAAGCATACATATAATCTATAACATTTGAGAGCATTTGTATTGTGAAACCCTTATTAATACATAATAACACCCTATTATCTCAGTTTTGCGTATAAGATTATGAAATACTTGAACGATTTTTCTTAAATATTACCTTGGGTCATCTTGTGGATCTCCTTGTGATAACCTTGGTGTTGAAATTGGTGCTGGGATAGGCGGTGGTCTTGTTACAACACCATTAGTATTAGTGTTAGTATTAGTAGGCTTTACATCTGGCACAGTCGTAGTCACTACAGTTTTCGTTTTAGTCCAAGATTGTTTTCGATTTCCCCGTGACGCGGGAGGTGGAGAATTGTCCTTCTCACCCTGCAAGAATTTTAGGTAACTGTTCATAAATCCAACTCCCGGTCCTGTCGGACTCTCGCTTTTCTTATTAACAACCACAGTGTTCGGGCGCACACAAGTAGCACTATTCGCATTACAAGAATTCGCGTTTGTTTTATAGACAACGTTGTCCTGGGCAAGATAGTTCAACTCCTCCTCGATATTTGGAACCACCACTTTTGGCTGATCGTCCTGTGGTGGAAACTGAGTTGTTGTAGGTTGGGGCGATTGTTCACTATAAGTAGATAATGGCGTTAATTCCACTGAGGAAGGATATTCTGTAGGATGGTGTGGTAAATGGAAGGGAGGAAAATATGGTAACGGAGGCGGTGGATGCGAATGAGGATGGGGCACCATCAGACCTTGATGTTGCTGATGTAGAGCTTGCGACCCGAATAACTTTGCATTCGGGTTCGGAAGATTCCATCGATCAAAATCAAAATAACCTCCATTCTGTTGTTGCTGGTTTGCAGCGGAACTATGAGCTGGAGGTGGTATGGGACTAGGAAAGTAATCCATAGGCGGACCACTAGGAGGAACACCTTCGTTCATCGCAGTAGCACCACCTTTATCACCACTTTTCCTTCTCTTAACACTAACTTTTTCTTCTTGTTTAATCTCAGGTTGTTGTTGCACTTGACAACTTTGTTGTAGGTTCTTCACTATACTCATAGGATCCCCTCGACAACTAGAAAGATCAGCCATTGTAACTTGATGATTATTATCAAAGTAGGCTTGTTGTCTGTCTGTAACATTCACTAACGTCGCCCGGTTGGGTTGCTGAGGATCAGTACCCCGATTTGAAATTTCCATAGCTCCGGGATTGTAGTTATTCTGGGTATTCTGAGGTTGATACTTTCTGCGATCGTCCCAACAAGTTTGATTATTGCCACTTTGATTCCCTTGCCTTTCATATCTATCACCATAATTTTTTTCATTGTTTAAAGCCCGCGTAATTACTGAAGAATATGCAACGTTACTCGTCTGAGAATTACCTCTCGAAACAGAGACGTCTAAAGGTGACGGCGGCGTTACTTGATTGTTATTTTGTTGAGGAGAAGAAATAGAATTCATTGGGCTATTATACATCGGATAAGCCGGACTTTGTGCATGTCCAATAGGAGATGCTTGAGAATGCGCCTGTAACGGGCTTTGCTTTCGCGGAATTGCCGCTGTATCAGGGCCATTAGATAATGCATAGTCCGATCCAGTTTTTGGCCGTTGAAAATCAGATTCTGATCCTTGCTGTTGATAATGTCTATAGTTAGAGTGCTGAAATTGGTTCCGCTTATTACCGACATTATTTCCAGCATATGTTAATCTTGAATTATCCATGGTGTAACTAATCGGGGAAGATTGACTTTCCTCATTATTTCTTTGTCTCTCAGTCTGACTGCCTAGTTCCGGGTAGATTTTTGTTTGAGCTTTCGTTTGAATTTGCGGCGGCGGTTGTTGAGGTTGTTTCACGTTCGCTGCTGCTGGGAATGATTTCTCCACTGTTCGAGACGGACTAGTTGATGGGAAAGCCGATCTATTAGGAACCTGTGGCACCCTATAATCTTTCGAGACTGAAGTGTTCGTTGGAGATGTAACTATGCAAGTTTGCTGGAGATTTGCCGTATTCGCTGTTGAAAATGTTTTAGTGCTATTTGTCGATTCGGCAGAATACGTTGATGGGCCCTAAAAACAAAAAAATATATGTATATAAACTGGAACCTCGTTTATATCCGCGCTCACTTATATCCAGCACCGCTTATATTCTCACTATAGCATTCATTTATATCCTCTCGGCATCCACCACACGATAATGCACGTATTCACATAAGCCAATCAGCGCGTAGCACAGCCTTTTCTCTTTGCTAATGGGATAAGAGTGCGGATCCCTCTTGAGAGGATATAAGTGAATGTTTACGTTTCAGTGTAATTAAAATATGCTAGACATAATGTACAAAGAAAATTTTATGTAAGTATGGATGAAAAATTACATTAACAGAACATTTTTGGTAAATTATGATCTAATGCCTCATTAACGTCAATTTGCTATATTTACACTCATTTATTTGTTGCTATGACCAAGTTGACGTTTTCAAATGTAATATCTTTTTTCCGCAAAGAGTCAAGTTAGCCACTACAGCAAAAATGGGCGAAAGAAAATCGAGTAAGCTCATATGATGATAAACCATAAATTTACCTTGAACCTTAATGGTACTTTTGACAACCCAAATTTTTCAAAATTTATGGGAGATGTGCAATACTCACGCACGATACGCACCCTACACATAATTTGATTCAATAAAAAAATCACGACAGAGAGTTATCATATATTTCGCCAACTACTTTTTGATACATACCTGAAAAAATGAACTCGCATTTTGTTGCGATGATGAACTTTTTGTTGTTGCAGTGGTAACCTGGGGACTTCTAGGTCGAACGTTTTTTGAATTAGTCGCCACCAATTGGTTCAAACTCTGAGCGGCGAAATGAGCATTGAAGTTTTCGTATGGCCCTGCTTTTGTCGTCGCTACGACACTTTCATGGGGTAGGATTCCGAAGGGGCTATTCTGTTGCCAGGGCGTCGGGCCTTGCTCAAAGAACGCCTGAGTCTGAGCGTGATATTCTCCGTCCGTACTCTGCTTCGAAGCTGAAGCCGCGGCGGCTTGAGCTTGCGCCAGCGCTTGTCTATGTTGATTAACATAATGAGCTGCAGGTTTAGTGGTGGAGTGAAATAACGGGCTAAAGACTTCATAGCCTACCGGCGGCGGTGAAAGGAAGCCGCCCGGTAGGATTTGAGTGGTCGTTGTGGCAGGTGAACCCGTGGTAGTACCGCTGGTTAAGTGATGATGGAGATCACCACTACTGGACGCAGGCTGCACACCAGCTAAACGATTGTAGGAAGCATACGCCGACCATGGCCCAACAGGATCCATGTCTGATATATTTTAGAGCAAGCCATGTAGCCATAACATCTGAAAGTAGCAAGAAGTAATATATTTAATAGCATTAGAACTTTATTATATATATTGTGAATAAAGGTATAAGTCATTAAAATTGTAATAGTAAGGTCAACTAATTCTGCGATGAAAAAATGTGATATTGCGTAGGTATATCTATATAAAAACTTTGGTTGGTGCATTTCTAAACTGCAGTAATCAATTATTGCAATTAAATTTACAAACTATATCAGTTTTCTTTGGATAATCAGCGTCAGATCTAAAAGGTAATTATTAAGTTTACAAAACCGTCACAGTAAGAGTCAGTAAGAATTAAAAAGATACGAAGGCAGTACATATAATAGTGTATAATACTAAAACATACAAATAGGTATGTACATGTAAAATGGGTTAGAAGTGTAAGTAAATAAATAAATAGGCAAAATTATTGTGACATAATTGAAAACGTGAACGTGTGTACGAAAAAAACACGCAAGAAATTACATTCCAAAATAATTTTATTGTATGTGCTGCAATATTATTTAGTTGGTAATTTATTTAAATGTACAATTGAATGGAATTTAATCAATAACGTTTTAATTTGTATTAAATTTTACATTGCTGCAATATGTAGATATGTGGTTTTTTGCTTAGTTCGATTACTTAACTATAGTTAGATTTCCATTTGACGAATACTATAAACATATTCTGCTTAACCTAAGATAAATATGAAATATTCATTATAATAATATTCATTTCCAGGATTCATGAAAAATGACAAACTGAACACCAGACACTTCAACCCACTAAACACCAAACGAGTTTTAACTAAAACAGTCGGTGTTTTAGTTAAAACTTGTTTGGTGTTTAGTGGGTTGAAGTGTTTAGTGTTCTACTTCTGCACCAAGAGATCCAGTGAAGAACATGACAAACTAATCGCAAAACATTTGTTCCTATAACATTCACTTATAACGTTCGCAGCTGCATTATCCGTATATATTTCAAAAACGTGAAAGTGTTCCATATTATAGTTAATACTGTAATACTACACATTCATTCATTTATCTTGCAATGTATTCAACAAAGCTTTTCTGCAGTTTACTATTTTTGTTGTACTTTATTCTAACAGTAAAGGCACTAAAGATATATAAATTCTCTTGAGTATCTTCTCTAATGTATGTTTACTGCCAACAAGCATAGATTTTACTTTCTTTTGTACTACTTTCTCAGTGTTGACCATCACATCTGCTCAAAAATGCTAAAGACACTTGAAGAAATAAATATTCGCTATAAACCATATCTCTTTTATTATTACATATTTCGTGTGAAGTACCTACCATGTATGAGATGTATGTTCTTCCAATTTTTATTATTGCATAGTAGTGTTAGCTGTTTCTATAGATATAACCCATCCTCTTCTACAAGTAATACAGTAGTCAAACTATTAGTTATATACAGCCTTGATATTTTGGATATTGTGCATACTACATGCAAAGTTTCAAGAAACTAGAACGCCTCTTATTGGCAAAATAATCATACATTCCCTAAACTCAATCGAACTCTTACACCTCTCACACATAATACAATAAGATTATCGAAACAATTTTTATTAGCAGATATAATATGTTGCAAAAAGAAAACTAGTACAGCTAATTTAGAGTAATTTATTAATTGTTTCAAATACTGTGCATAATTACGTATAATTAGATATAATATGTATTATTATTATTATGGTAATATCAATCCAAGTCAACTCAATAACTCAACAAACACAATAGCGAGTCCATATGTGGTGTAAATTACGCGTTCATACCGGTGTTTTGCGATGAGATTGGTTTAAGATACCATATTTATTTCGCTCGATTCGGTCGCGTGCAGATTAATAAAAATTTGTTGTGCATTCAATGTGATATTCACTGCAAAATTTTGGGTAGACCATGTGTCGGACTTCGTTGCTGAATACGTTCGATTTGTTGTTTAGAGCAGGGCGATATCGACAGTTTTGCTATCGAGTATAAATAATTTCTTCTTTTATAAATACCTTATCATTGATTGCGGTTTGTATTTTGTATAATTCCTTCAAGTGTTTCTATTTTTTAGTTTATCTTAGTTCAAATTTCCAATAATGTATTGCGAATTCTTTAGAATATGTATTTTATATTTAAACAACTGAGAATATTATATACAGGGTGACTGGTATGTAAACCTACATACTTAAAGACCTATTATTAGTAGAGATCATTTGCAATAGATTTAGCCAAATATGCCTTATACAAAAGTGAAATATTCGAGATATTGAATGTTTTGTATTTTTTCCAAAAAGAAAATTATAGATTGTTTTTTCAGTTTCATAACATAGCAAACATTATGTTAAATTCTTCGAAGAAAAAGAAGTAAACATTTTCAGAATACATTAAGCCTACAAATGATATACAGATGATATAGAGATATATAGAGTGTTAATTGACATCTGCGACACAGGCATTTTACATGTAAAATTAAATTAATACGAATATTAGCTCCTGTGATTATTTTAGACCAAAATCGAAAAGGTAAAAGTTGTTTAGAGTTAATCAGCAAAAAATTAACATATAAGTCACTACTAGTTGTAAAACATGCAAACAAATTTTCTTAGTTTTCAATAAAAACTTGTAAAAATTGTAACTTATTAGACTAAATATTACCTACCCATGTCGTTTTATTAAATTACAAATCAAAAAAACTGTTTCTAAATTAATAAATAATAAGAAAATCTCCTCATAATACCATTTTGTAAACAATACCTTTAGTTCCACTATAAAATAATTTACCTATATTTACTTGAAATTAAGACTGAAGTCAAACAGTAGAAGGTTTAATACTACAACACGTGCCTATAAGACAAGTAAAATGGCAGTTGTTTTATAATTCATTTGTAGCAAGTAATGGTGTAGGTGATATATAGCCTAACTCAGCAAAGAAGAGGAAGGTTCAGTGCAGTACGGAGAATACCGGGGAGAGGCAAACTGCGTGGCATGGAAACTCGAGCGTTCGTATCACAGCATACTTGTTCATTATTATACCACTGGTCGTTGTGAGTACTTATCAGTACACAGATACTTAGAAAATGTTGCATTTAGGTACGTTTCAGAAACGGAGTATTTCGAAGAACCTGGAGAACGTAATAGCGAACATACCGGATTTAGAATACAACGGTGACAGAATTAAATGTGCATAGCGCGACAACTATTTGACGTGTACTATACCTTGTTTTTTTATTAAGAGGGACAAAAATTAAAATCGCCCGCCAAAATATAGGGTTATGATTGGTTAGTTGCCAGTCATGTTTACACTGCTCAAATTTGCTCATTTTACTGCCGCCATATTACAAACACAGCTGATTGAGTAAATATCTTTGTAAAAAAAGTATTTTCCAATTTTTCTTTGTGTTCCTATACGGTATTCAACCAATAAAATTCGTTTTTTAAGAAACTATTTCCTTGTGATAATGGATTCACAGCCTAGTACACGTGGATTATCACCATCGCCGCCAAAAAACCGTGCTACCTTGGAACGTGGACCTTTGTCGGTACAGGCAAAGCATATTAAAGAGCTATATTAAAGATGTATAAGAACATTATTGGTGGTTATGCTAGAAAACAGAGGACACAGATAGCACTGCAAACATCAAACACTTTACGTAGTATACTTAAATATGTGTACATAAACTTCTCTGTATTTATATTCCATAAGAATAGGTGTTTCAAGAACAAGTGTTTATCGAATAACTCATGAACATAAAACCAAAGGGCTAATTTCACCACCATCAAAACGATTAAGGAGAAACTCAATGCTATCTACATTTGACGATACTGTTAAATACTTGATAAGACGGGGAGTACAGTTTTTTTTTGTGACGGAGAACTTCCTACACTAAACAAGAAATTAAAGGAAGATGAAAATATATCTCAAATTAGTCGTTCTACTTTATCCGAGACTTTATCTAAATTAGTGAGAATGCTTAATTTTAAGTAAGTTTTGGTATTAAATTATTTAAATGTTTTATATACTATTTATTTATAGATTTTTAAGATGCAATCGCAAAAGTATGCTACTTAAGATGGGTTTATCAATGTGAGGATAAATAAATTAACTTGCAGATAAAATTTTGTTCGTAACATAATTACAATGAAACGTTTATTGAGTGTTAAATAGAAGTTATCTGCAATATAAAGCACTGTAGTTGCTAAATTTTATCTGCCAGTTACCAATATCTGTCAGTTACTTACCTAACACGTTTATCCTCACATTGATAAACCCATCCTTAAACGTGAAGACATTGTTTTATGGAGACGAAGATATTTATCTTTGATTAAAAAATATAGAACTGACCAATGTCCAATATATTACTCAGATGAAACTTGGCTTAATGAAGGACATACAAAAGCAAAAGTGTGAGTAGATGTTAATCTTACAACACGCAGACAAGCATTTATAGATGGTGTAACAACGGGTCTGAAAAATCCTGTTGGTAAAGGTAGACGCTTAATTATTTTACATATTGGTTCGAAAAATGGTTTTGTTGACGATGGCTCGTTGGTATTTGAAGGAAGAAAACAACCACGATTACCATGATAAAATGGATGCGGATTTTGTTGACAGATGATTCAATAATATTTTACAAAAATTGCCTGAGAATAGTGTCATTGTAATGGATAATACATCGTAGCAAGAAAAAATACCATAAACATAAAAACATATTGTCTATACTATTATTATATTTCTTGAGTAATTAAATTTAAAAAAAAACAATGAAAAAAATCATCCCAGAAGATATAGTAGCTCCTCCATCAACTTCACAAAAAAAATTCTAAACTGCTTTTAGGAATGGCCAACAGACCGTCAAAAATATCTTGTACAACGGACTATGCCGTTGCTAACGTATTAACCACTAAGCTAAGGAATTTCTATCATTTAATTAATGGAGCATAAAAGAAGTAGCAACGTAAAAAAAGAACTCAAAGCAGCATTGCTTATAGTTATAAAATGGTAAGGGAATTGAGGATCATTCGAGAATCAAACTTTCTAAAAAATCATCTAATTCACCCATCAGGTGGTGATTAATATTTACAAGTACAGATCCCTGCCTTACAAACCTGGAAATATTAGTTGTAATACATGCATTAATGAAAGGTTTAGTTATATAGGACACTTTATGAGCAAATCAAGAATTATAGGAAAATACATAACAGCGTCTGCGCTACCATTCTTAAAAATTTTACGAAAATCAACGGAAGTGGAAGATAACAAATTTACAATTTACCTCCGATGTTATAAATCAAATAAATTCTGAAATTATAAAATATTTTCTTAATAAATAATTAGATTCACATTTCAAAAAAGATTACCCATTGATGATACATGTGATTTCCAAATAAATAAATGATATTACTATCACAAACAAAGACTTCGTACACGGTGGAATAAAGAAAAAGAAAAAAAAGAGTGGTCTTATCGTAAAAAACACAACTACAAACAAACTACAGAAATAAACAATATTGGGATCGAAATAATGAAATACGAAGCACTTGATGTGGAAGAATATCTGCAAATGCTTTTGGGTGATAAAAGACTGCTGGATGCGACCTGAAGGCAGATTTTACCGAGATACCGGTTATTTGTGTTACTACAGTTAACAATGTTACCATACCGATATCTTTACGGTGGTGTAGGTATCTCGTTAAGATTTCACTGAAGTTTGGTCGAACTTTTTGGCGTATGCGCGTCAACCGTAATAACGTACATTTTTTATACACAAGTGTTAGAGTACGTTTTTAGTACAAATTACTATCCGATAAGCGGACGCTCCAACGGACGGATGCGGACACTATATAATACAGCCTTGGCCAAGTGTATTAGACACCCTTCACTTTCATAGGTTCGAAACAAATAGTAAGAAATAGAATAAAACTACAAGAACAAAAATGTATTTAACGATAATTTATTTACAAAATAGAATTATTAATATTTAGTGGAAATATAATAATACTTCTTATAATACTGGGTTTTTATGAGGGTGTCTAATACAATTGGCTAAGGCTGTATATACATTTCGTGTAGAACATCTCTCATAAGCGGACACAAAACACTTTCTAAGTATACAATACCCAAAAGAGAATCGTGATAAATCCTGTGTTCCCGTTTTTACATAGTCGTATGCCTAGTGCGTGAATTTGGTACAATGAATTTGGTGATTCTTTTTGCACAAAAATATGCTTTCGTTGAATGAAAAAAATTAAATAATCAAGATGTTGGAGAAAGAAAAGTTGTCAGTTCGTGAATTAGCGAAAATGTAAGGTTGTTGTTACAAATTGTTATGCAAAAATTTCAAAAAATAAAGAAAATATTCACCGCAAATGGAAGTCCGGTATAAATATTCACCAGAAGAAAAGTTTCCTTAAGGTTCTCGTATAGATCAAAATGTGCTTTGAATGGTTTGCAAAGGCTAGAAGTCCGAACATAACCATTTCTGGACCTATAGTAAAACCCAAGGCAAAAGAAATAACTCAGCAAATGGGATACTCTGTATTTTCTGACTCAGATGGATGGCTACAAAAATGGCGTAAAAGACATAACATTACTTTTAAACATATAGCAGGTGAAGCTTCAGATGTAAGTCAGATAGACGTCGACCAGTTCAAAGCAAAACTTCCATCTATTACTACTTGGGTATCTGCCAGAGGATATTTACATTGCTGATCGAAGTGGGATATCCTTCCGTGTTTTACCTGATAAAGCTTCCCCCTTAAAATCTGTACAAATGGTGGTAAGCTGTCGGAGAAAAGACTCACTATTTTGTTGTGTGTGAACATGACAGAGGAAAAAGAGATGTTGTTAGTATTGGTAAAGTGGATCGTCCTCGAGTATTAAAAAATCTTTTAATTAAAGACCTACCAGCAAATTGAAAGTTCAATACAAAGGCATGGATGACGACAGACATGTCTGAATGATTGCAGCAATTTGATGTTCCTATAAAAGCTATTTATTGTAACTGAATTTACGGAATTACTGTCTTTTATTTGTTATCTTAAAAATATACATCAAATAGATTTTTTCTGAGCTATCCCATAAGCGGACTTTCCCATAGCCGGACGAAAACACTGGAACCATGAGTGTTCGCTTATGAGAGCTTTCACTATATATCAAACTAGAACTAATAAAGAATTTCGTGAAAGCCATAGACCATATTCTTGGTTACATGTACCTACTTAAATCAGAAATTGACTAAAATCAGTGATGCAACGTTAAAAAAGGAATATTAGTTGGTCCACAAGTGCGATCACTAATACAGAATTAATTTCAGGGTCTATTGAATCTACTAAAGAAAGCAGCTTAGCAAGCATTTAGAAATGTTGGGCACACTTCTTGTGGAAATCAAAACGAGAAGAACAATGATGTGTGATATTGTCAACAATCTTATGACAACCAATTTCGGTTGTAATATGTCCTTAAAAGTCGTTAAAAGTACACTCCGCTAGATTCCTTCCCAGAAAATTTTGGTGTAACGAGCAGGAGAAACACTTTCATAAACATATTTCAGCTAAAGAAAGGTATCAAGGCAAATAGAATCCTAATATGCTTATCCATTATTGTTGGACCGATTCTCTGTTCCACAGGAGCAGAGAATCGTCATTTCTTACTTTCTAGGTGAGTGAGAATGTACGAATATTGAGTAGTTATTGTGTAGGAAATATTGAAATGTTTAAAATTATAAATGCCTGTCTCTCAGAAATTTTGTATGAAGTGAAAACCCATATTTGAATTCAAGGTAACAAAATACTATCAGAATCACATATTTTTCTTTCTGGAACAAACAAAAGTTTATTTTCTATTCCTCAGTATCACTTTAATTTAGGCTATGATAGATAAAAGCAAATTTTAATCATATATCGGTTTGTGTTGCTACAATTTCAGATATCGTAGCATTTTAGCGAAAATCTTCCAAGAAGAATGTATAAAATGACGGCAAACAGATGTAACCGCATGTTACCAGACCAGTATGCTTACGTATCCCGCTAGAATTTCACTTAAGTAAATATTACAATGCAATATTTCAAAAAATGTAAGTAGAAATGCTCCAATATAAAAAGTAATTCACAGTACAAGTTTAGACTTTTTTAGACATCAACAAGTTAAGAGAATGTTCACCTCAGACTAAAAGAAGGTGAAAAGAAGCAAAGAAAATGTTGACATTTTAAGTTACTTTTATTAGTGACAGATAACAGCTGATAAACGCGCGTTATCTACGCGCTGCTTTTGAACGATACGACAAAAATTGCGTAAAACATTTGCGTAAGCGGCAATTACGTTGCATGGGGACCTACCTTAACTTTTCGTTGAAATCAATTCACCTTTTAATTTCAAATGTTTTGTGTTCATCACTCACAATCAACTAAATACACTTAGCATTTTATCTATAATATGCTTTTTACCTAATTGATTTATGAAGCAAGAAACATGTAAAATAAGCAAAGGCATAATAGGGATGGAGATTATTACTATTGGGCATATCTAGAGCTATGCAGAATTTTCTAGTAGGTGTAATAACATAAATGCTTCTCAGTTACTTTTTCTTATTAGTTTATTTAAAAAAAAAGTAAAGCTGAATAGTTTCTAATAGGATAGATTTTTATACTTAAAGGCATATTACATTGACAAGTAACTGAATTGCATTATAAGAACAAAAAGGTACAAAGGCGGATGTCAAGATAAAACCCTAAAGCACTTTTATAATTTTGAATTCCATAGATTTCAAATATTCCGCAGTATATCATCATGCATTCTCATCATCGTAAAGAATAAGATGCAACTTCGAAATGCATTCATATGTACCATGAATAACGAATTCCATATAGGTACCTAATGTTTTAAGACATTGGAAGTTAGTACAACGACAAGTAGACAATATAGCTACCAAATTCACATACATAAATATTGTAGTTTAAAACAAAATAATGTTGATTCTGCTAGATAAAATAAACAGAATTCTACAAATAAAACTTTTGTTAAATGATGTACTTAACAAATACTTATTTAATATTGCTTAATTTCCTTAAAAATGCTGCTGCCTCATCGATTATGAATTATGTACATATTATCAAACAAATAATTATTAGTTAATTATATCCTTATAAATATAAATGTTAAATATGAAGTACTGCTAACTTTACGTGACAATAATTGCTTAATTACTTTTTTAGTACTTCTACACATAAACAAATGTCATTATTCCTCAAATCAATATGAATTCATACACAACACATACATATATTCTACATACTCCACACACATGTTGTAATGTACAGAAAATACAATGTCATAGTTTTGCTTAAAAGATATCCAGTTATTTTGAGAATCTCTGTAACACAAAGTTGATACTTCACACTGTATTACCAATAAGAATCAAGTTTACGCGTTGAATATATACATTGAAATTTACGTAAAACGTATGAATCAAAAAAAAACATCATATTCACATATTACAACTACTACATTCCTGCATTACACACGTTAGTACATAATATAAAGTAAATTACTGTCCTTGTACGGATCAGGTGCTTTCGCATATATAATAGAGATTTCTACTCTCCCCCTATCATATAAAAAGCGGATCTTATTTTTTCCCAAACAACTTACTTCTTTTCGAAGAATTATGAATTTTTAATTCGTCTTCAATTACATATTTCCTAAATATGGCTCCATACTAGCACATATACACATACACACAATTCACTTGTTTTGAAAGACTACACGGACTACACGATCACTCCTGCGGAGACGGATTTGTAGTTTTTCGAACGGCGTGATCATCTATCTATACGAAAAACTTTCATGCGGTTTCAAACGTTTTTGTTTTCTTTCGCAAGAAGGACACATCGAATATTTGGTTTTTGCAATGTTTCCAACACATAACTTTACATTTACACGATCAAACTTTAGGCCGCCATTTTAATAATTCCGATTTCGGCACAACAATAGAAACTTACCGCCATCTTTCGGCCGCCAAACACTTGTAGCTCTTAAATAATTGATTAATGAGGGACGATTGGGATTGAAAAAGTTTCGTGGAAGTTTAGACGAATTTATTGCAGCTTATTAATAAAAAACTAATTTTATTATAGGTACACTAGAACACTAGTATCATCTTTTAAATCAAATAAATTTACTCCAAATACGACATGGAAGGTTTAGAACTTAAATAAAAGGATTCTGCTGTACAGGAATACGCATCAGTATCCGAACAAAGAACTAAACAAATAGCAATATACTTCTATGAAGAAATATATAACAAATAACAATAATAAAATAATGTATACCTACTCTATTACTCTACTAATTATTAACTATTTTAAACATTTTAAATTATTTTATTAATAATCATTTTTATTATCGTAATTAATAATATTTAGCAACAGAAAGTGGATTATTTCCAAATGTAGTTAGTTTGTGTAAGTTTAGTGGAATGCATAAATGTCTTCTTATATGGAAAATTTATATTTTTTCAATATTAATTCCTTTCATACTAGTTGTCGAATATTTCAAATTCTCTTTCTTTTATAAAAAAAATATAATAATTAATATTGATAGAACTGTATTATTCTAGTATGGCGCACAAGATACTCACACCCATCATCTGCGCGCGTAAATTGTTTGTTCGAATTATGGATGATTAGGCGACGACGTTTCATTAAGCAACATCTGCCTAGACCAAAAAATATACTCACCAAAAAATTTCTAAATCTATACTTTGTATGCAAAATAACCTAATTTATTATTGAATTAGTTTCAAGTATTTGAGGAGTTAGCATTTCTTAATTTTACGCTTAACTTACATGTTGCAGCAAATCAAGTAAAACCATTGTACTTATTAAATTTCTTCTTTCGTAATAAATTTTTGATTTATACTTATGTACCTACGCGAATCTCTCTAAAATTATTTAACGAACATTTTGTAATTGGTGAATATCTATAAAAATGTGCACATTGAAATATTTTTAAACAATCAACAATGTTTTCGTTACGTATTTTAGCGAAATTCGTAGGTATACGTAAGAACCAATCGTGACTAATCCTGTCGTATATCAAATATACCACGAAACAAATAAGTTCTTCTTTTAGTAATTAACAATATACGTAATAGTAAATAAATAAAATGATAAGTAATAACTATCATTTATTCCCACTCAATATTATGCGTCTGCTAGGACATAATAAGACAGAATAAAAAAACTTATCCATTGCGTACACAACAAATGATAAAAGTCAAATATATCTATGTATATAAATTGTTGGGTCAGTAGTGATGATCTACAAAATTTACTTTTTTCTGTAAAAATTATGTGCTATCAAACACATATTTCAAAATGCATTTTTCTCGAAAGTTTAGATAGGCCAATTAATTATAGATTTAATTTAAAATTCGGGTGCAAAGTTGAGGTAGATTGTGAACCATAGAAATCTGTGGAAACACAATGAAGGCATTTAGCAGAAACTAACAGCTGGGAATCCATGGGTAGAACTGCTTTTCGGTAGCAATAAAAATACACATGTTAAAATTATGTTGAAAAATTAACTAATAATATGACTATAACTAATAATATGCACAGTTCTAAAATATATAAATATTTTTCAGAGTCGTCGGCGTCGTCTACCCTAATGTCTTCGACACATAAGCTATCGTAATGGCCATTAAGTAAAATGGCAATTTACAAAAGAAGATGACACATGCTGCGACTCTGTGATTGACGTTCGCGCAATGTCGTTAAGGTAGGCTTTCGAAAGAACGAACGAGCGAGCGAACGACAAATTTTCGTTCGCGTGGATGTGTTTTCGAAGACGGGATAAGACTCCACCCACACAATTAGTCATTACGTTTTTCAACGTCTGTGAAGAAGTAATTGAGTTGGGCGTTTGTAGGTACTGTTTACATTTCGTGAAATTTCATTAACCTCCTAACTGCTTGCTTCTAACCTAATTGCAAATATATGTTCGTACGGTTCTTATCGTAGAGCAAAAATGCAAATGTATACTTATGGTTGTAAAATTCAGGTAAAATTGAAAAACCCGGCGATTGTGGTTAAAATATTTTTATTTTATTTCTAAACGTGTTAGCATCTTTAGTTGGTCACAGAATATTATAATAGAAAAATGTCTCAAAGTGAAGATTTTGTTGAGTTATTAGCGGTCTTCCATTTACTGTAAATATCCGTTTGTATTATTACATCATTTCAGTTGTAACGTCATGTTAGACCATTCCTTTTAGTGGGATCATTTTAATACAAACTGATATTTGTTGCCTCCCCTTGATGATCAAGCACCACCATAGAAGGTAAAGATTTTTGATACTTTTGGATCAGATAGGTGAAGGTGATCATGATACGATTATAAACCATTTTTATTTTTCCGGTTTTACGTTGGTTAGAGTATTTATATTAGTATTTATCTCTAGAATTGTATATTTTATAAATTTCAACCAAAAAATCTTGCGTATTTAGTTGTTCGCTTATATAATACATCTAGTGTGATCTACAATCACGTAAAATGTATGAAATAATTAAAGCAAATAAACATAGATCTAATACAAACTAAACAACTCATACCTTACTACTATCCCCATTTGAAAATTTGAATAAAGTGCGGCATTCTCATTGGTAGTCGCGTGCGAAATTTCGTCTGAATCGCTTCTCGGGCAATTCAAATCAGTCGCGCGATTTCGTCGCGCCAAAAGTATAACCGTCTCTGATTGGTTGAATGAGCTCGTCGCTCGCTCGCTCACCCTTTCGAAAACCTATGGTTGTAGGATTTGCGAGTCAAATTATTGTTGTTTGCGGTTATATTTGAATAATGGCTAACATGAATAAAAAACAAGAACACCTACACGAAAATGTGAAAATGCCTACAAAAACGTATAGATTCAAATATTTTAAAATACGTAATAAATTATTACGTGTTTAATATGGAGTTTCAACAAGTATCCCACGCAACAGTTAATTATTTTAAAATAATTACAACTTTTTTACAAAAAGCTTTAACAAAACTCGCATATATAAAACAAATTTTAAATGGCTTGTATCATTTTGCAATGCACAAATTGAAAAAACCGAATAATCCGCGACAACCTAGCGACAACCCACAACCAACGACGCGCCCTCTTTAAGATTACTTTTAAGTAACTACATTTTATTCCATAGCTGACATCTATTATTTAGAAGTATTACTAAAATAATGTGTGCATTGGGCGTTATTTTAATAGTTATATATGCGTTTAATTATTCATTTAATGACAATAAAATGATTATTGAATTAAAAATTATTACAGATAAACGAATTGCAAATTAAAACACTATTAATATGTGCGACATCTATTATACAACATTCAAACATTTGAAATGTTGTGTGGTAAACTTCAAAAATTGAAAGTTTGCTTGTCAGTGGGAGAGTGACATTTGTCAAATATCGTTTTAAATAGAAAGAAGATACAAATGTGGCAGCTGGTTTTGCAGTAATAAGAAAATAAATTGTAATTGTGTTTTTCAATTTCATAATAATTAAATTTGACGATGGCAGAGGTATGTCCAATATATTGTTTCTAATGTCTTGCTATTGTTTGAGTAATTATTTTTATTATAAAAGTTAGGTATTGCATAAAGTAAAAAGGGTATCTTAATATAATAAATAAAACTGACTGACTTATTTTCATATATTTACGTATATATTTGTTAGTTACTTGCACATATTTAAAAAGATTAGGTACTTAATATACGCTTGTAGTTCAGCTTCTATAATTATTTAGTTTACACAGTCTTATCAAAAAGTATTAACAATGGAACAAGTGTTATCGCCTTTTTAACATTGTTTTCAGTGCAATATTTCTCTTACATCATAAAATATAGATTTATAAATGTCAATTGACCTTTTATTGTCTAACTTTTACGTTAGATAAACTATTTTGCAATAAGTGGATAGATAAATATACACAGATAGCATTTGTTTTAAGATAAAGCCTCATCTCCACATAAATATTGAATTGTACTTTTTTTACAGATTAAAATCCATGAATTTCAAGTAGCTATGACCTGTGAAGGTTGTTTAGGTGCTGTGCAGAGGGTTTTAAATAAATTTGAAGGTATTACATTATTGTAAAGTTTTGAAAAGTAATTTGATTATAAAGTATTGCTACAGGAAAAGGGGTTGACAAAGTTAATATCGATTTACCTAGTCAAAAGGTAGAAGTAACGTCAACCTTATCTCCAGATCAGATCATGGATATTCTTAAGAAGACAGGCAAGCAAGTAACATATGTGAAATCAACATGAATCAGACAGTGTAATATATTAATGAAATATCTATTTAAGTTTTATTTTTCATTTTAGATACTTATATTTTAAACGATCTGCATATTATTAAATCTATCTACTTTTGTTTGTAAGTGTTTTAATTTATGTTTAATTTCTATAAAACACGCTGTACTTATTTTTATTATGTGTCATTACCTTTGTTGGATGAATTAGCTTGTTAGCAGACATCAATATTCAACAATATGTATTAGGTTCGACTAGAACATTTGCATATCTCTGCAAAAAACAAATTGTTTGATACTGCATTAAATTACATTAAATATGTATATCAATTGTAGACCAGGCACAATCATCTTCTAGTTGCAATCAAGAATTCTAGCAGTCTGTTGAATATTCTCTATTATACCATATTAAAAATAGTTAGTAATAGTAATAGCATTTGACTAAAATATACACGAACCACAATCTTTCACTGGATACTACGTGTATACTATAGTATAAAGGTCTCCGATTAAATTTAATTAAGTGTACTTAATCAATTGCAACTTTTTTATAAAAATTTATTTAATTTTATAGTTCACTGATAAACTTAGTAAAAATAACAAATAAGATTGTCGTGTGTATCAGAAATCTGTCAATGTTTACTGTGGAACACTTATTTATGGTTGCAGCAGATGTACGATTTTTCAATGCTAACTAATTCGAAAGGTTTTCTTGTGGTTTTCTCGCCACATCAACATACATAGCGAATTGAACCTAAAATTTAAGTTGCTCATGCATACTATTACTGCATGTGCAGGCGTTTCATTCTTGTCACTTCTGTTGCGACCAAATCCACTTTATTTTTATGGAACTGGTTTTGTCAATTTAGTGCAGTTTCGATAACTATAGTGGTAAGAACAGCTGGTTGTTGTAATTCAAGTGAGAAGCCGTTAAGTGCGAATTCGAAGTTATTATGCGAAGACTTGTGGCATCATTCCGATACGTCAGTATTTCATCCAATCTGACCAAGAGTTCAAATCTGTATTGTAAAAATGGTCTTAATTTTTCCCTTATGACTAAGCAATCCATTACTCTTATGTTATAACATATTAAACAGTAATTCACTACACATGTCTATACATACATACAAAAGTGAGGCATTAGTGCGTCAAAGCTCAATATATGATGATATGTATGATTCGTACCATTGTACGAATCTGTATAATTATACGTAGCTTATGTGAATCATGTACTTCATACGAATTCGTATATCTTAGAGTTAGTCTATTGATACGAAATTAAATCTAAGTCGAACAGTATATTTATTTCATACTGGTAAATTGTATGTTACGATCAGTCGTATAGGATGACTCAAATAGTTTGTAGTCTAATCAGTAGCATGAAAGTGAATCGTTACTGTTTATACTACAATGGTGTATTATGATTTCATAAACATTGATTCGCTAGATTTTATAGTTAATGCCCCTACATCTAAAAGCGCCAATAAAAAATAATTCTTATCGTATATTTAGCAAGGTAGACTAGTTTCACGAATGTATCTGTGTTTGTTTATTTTACTGAAATATAAATTTTAATTAATACTATTTCGCAAGATCATTAGAATAAAGTCCAAAGTTTGACTCGAATCTCTAATACGACGAGTTCATACGAATCGTTTATATATTAGTACTTAGCTTGCGGATCAGCAGGAACGATTCGAATCCTGTCGCTAGTACGGGGAGTCATGAATTATCACCAGTCGATACGTATCCTAAACACGCAATTATTTTCAGACAAAATTGATCATAACTTCTGAAATACTGGGTATATAAAAGGAATGAGGAAGATACGTTTAATCTAAATTTGAAATAATATATATATAGTATGTCCCATTTAAGAAAATGTATGTTTGGTTTACGCTGGCAATATGAAACACCCTGTATATATGAAAATAATTTTAAAATATGTAGCTTAAGACTGTATGATTTTTGTACATAAAGTTTCTTGATATCTTCAATATTAATGGATATATTGAGCTTCGACGCACTAATGCCTCACCCTGTATGTATGTATGTACATATATTCAGTATGTAATCGTCGAAGAAGCAAAAGCAATTGATACACAGCTTTTAGATATAAATTTTATAATACGTGTGTACCATGGCCGTCATAAAAAATGAGTACATTTAAATTGCTATATTGTGAATAGGTGTTTTCGGGAAATCGTTGCTATGATAAATTTAATAATTGTCAATTTAACGCATCTATTATAATACTGAACCCGTATTAAAACGTTGCAGACACGGTACCGCCACATGTTACTGCAATGGAAGTTACAAATGCAACTCGTCTGTAACTAAAATATAGCATTGATTATTAATGATATTTATTTGATAGTTAAATTATAGTAACAATCAGGTCCTAGTATGACATGAGTAACCATATTGCCTATAATATTGCGGCACAAAAACCTTACAACATGAACTTCGGTCGCATTGTAACCTCGGTTACAAATTGCTACTTGGGTTGGATCAGTATTCAAGGACTATTAGGGATTTGTTGGAGAATAGACGAATGATTTACTGGAAATATTTAGAGAACCATATTAGACAACATGAGGTCACCTTCTGTAATACAAATATTTGAAGTAAATTTTATTTTTCAAGACAACAGCCTTATTCATACTTCGCATGTTGTTATGGAAATGTTTAAAGAGAATGAAGTGTATATTACTTCCGCCGGCAAACAGTGCCGGTATGTGTGGTGGGTGCTTAGTTAGTACATGAATCCTGTTGAGAATGTCTGGCCTAGTAGGGTCAAGAAAATTCATAATATCAATTTTGGACTCCAAAATTCAGAAGAGCTGTAGCATGCAATTAAAACTGGTTGGGAAGAAATTACACCTGAATACACAGTTTAATTCTGTCCCGTCTCCAGAGCGTCATTCAGCAAAACTGTGGTTTTACAACATATTAGTCTTATTTATTTTATGAATTTATTTTATTAACAGTAGTAAATATAAGTAATATATTCTCTAAAATGTGAAATTGACAAATTGAAATGTGAAGAATATTGATAGCATCTAAAATAGAAATTGATACATTTTAACTGGTTCCTTGCATTTGAAAGGTTTTTAACAATATTTTCTAAATGTCTATTTTTGCTCGAAGTACTTCTTGGTCCATTGGTTGTAAAACTGACGTTGACCAAAGTCGAAAAAATGCAAGTTTTGTTATATGTTATTATTATTAATGGCATCGGCTTTCACCATAAGCCAATGTTATATGTTACAATGATTGATAGTCATAGTACTTAGGTGGCTAACCAGCGATGTAGGAGCGCTGGGTACGGGGTTCAATTCTCCGACAAGGCGGGACCGTGGCATCTTTCTCACAGAATTGTAATCCGGTCGATTTATCATTCGTTTTTGAGGGCAAAGTGATTAACGACGCAGCATTGTAAACGGCGAAATAGAAGGAATAGAAGGCCATTTACAATTACAAAATTTATATAACTAATTATTTATACTTATTACTTATTTTATACAGTTTGTTTTATTTTACATGAAGACAACCAAATAAATTGTTTATTAGCCATGAAAACATGGCAAACATGAAATTGTAATTTTGTAACACTTATTAAATAGGAGATATTTCAACTAAGAATTTTTCAAGCTCGCCCATACTGAAAGCTACTGCGATACATACAACCTGACATGCGCATCTTGAACGAAAAAACAACTACATCAAAAAAATTCCATCTCTCACGCTCATTTCAAATATGAAACGAAATCGCATCGCCGACGTTAAAAGAGAACAAAGATGGCGCTTATCTCGATAACCTGCGACACCACGTTTATGAAATGTACTATCGCGAGCACTTTAAACGACTCAAACTGCCATAAAACGTATCTATTGTAGGCTTTCTTTACTTAGAGCAATATTCAGGTAAATATAACTGGGCAACTGTAATAAGCCGTATAGCCGCAGGCCGGAGGGTAGACACTATTTAAAAGAAATCTAAGCGAAAAGAATTATGAATATGTATATTTGACATGAATATAATGTACTGAGCGAAGGTAGACTCTTATTCAAATTAATTGAATAAGAGAAAATTTCATCGTTTTTCTCAGGGAAAATATTGATCTAACAACAATTATTGCAAAAATTATAAACTTACAGATTAGGACACGTAATTATGGAAAGAATTTAATATTATTTTATTAGTGTTTAGGGTATTAGGGTCAATGTTTTAATTGACACAGGCGATAATAGATAACGTATAGAAATATTATGTGATTAACGTCTTTTTACAAGAAGTCTCAGATTAAACAAGGTATACTTCTAATACTAAAATATCTATTATTTCTTAGCCTTTTGTGAAATTTTATTTAAAATGTCGATTTTAATTGAAATAGTACTAATAATTTACTGACATTAACAATACAAAATTTGATGAAGAAATATAATTGTTTATAGATGCACGTTATGGTTATATAAAAGAAGATTAATGATAATATTTGTCGGTCTTGGTTTTGCCGGATACTTAAGAACTTTAAACGTTTGTATAAATACGACAGTTGTATTAATTTAATAAGAATTTAAAAGCCAATATTAGTTATTTCTTAGTACAATTTGCACTACTGAAGTAAATTCAATATAATTTCTTTGTATAACTAATTGTCAACCGTTAAGTACCTGGAAAATGTTTAATTTAGACCAGTCAGATGCCGTGTAACACGTTTTCAATTGTCTCGTCCAATAAAATGTTCCTAAATCAACTGATAATTACCTTAAATATATTTCGCCCTATTAAAAAATTAATATATATTCAGAAATAAATATTTGTTTAAATTGATATTTAATTTTAATCATTTCTTAATGTTTTTTAACATTGTTTTTCCTTCATCAGATTTCCTATAAATACAATAGTAATGTTATATATAAAAATACCTATATTTTAAACTTGCACTGCGTATGAATGTTCTAGACATAATATCAAACAGAGCGAATTTCGTCAATAAATACGAATCATATTATAATCATGAAGGATGTATTACAACCATCATAGGGTATATAATTTATTGCGAATCTTTCTACCTGCTTGTTATCGACCCCTAATTACAGTCGCCCAGTGCTACTTGTCAAATGTTTCGAGAAGCTGTATACGGCCATAACGCTTGAAGTGTGAGTCGTTTAAAATGCTCGCGATAGTACATCATCCGACAGGAATTACTTTATATCTATCCTGAAAATTTCAAAGCTCTACATCCATTATAAATATACTAAAATGATAATGCTCTCTGCAGATTCTGTCAAGAGGAAGAAGAAACCCCAGTTCATGTTTTGTGCCACTGTGACGGCCTAGCGAGGACAAGGTTTCTAGCAATGGGTGTAGAGAACCCCACAGCTAACGGCTACATAAAAGAGCCGTTCTCAAAAATGATAAGACTGATTAAGAAACTAGAGAGCGTTCTCTAAGGTAAAGGGTGAAACAGGCTCGCATGCCACCCCACTCCTAACCTAACCTAACCTAACTGCCGAAACTAAAAGCTAAGTATTTATTAGATTATTTTTTGTTTTGTTTATATCTGATGAAAAAATTTTTAAATGTATGTAGGTACACCACCTGAAATGTAAGAGATTGCAGAATAGGCAGTTGAGTACTTGCTTGCACATAAATCAAAACGCTTATATCGGCGGCTGCATATCGCCAGACCCTCCTCCCCCCTCCACAATCGATTTTTAAAATTCTTTCTGGACTAAAGTTTTGTACCCATTTTGTACCGTTTTGTACCAAAAATAAAAAAATTTGTACCTCTCCCGTTTAGAAGATATACTCAATTTTAGATGGGGAGGAGGGAGGGGAGGGGGAGGCAGGGACATGCCACCCCCTCTCCCCATGCCATTGTATTGTACTTGTTTTGTACCACAAAGCAAACATTTTGTACCTCGTTCGTAGTTTTTGAGATATAATCGATCTTAAGAAGAGTGCTAGCCCTCCCATATCGGAATTTCAAAATGTCACTTATGCCATCGTATTGTACTAGTGTTCTACCGTTTTGTACCACAAAACAAACATTTTGTACCTTGTTAGTTTATCACAATGTCTTCATATTATTAAACTGCTGAACAAAACTGTAGACTGTGGGCAACTCACGTTCGTCGTTTTTGTTCGAACAGGCTTGTTCGTCGAACAAAAACGCAGTGTGTGGGCCCCTTTACGGTGCAGACATATATTTGCTACGTCGTGTTGTTTTCGTACAATTTTGCTCAAGTATATGACTTCTAGTCCACATTTTAGTATACATTCTTGTTGACTAGGTTGTAGTATACAGATTGACCGGGCAAATATCTAGGAATAGGTAGTTATCCAATGAGTACGAGTGAATAGAGCGTACATATGTGTGGATATTAGACAGACAAGTGCGGCGATAGAACGCCACTTGCGTTGTTGCTGGTCACACGCTGTGCAACTTAAGGTATCAGTCTAGAAACAGACGCCGAGTAATAAATCATCGTTCGTTCGATCGTTCGTTGCTGACGCTGTTGAACCAAATAATGCGTAATACAAATAACATTATTTGGAAAATACTTAATCATGCTTCATGTTCTAGAAATATTGATCCCAGATAGCACCGGACATCCTATGGATATCCGTTTTATGTCCAAAAGTGATCCGAACGTCCATGGATGTAAAACGGACATCCATTGGACGCCCGTTACTGAATATCCATCGGACGTCCGTTAAGGGACGTTCTATGGATATCCGTTTTATGTCCGCATGTAAGACGGACATCCATTGGACGTCCGTTACTGAATATTCATAAAACATACCTTATGAATATATATCGGTATCGTAACTTTCGGTTACAGCATTTATAATATACATTCTCCACGAATGAAGGTATGATTATTTAAAATGCTACGTTAAAATTACGAATGATATCGTTATTTCGCTAAAAATTTGCGTTTAATTTCATATAGAAATGATCTCTGATTATTTTTTTACGGATGTAAATATTAGGTTATTATTTAATATACATACATAATGCGTTGCACGTACGTTTATAGGTACAGTAGTTGTCAGCGTGTACCAAGTATTTATATTACAATTTTAACAATTTCTACTTACTATACATATATAACTATACAAAATATAAAAAAAATCAATGCGAATAATTTTCTTACTTCTATGTTTTAAAATTCCCGCGCATAGTTCTCCGTCCGTTTTAAATCCATGTTTTTGACAGATGGACGTCCACTGGATATCCATAGGATGTCCGACGGATCTCAACTGGATATCCGGCATATCCGTAGCGGACATCCATCGGACGTCCATGTGCTATCTGGGGATATACCGTATTTATTGTAATAGTCGCCGCGGCGTTTAATTGTTTAGGATACTTTCCTCTGTGGCGCTTAAAAGAGGCACGACATTCATTAGAGACGGCGTTTATTTCGAATCACTCAAAATCTTCATTTTTATTCTTACGTCGATGAATAACACCTGATTCTAATTACCTAGATAAATTTGAAAAACGTACCTATAAATATAAATTTTTGTAGATATCTTTATTGAAAAGTAACTCATGCGGCGCTTATTTAGAGTGCGGTGTTTACTTCATTCGGCGTTATTTTCTTGCGCCGTTTATTAGTATGTGGCGCTTATTGGAAAAGTAGCGCCAATTAGAATAATATCCTATATCTATCAATTTTTCACAAAACGAATTTTTAGACATCCGCACGAAAGGCGAAAGGTCTCACACTTTAGACGAGCTGCTGAATAAAATACAACATGCTGGCTAATGTACGGAGAGAATTTTATGACCGGTTAGATTATTGCGAATTGAACCATCCCAGATAGCACATGGATGTCCAGTGGACATCCGATGGATGTCTGCTACGGATATGCCGGATATCCATTTGAAGTCCGTCGGACATCCTATGGATATCCATTGGACGTCCATTTGTCACAAATGGCTTTAAAACGGACATCCTAACGTCCTATGGACATCCATAGGACATCTGTACGGACGTTCCAGGGACATCTTATGGGCGCTTTATGGACATTTGTTACAAAGATGCCTTTTATATGGATATCCCAGAGGGTACCTTATGGAGATCCATTCGTTATCCTTTGTTATCCCAGAGCATGTTATGGATGTCCATAAGGTATCGTGTGGGTCATCCCACATTTAAATAATCATACCTTCATTCGTGGGGAATGTAGGTATGTTATAAATGCTGTAACCGAAAGTTACGATACCGATATATTCGTAGATATGTTTTATCGATATCCAGGATGTCCGTTTTACATGCGGACATAAAACGGAAGTCCATAGGAGGTCCATTAACGGGCGTTCGATGGATATTCAGTAACGGACGTCCAATGGACGTTCGGACCACTTTTGAACATAAAATGGATATCCATAGGACGTCCGGTGCTATCTGGGATGGAGGACTTTTTGAATCGATTATTAAGTAATTTCATTTTTTGTATTTCTACAAAAAGTTTATTTATCTTTAGTTTAAAAATTTTAAATTTAATGTTTTCTCTCTCCCTTTTCTTGGTAATTTTTTAGAATGTATTTTGAGACATTTTGTAGAATCGATATATTCTATTTGATTTTTAGAATTTTAATTTTGGTTTGATTCGTTATCAGAATCCGTCTTGTTTTTGAAAAATTGATAGCTATAGGTATATCAATATTTCTAGAACATGCAACATGATTAAGTAGTTTCCAAATAATGTTATTTGCATTACGCACTATTTGGTTCAACAGCATCAGCAATGAACGATCTTTATTACTCACCGTCTGTTTCTACACTGATATCTTAATTTGCTCAGCGCGTGACCGGCAACAACGCAAGTGGCGTTTCTATCGCCGCACTCGTCTGTCTAATAATTCACACATATGTACGCTCTATTCACTCGTACTCATTGGATCACTATCTATTCCTAGATATTTGCCCGTTCAATCTGTATACTAGATGCAAGAAAAACGCGAATTTGGTGGAATTTGGACACAGCCTTAGACTGTACAGCGCACAAGACACTGAACTAGTGTCACCTGTGATCGACAAGTCATTTGACCTGAAAGTTAATTGTCGCTGGTACAACCAGCCCTTAAAGTGAGATGGCGTATATAGCAACGACATAAAACATTTAAAATCAATTTAGTTAGCAAAAGTTATACTGATAGTTATAACGTTATAAGTTATAAGAATTTAAATGTATCGTAGAGTAACTTTTAAGTTGACTGTTTTAGATCAAACACATACAAAGAAATAAAATAAGATTTTAGTTATTTCTTTCACTTGGGTAAATTCTTTATTTAACTTTCTTTTGTGAAAATAAATGCTTTAAACATATTATTTCAATCAAAATTACATACAACTTCATTGGTAACTACCAATCAAGAATACATAATTAATGTTTCGGTCAAAAATTGAAATATTGAACAATATTCTTGATTGAAAACTTTAGGAATACGTTATTATTTTATTCTATGAAATCATTAGAATTACAATATAACTTATTTCTTTTCTTCCGGCGTTTCTTCTTCATCTTCCTGCTCAGGGCCTACACTTATAATATCATCTATAATTTTATCCTCTTCTTCAACCGTGTGTTGTCTCATTAAGTCCATATATTTGATCACTTTTTGCTTGACTAGCAATTGCCTTAATTTCTTTAACTTCTCAAAATCGACCACCTCTCCAACTCCATCTTCAATGTCGTCCTCCCTTGAAGATTGAGGAATGGTTAAGGTTGAAGTAGTGGTATCGATAGTATCATGACCTGGCTTGCTGCTGGGCTTCTGAAATTTACGAGCACCACCTTTATGTAAAGGCGTCTCGAGTAGATGCAGAAAGTATACCAACCTGTTGTCGTTAATTATTTATAGCATGTAAGTAAGTAGTTGGAGGAAATGATAAAAGTGTTCTAAAAGTGGTATTATGTTGTTACCCAGGTAATTCTGATTATTCTCATATATGTATGTACCTACGTATATTTTCACTGAAGCTAACCCGATAAGAAAGTTTGATTTAATTAATCGAGATTCTTTCATCCTTGATGCATTTGTAGAAAACCAACATACCAACATAACCAAAATACACCCTTTTTCAGTAAATAAAGTAATAATTTCAAACGAAATAGAGTAGAAGAGTAATGGTATTGACTGAGAGTGATGGCCGAGTATTGATGTGGAATCTTAACAGTCTGATGTCCACGATTTCTGTGTTAGGAAGTCTGTCTAGAAACGAAATCGCCACCATTTGTAAGGGATGCGCGAATGAAAGTTTTTTGTATTATTACAGTATAAATATGACCACCGAGAAACCAATATTCAGCTGGATTAATGAAATTCCTCTTAAAGACACGGTTGGTAAAAATATGAATTTACGAAGAAATATCTGGTATACGTGAAAAAATTCCTTTAAATTATCAATGTTTTCCAATAACAGGTATTTGATATTTTTGAGTATACTTTATTATAAAGCACTGCTTTGATGACCGCGTTTTGTGATATCATGATTATACGGTATAAAAAGGTGTTTAGCAGAAAAATGGCGAATTTTATCAAGAGATTTGGCTCGCAATGCGTACCTACAAGATTCAATAAAAGAAAAACAACGCCAACCGATCATATATGTACAGCGTCGAACGGATTTTACTTATCTTTGATGCATCTAGATAGTGCCAATCAAAGTAAGTTACCATAAAATACTTGATACTAGTCATTGTTGCAAATCATACTTCAAAGAAAGTATATCTTGCAATAATCTGTAAGATATTATGCAAATTAACTAGAAATACAGGCGGTAAATATTGTCGAACTTAAAACATATCTATTGTTCATGAAACATTTTTAAACATGCATAATGAAAGCATTAAAAATTATTCGTTATAAAGTGTTCGTACAGCAAGTTTATAACGGAGAAAGTAAAGGTACTAAGATGGAGAGAGTATTTTAAAGAAATGTTCACAATAGAAGAAGCAAGTCGATAATCACAATGGGTGATAAGTAACGAAAGAGCTCTATCAACCTATAAATAAATTAAAAAACGGAAAGTCTGCAGGGCGAAAAATTGCTAAGCTGGGATTGTCCTACCATAGATAAAAAAGGGGGCAGATTCAATTGCGAGAACTTATGAATTTGGTCAAACATAAAACGGGTGGATAGCAGCAGTGGTTAGGCGGCTGACTATCGTTGGGGCAGGACGATATGAACCGGGTTTCAATTCTCTGGAGGGACGGCGGCATTTTTTTAGAGAGTTGAAATCCGGATCGACTTACCATTTGCTGTTCGGAGCAAAGTGATTAACAGCGCGGCATTATAAATGGCGGTATGATGCTGTCACAAAGCCATTTGAACACAATTTACACACACAAAACTACACTGCGAGAGTTGCAGTGATATCCAGACAAGAAATACAGCTTGCGAAGTCACTGCAATTAACAACACATAAAAAAAACACTTCAGTATACATTCTTAGAGCGAGGATTGGAACGAGGGTTGCGTATGATTATATACACGCATTTGGATGGGAAAGATAAAAATTATCAAAAAAAGGACAGATAAAACAATTGATTGATTGAAATGTATATAGTAATGATAGGAATTCTGTTATATATATAGACTGAGGCAAGAAAATGTATTGTCAGCATTACTGTTCATTATTTTGACGGCTGATATTAAATAATAGACTGATATTGATTTATATTGAAGACACAGAAGTTTGGAAAGAGTATCCATCAAAGAATGCGTCTTTACATATGATTTACTACTTGCACCAAATGAAAAATCACTATCACTCTAAAAAGCGTGGAAAATTGGAAAGGACTTACACAACAGCAGTAGTAATATTAAATGAGTTAGATATCAATATAAATTAAAAAATTTCATGTCAGGAAAATTAACTATTAACGAAAAGGATTGGGAGTAACCGCAAAGGATAGTGTATAAGAGAAAAGCATTAGGACTACAGGCTATAACTACGATGATAACGATATTTGTTAAAAAAAATTAACAGAAGAGAGAAGGAAAGCTTTGCAAAACCTGAAAAACTGCAGTCTATATTGTAGATTTTTCTGATAATCCTGTACAGGGTTCGGCATAACAATGTTACCATTTTTAATACTAAATATATTTTAATCAAAGAATAATACATTTTTTGTTATGATCATAAATTGATTATCATACCTTTGGATTTGACATGTCAGTTAGTGACATTTAAAAAATGGATCGCTGGCCTTTACAAGCGAAAATTTTTGTTATTGAAAAATTTGCAAATGTGCGGTCAATCACTGCAGTGCAACGTGCATTTCGGCTGGAATTTGGAGACAGAGGAAGAGGGAATGCACCATCTCAACTGACCATTCGCAAATGGATCAGAAAATGGCAAGAGGAAGAGTCCGTTCGCAACAAAAAAGGAACAGGTCGAGTCATGGTAAACTCCTCTCAGCGTTTGCAAGCATGCATTGCAGAAAACAGTGGTCATTTGAAAGAGTTTATCTTTAAAAAATAAATCCAAATGTATATACATTAATTTAGGATAAGAATTAAAGTGCATTATATTTTGTTTAAAACTATATTTAGTATTAAAAATGGTAACATTGTTATGCCGAACCCTGTATATTTGAAAGATTCAATCGGAAATAACCCACTATAACTACTTACAAGACAAAATTCATAAAATTATTTGTTTTGTAGTATCAAAACGTTGAAAGGTTACCTACCAATAATTTTTCTTTCTTCTGGAAAACTTTCCTTTTCTCTCGTACAAAGTTCTGTGAATGTATCGATGATGACTGACCTTAACAAATAACAATCACAGGAATTAATATATGTGAATGAGTAGTCGGTAATCAACGCAAAATTATCCTCAACGGTGCTTGACCTCACGTTAATGAAATCTTATTAGAGCTTCCTGTCCATTTTCTAAATTTGAACTTCGAAGTTCAAGTTTTTCTAATCTATACAAATCGAGATCCAAATCATGTTTCTGTGATTATAAAAGCATCTAAGATTAGTGTATCATTGTTGTGCGATCCAACTTTTACCAGAATAATGGATTGAGATAAACGAAATTTTAAACAAACGAAACTAATTGGCGAAAATTAGATTAAACGCTTGATAGTCCTATAGATATGTTAAACACATGTTAGTAAAGTTATGTACCATATGTAATTTTCATATGTAAACACTTAAGCATCTTTGGTATTGTTGGCATATTCCAGTTTAATGTGAATTGAAGTTATTATACTGGTATGTGATGTGAAAATAAGTGTTAGTGAACACCATTCATTACTTCGTATTTGATGGCCTTGCTTCATACATATTTTATGCGTGATATAAAGTCATTAGTATTAGCACAGAATTTGGAGCGTTGCAAGTTATTTCGATAAACGCAAAGCATGAATCAGCTTCGTTAATTGTTTAGTATATAAGTAATAAAGAATAATATGACAGCAAATCAGATACCAGTTTTTAAAGGATGTAGAATCGTGAAATGGAACATCGTTCGTGTTAATATGTTTAGAATCAGTAGAATGTTATGAAATAATCAGAATTGTTTGTTATGAAAGACATACAGAAAAATTCTAATACACATATTCTTACCTCTTCCGTAGTTATCGTTGTCAAAGGATAATTATCTTTTAAGGTAGAATGTGGATGTTCTCGTTGAGAACCAAATAATCTTTTTATTATAGAAGCTACAAAAAAATATGTTAATTATTGATCATTTGCTTTAAGATTGTACTTACGTGTTCTTTTTCTAATAGATTCATTTTGTGGTCCTTTCTAAAATAAAATCAATTTTAATACAAAAAACAATTAATTTAATATGAGGCACAAACATTTAACAAACCATCCGGCAGAATTTCAGCATCGACTTCTGTAATGCTCATATTTGCCGTCGATGATTGTGGAATATCTTCTCGGTATTTTTCTGAAGCAACCGTGAATGGCAATTGTTTCGGTACTAAAGTATTCCAATACTGATCTTGCATGAGCTGAGGATAATCTTCGTGAATTTTGTCTACTATTAAATATGTTACCTATGATAAATATATACATATAAAAAAACTTTAAATTCAAATTAAAAAAAAAATTACTTGGACGTGTCTGTCAATCAGCCATACGACGTCGAAATCATCATCATCTTCTCCAAACGGATTGATCAATGTTTCTGCCACTCTAACCCAACCCATATAAAAAAAGAATTCAAGCACTGCCAAAAATGGAAAGTACAAGACGTGTTCTCTATCTTTTATTTGCTGTCTACCAACCACTGATGTTAAAAAGTAAGTATATACCGCAATTGTAATGACCTGGAATTCGAATATATACATTGTGAACTGTTGTGTCTTAGTATATTATGCCTAGAGAAACATAAATTTAGAAAATTTTGTGACAAACAAAATAATAACATAAATATTTGTTCGTATAGATTATCTAACACGGAACATTCTATATTCATGTCACATATTTTTTTATTTACATACCTGTGTATACACTAGTGGAATATTAATCCAGTCATAATTTAAAAGACCACCACATTTTGTTCTAAAATTATTGATTTCTTGTAAAATACTGTTTAATCCAACATCTGTTCTGATAAGGCCCTCTTGCCTAGCTCTTGCAGCTATATTTGATGCCCAAGCCAACGGTAACCTAAGAAAAAAGTAATCAAGAAAATAACGTCAAATTAGAATGAAAGAAGATTTTTACCAAAATTGTGGATAATTTGGATACTCATCTGTCAAGCCTTGCATAATTTTCTTTTCGTCTGGCATCATTAATCCAGCATCCACAAAATGTTGTAAAGTTGGAAACCGTTTTTTAACTTTCGGCGAAATCAAAGCTAAAGTTGCAGCAAAGCTGAGGCAAGCGTATCTTCCCAAGGTTCTTCTGATAATTCTGCAATGTTCATCCTATAGTAGAAATTAAAATTTAAGAACAAAGGAATAATATTTAAATCAACTTGCAACTTTAGAAGGAATAGATGTTAACGATAACAAACATAAAATTAGTCATTAGAGCGTAACATTTCAAACAAATTAAACGGCAGTCATATTAACACATGAATTCAAGACCAATTCAAAATGCGAAAAGTTTCAATACAAATCTATTAAACTTCGTTCTCAACTTAGTTGTTTAGAGATATTTGTATGTTTAGTAGTTTTAACTGCTACAAAACTCATTGATTGATCGTAAAAACTTCGAAACAATTTATTTCAAAGAGATACCAGAAAATTTTGAAAATATAACAGCATACATTTTGTAAACATTAAAAGTACGAAATAGACTAAAAAAGCATAGAAAGCATAGCGATACTAAAATAGAGTATATTATTTAATTACAAAACAATTAGAGACCAGTATATTTATGGCAGGTATACGTTAATAAGACGTTTGGAACACTATCAATCATTCTATATGTAGTGAAAAGAGTCAATTCCGTCAAATTGTTAGAATTTAATAAGAACCCCTGTCATAAAATGAAAATAGTACTGAATATTTAGTTTGAGTGTGTATAAAGTTCTTCAACATTATTTAGAAATTATGCACAAAATCTACAAATTATGCAGTAAATATTCAGCAAGTTATGATTTATAGTCGTCTATAAATAGAATAATTCTATATAAATTGTGTAACAATCGTTTTGATCATTTCTCCAATAGACTATATAAGCGTAATACTGTATGGTACCTAATACAAATTAAGGAATTCGATAATCTTACCTCTGAACTAATTCTGCGCATTTTGTGGTTAGTTTAATTTATTCCTTCTCTAAACTTTGCGATTTGGATATAGACTTTTAATAAAATTAAATTTCGAAGATCTAAAGGTATAGAAGGGGCATTTCTATTAGTCCTTATTAACCAATCCGTCATAAAAGTGGTTGTCTAAAAGCTAGCGAATAGGACAAGCATAGTATAGAAATGCATCCGGATCATTTTCATTTGCATAGGTCGTACGATTAGGTACGGTATCCAAATTTTGATTTATTGAATTTGTTCCATACTTAATTACTCACTGTGTATTGACTTATTACACTTGAAATCCAAGATTTTGTGCATTCTATCTGAAACGTCACTTTGTAAAACAATCACCATTGGCATCAACAGCTAGTAGCTGACGTCATAAAGCACAAACATTAAAAAAATATTTATTAAATAATAGAGTATATTTTACTATATCATTGTATAATTTATTGTCCAACAGATAAAACGATTGCAGGACAAAATTGTATATGTATACACACAACATACATACTTACTATGTCTGGATATGTAATATATAGAAAACGTTGCAAAGACAATCATTAGCACAACAGCGTAGGTAATATAAAGACATGTTTAAAGGAGTATTATGGATTGCAGACAGTTCATCACATCGAATCAAAGAAGATATCTAAATAATGACTATCGGTTAACCTGGACATATTGTAGAACGGGCTACTAAATAATAGGTTTGGTTTTGGAAGTAGAAAGTGCAAAAGTAGAAGAAAAACGTAATGTTCCACGTAGCACATAAAAATCCAACATTGAGAAAAGATCAGTACAGTCAATATGGGACCAGCTATCAACTTTCAGATAAATTCATAGTAGTGTTCGCCATGCTCTGAGAGATTCCATGTTATCTCTCTTATGTTAGGAATTATAATCGATGGCTCTCAATGAATATTGGCTATTAATCAATGAATATTGGCCATTAACTAATAGGAGTTTTAAGAACCAACTCTGTACTTTCTCCACTGTTAACTGATGACATGAATAATAAGGTCCGAATTAAAGCAACATCCTCTCGGTTGGTGATAAAGGTATATATTTTTACATCGTCTGCATATGCAAGTGCTAAGCAAGTCCCTTCAAAAAATGGTTGATGTCTAATATAAATAATAAGGTACCAAAGCAACCCTGAAATACTCCAGGACGCCTAATCTCCAGCGTAAGAGAAGTGATCGCTCTATTCTTGAATTTGTAATAGTAGATCGGTCGAAAGGTAAACGTTGCCAGATTTCATAAGTAATACCGTAAATAGTGAGAAGTAAGTGGCAAGTACATTTACGAATCAGGATTTAATGTCAAAACGTTTTATATTTCCTTTTAACTTATTCGTAAAAAAGCAGGTCCCTTCAGTCAAGCGTGGTTTGCATTCAATTAGAATAAAACCGACGGTTAACCAATTACAATCAATAGGCAATAAAACAGTCGGTAATTAGCGGAGCGATAATCGTTTTGAACGTAATCGATTCGTAGCAATATGTGCAAGTTAAAGAAAGTATAAAGAAGACAATTTTTTTATAGTTCTTTTTTGAGCGAAATCGGGTTTTCAAATTCTATCTATGATTAAGAAATATCTGAACACGATAAATTTGCCTCAAAATTTATGCTGTAATACTTTATCAATTTATTACAGGCACTATTATCAAATTTATCGCATGCAGTTAAACCAACAACCTAGCTGTAACCAATTTAATCAAATACGAAACTCAAAGTAACATCTTCCGATAAATTCCGTCAATTATTGGTTATGTTAATCAGATTAAATTCAACTCAATTTTTCAACACGCGCGTAGCGGCCTAAAAGCCAAAAAACTTATATTATGTGCGCATGCTTCTCCTAACATTTCAAGATTCTCCTACAAATTTCCGAGAGAGTAAAGTTCTCACGGTTTGTAAGAGAAGTGAAACTTTCAAGAATAGCAAATTCTAATGCCAGGAGAAACACGCCCACTATTCTCATGATATGATCATTCTCTCGAGTTGGAGAATAGGGGTCCAGAAGTCGGCAGAAACTCGTAAAATTGATAACTGTTGCAATATACGCAGTTTTAACGTCCAGTAAAATATGAAACCATCAGTGTAATGAAGGCTGGATAAAAACCCTACGGATCTAGTGTTAGGGGAATGATACCATCAATAGTATCAAAAGCGCTGGAAAATGTTCTATGTAGTACATCAATTTGGCCCTATGTATGTATCTAGTGCTTCGGCAGGTATTGGGTATTTTGTATTGCGAAATGACCTACTCATAAATCTTGACAAAATTCAATAATAATGATATAGGCTTGTCATTCTTCGGCATTGATGTGTTTCCTTATTTTATGTGTGTGGCTATCAGTGCAACTCTCGCGGTGTAGTTTTGTGTGTTTAAATTGTCTTCAAATGGCTCTGAGACAGCATCATTCCGCCCTTTATAATGCCACGCTGTTAATCACTTTGCTCCCAACAGCGAATGGTAAGTCGATCCGGATTTCAATTATCCGAAAAAATGTCACCGTCTCTCCGAAGAAAATCAATATTACACACGTTTGACGTTTCCATAGCTCCAGGAGTTTGAAGGTAGATATTGATTAATGAAATTAATGACGATTCTCAGTGGCTGGTAGAAGAAATCGGTTGCCTCTTATAATAAAATTGGCAAGCCATAATCTCCGGCTGCATGTTTAATTGGAAATTTAGCTATAATCTTGATTAAATCTTCTTGCAGTATAGGTGATAGAGAAAATGTGTAACTATTACGTGGTTTCCTGATGTAAATCTAAAACTACTCACAATTTGAATATTTATCTTATCTCAACAGCAATAAGCATAGTATCTAAACTTCTAGTAGAACCTTGTTTAGCTTGAACATATAAAAATAAATTCCAAGAGTTGATGGTAAAGGAGTTCTGAACATTTCGTAAGTAGCTTTCATATGTATCATAAGGTTCTTCAGCGCCTAAATTCTTCATGATAGTGTGGATGTCCAGTTGATTTCTACTTCAGATGTAAGTGGAATCTTTTATCTTTAGTTCATAAGTAACGACTTTTGTAAAGCAAAGTGAATATGACAGTATAAGTTTGTCGAGATACAGATCTAGACAGAAAATGCTCAAAATAATTGAAACAAATTTCGACCGCTATAAAAACATGTTGTAGTTAAAATTCATACACTGATACATTGGGAAGCAAGAAAACGGCAATAATAAGCAGCCAAAACATATCGAATTTACAATTGCAAGTATAGTAACGTAGTCACGATTCAGTTACAATTAATATATAATAAAATTGCATATACACTAGTAGCTATAGAACGAGTGGGTTTTAGAACAGTTGTAATTCTCAAAAATATACACATTAAACCAATAAAGAAATGGTATACATACACACAGAAAAATGCATATATTGTACATTCGATATATTATATTTACTCGATATATTTACTAGTAGTAGAATAAAAAGTATGTCATAAGAAATTTCAACTAACTAAAAATGTACAGGATGCCCCATAAAGAATGCAATGTTTTGATACGGTAATATAATGCAAATTTCTAAATAAAAATCGTTTTCCGTGTGTTAAGAAACCAACATTAATAAAAATCTTGGTAGCATATCAGTGTTAATTCTAATCTATTTTTTTAAATTTTCAATAGAATAACCTATTGAAGCGAAACTATCAGCAGTAGACCCTTAAGTGTGGTATTAAAACAATAATTATTCTAATATAAGCCATATTATCTATTAGTTTCTTCTCTTAAAAATTACTTATTTTCAATTTGCGAAAAGTATTGGATATAGAACACTTTCTCGACATTATGAAAATGATCCAGCATTCATTTGGCATTGCTATATGTATATCGTTACTCTTCGATAAAAAGAAAAATTCTCCGTATCAACTACAATATTAATTATACAAGATAAAATGTACTTGTTTTGTTATTGTTTAAGATATAAAATTTCTAACAAAAGAAATATGGAACACATCGACGTTATTATACAAATTAAAATTTTGATAGATAACTAGTTCTGATAAATTTTTGTATTATTTTACAAGATGTAGGAAAAGATGAACTGCCTAAAAATATTATTGTTGTTATTAGGTTCGTGTTTAGTTTAAAGTTTAAATCGTTAAATGATAAAAGTGGACTTATTACAAATAGGAAATAAATAAATATATAAAACAAACTTAATATTAGCTCACAATGCCTTTAACTCCTGCGCTGATAAGTAAAGCCATATTGTCAGGATATGGTATCGTTTGGAATTGATCCCACCATCTTGACATTACAAGACTGACATAAAAGCCCAAGACGAAACTCAGTGGAACTTGCGTTATGTTAGTTGCACAGTATTCGACAACAACTTCAAATGTTCTTCGTTTTATGTAAGAAATGAATATAATTTATTGGATAGTTGATTACAATACGTAAGAACTTACCTTCTTTGTTCTTCATCTAAAGCAAATCTATAAACAAAATTAAGAGTGTAGTATAATACGAGATATATAATAAGGTCAGCCCATATTAATTTATAAACGCTACCTTTCCATCTGAAACAAAAGAAATAGAAAATTGCAAAATAAACAGCTATACCGAAACGTTCCACTTATACATATAATCTAAATAATTGAATACCTTACCTATTTAATAGTTTCAAAAATACGCTATAACCTGCAGAAGTAGCTACAGTACTTGCATAAGATATCGTCATTTTTATAGAAATGTATGTATACTCCAACAATACATTTGTATTCTTTTTGTTCTAGATATCTTTTATTAAAATCATTACATATGTCATATATATTTTAAAATGGGAATGACAGCGTTCTTTATGTAATATGTAAGTAAGACTGTCGATAAAATTGATAAGATATTTGGATATTGTAGATTTCCTCATGGTGATACTATATTTAAACGGCATAATAGATAAAGTACGGCAGACTAGATTACAACTAATCCTGGAATAAGATAATCAATTGCATCTTTGTTGGAAGCAGCTTACGTATCTATTGTATTTATGCCTCTACAGTAACTTAAAATAATATACATTAATCAATTAAAAGTAGCATATATTGGAAAAATTGCTGTTTTGTATAAATAAATTAATTTCAATATCAACGAACACATTATTATACAGAGTGCACACCTAGTACGCGTCCAATACCTGGGTTAATAAAAGAAATAATTGAATTTTTTTTTAAATCATGTGTCTAGTTTTCTCACGATCTACAAATCTAAATTAATGCAGATTATACAGACTGTTCCATTTCCTCTGCACAGAACTTCGTTTTTTTTTTTAATAAAAACCTATATTTTTTATCAGTTATTTTGAATCTACATGAAAAATAAAAGGGACTTTATACATGGTATTCATATGAAAAAACGGTCTCTCAGATATTTGGCTTACTGTGTTTTTCGTTTTTCGACAATTATAATCTCGCAAGTTTTTTGGTTACGTTAATTAACATAAAAAATATTTTTTGATCAAACGTTAGGCAATAATGGTTCTTCAAAACACCATGTCAGAAACTGACTTACAGTATAAGGGATGCGAGGATAATGTCAAATTTGACGAAAAATAGTTATTTACGAACCAAGTGCGTGAAATCATATTTCGCAAATGAGTGACCAGTTTAAAGCGCGAGCCGAAGGCGGGCGTTTTATGGACACGAATTCGCGAAATGTTTCACGCACGAAGTTTGTACAATAATTTTTGTACGAGAACTATAATAATAATACATACAAATTGTTAAATACGTTAGCGTTTATGACCATATTATTAAGGTTAGGGATTTATAATTTCAAAATGTCACTAAATTAATCAAGTTCCAGGATCAGTATCAACTTTACTTTTACGCACTCGTGTTTAAAGTGACTTTTCACGCAAATCGAATCATGAAATGACAGGTTTTGATAAGCGAGTACAAAAAAATATTAAAAATGTCAGTTAATTCAAACGGAATATCCTGTATATTATTGATCAGTAAAACGAAGAATTAAGTATACTACAACTTTACTACAGCATTCTCTATACATAAGTTAAACACTTTAGATTTAAAACGGAGTATCACAGACAAAAATTTGTAAAATTATGCATCACTTCAAATTTACTTCATTAAAGAAAAACAAAAAAATTAAAAAGAGAATTAAAGAAATTCTTCGAAATGTTAACTGTTCTGACTAATCCAGCAAGTTTATAACACTATCACTAGCTTTTTATGTATAATATCTCTATCTATTTTGCAGTAGTTCTTTTATAAGCTTTTTTCTAGAAAAGCTGAAACATCTTTGCGTTATTAGTTGTTGTGAAATCGTATTGAACGCGAATATTTTTGTAGACGATTCAGGTAATTATTATAAACATAATTCGCATTCGCGGGTTTGTGAATGCCGTCAGAAAAAAAACAATCAAGAAGAAAAATGTTATTGCTATAATGATTTATTCACGATTCAATAGAAATTTTTTGTAATATATCAAAAGCCAAGCACAACTAACGTAATTATCACAATAATGCAAATGAGAACACCGGGTTGTTGCAGGTGGTAGATAATCAACAGTGTTTTAAAGTGAACATGGCATCTGGAATATATGGACAGCATGCTGTTGAGGTACATTTTCTCAAAAGCCATTTAACTAAAGATATGTATTTGAATTGTTTGCAAAATGAGTTACATATGCTGCCAATAAATGATGCTCTTTTGAATTTCACATTATTGGCAATCTTGTTCGTGAATTATTTCAGGTTAGACAACATCGAAATGTCAGATATCCAAGCAGATGGTTACCGCAACATCCCAAATTTGAAGAAATAATGTGACAAGAAATTTTCAAAACAGGGTTGTTATGCTGAGAAAAGAACGCTAGACACTTCAAACAATCTCTTTAATTTTTATCAAGTTTATAACAATTACATAAATCGCCTACAAAAATATTCGCGTTCAATACGATGGCACAACAAATAATAATGCAAAGATGTTTTAACTTTTCTAGAAACAAGCCTACTACCACAGTGACGCATAAATTTACTCAATTTCTTCTATAATACTGCGTCATGTACAGTGATGTGCTTTAGTACTGACTCACCGCTCGAGGGCAGTCGGCTTTATATCCTCGTACATAAGGGTTAAATTTATAAAGTTTTATGGCACTTTGAATCAGTACTAAAGCACATCACTGTACCTAAAGTGTTGAACTTAGGTATAGAGAATACTATAGTAAAGTTGTAGAATATTTAATTCTGCGTTTTACTGATCAATAATATACGGGATATGCCATTTGAATTAACGTACACTCAGTTGATTTAAAATCGACTCGGCAAGCGACGTAGACCTAACGTCGCACACAGAAACTTTCAACATTTAACTGGATGTTTGTAGTAATACAGCAATTTGCTTATGAGCAGGTAAAATAGCTACGTAATGTGAAATGAATGGGAAGATCGCTGCAGAAATATATTCTTTTTCAGATACTTTTAATACCTGCGTTATTACGTAGTATAGCGTTTGCCAACACCCATTACCATTATTGACATATAAACGCAAACAAAATAATAATACAAATCAATTTTAGAACCATAAGAAAAATTATTTATCGAAGCAGATAGACAGGAATCTATGTTCATCTTAAGTTTGTTTCGTTAAAAACACTGATTTTATTCGAGAATTAATAACAAAACACACAGTAAACAAATAATAATTTATTTCAAATAATAGAGAAGGTAAACGAAAAGGCAGTCAAACTGAAAACAAATTAATACACAGAAAAAACTTTTGAATTATTGGTTGATTCTGAAGGACATTTTCTGCACCATCGTGCAACATTCATTCTCTAAAGTATATGTAATAGGGTGAATCGAAAAACGCGTTTTTTTTCTGCAATACAATGTTAATAGCACGGAAAAGTTGCGCATAGGCGTGATTATAAATAAAAAAATATTAAAAAATTTTTTTTCAAAATTTGAAATCGAGCAGAAGGCCTAAAGTTACCCAAAAAAAGTCAAAATCCCTGTAAATTAAAAACAAAATGCAAAAATTACAAAAAAAAAAACATTTTTTGTTGTAATAGTGAAAAAAGTGTTTTTAAGAGTAATGCATACAAAAAGTAATTAGACCCATTCTTGTTTTACTGAATTCGCGCAAAAGACCTAAAGTTGCGAGTAGGGTTGCCGCCCTGAAAATATTATGTTGGCTATGATAATGGATGAGATCCCACACATTAGAGAACTTGGCTACACGAGGATCCTTAAATCCAGAAATGAGCCATCGGCTGAAGGTTAGGTAAGAGACTTCAAAATACCTTCAATAAATTTTAGTGCAAACGACTATACCGAAGTAATTGATTGGTCAATCTGCAAGTTAACACCGCCGCCACTACTGTCCAAGATGCCAACTGAACACATTGCTTCTTTGTTGAAAGACAAAGCGCTATCAGCGTTTAACTACCTCAAATTCCCATGACACACCCAGTCAGTTGAGAGGTATGTAAAACTGGTTACAGAAGTAGCAGAAAAAGTGTGCGGGCATGAAAATCGAGATGGTTATATTAGAGCTACTTTAAAATCAAGACAGCTGATGCCCACATTTAATTAAAAGTCAGAACTCAAAGGGGCTTCTATGTAAATAATCTTTTGCCTACAACGAACATATGCATTGTACAAAGTAAATAGTTACTGTAAATATTGTAAATAAAATGCACCCTGGTTGGTTGGTTGCGTAGGGTGGATGTGGAAATCACTTGTTAGAGTCTTATTACAAACCCAATGTATTAAATAAACACTCATCAGATATGGAAAAACGGGGTTTTTACGGGACTATACTAACTTATACTATAATTTAGACCTTTTGCACGAATACAGTTAAGGAATAACAGGTCTGAAATTATTTTTTCTGGATTGGTAAAACTATTTTGAATGGTTTTTACACTATTACAAATTAAAAATAAAACTATGGGTTTTGGCACATAAAAATTGTCGCAAATCATGAAATATCGTTTTTTGCGATACAACCCGCAACTTTAGACCTTTTGCGCGAATTCAGTAAAACAAGTATGGGTCTAATTATTTTTTGTATGCGTTAAGGACACTCTAAAAACACTTTTTTCACTATTACAACAAAAAATGTATTTTTTGTCATTTTTGCATTTTTTTTTAATTTAGCGGTATTTTGACTTTTTTGGTAACTTTAGGCCTTCTGCGCGATTTCAAAAATTTTTTTTAATATTTTTTCATTTATAATGACGCCTATGCGTAAGTTTTCCGCGTTATTAGAATTGTATTGCAGAAAAAACGCGTTTTTCGATCCACTCTAATATGTAATAGACTTTTATATCTTGCCCCCATATATATTCTTATTCATGTAATTTCTTAATTACATAAATACTTAGAATTATAGTGAAATTGTATGCGATAGCGATTTAACTATACATATGTTAAGCTCGCATTAAGAAATTATCGGTTTAGGAATTTATAAATGATCCCTTGCATATGAAACTGGATTTAATAGAAAAATATATTGTATATACATAGATAGTAATCTACATACGTAGTAATTTACATACAGTTGACCATACTATTACTGCTTTGCATTCGGGGGCCGCAATAAAGCATACTTTTAACGGGTTTTATGGCAGTTTGAGTCGATTCTAAATCAACCGAGTGTACATTTTTCATATTTTTCTTCGTGAAATTTGACATTACCTTGGCATCCCTTATACTGTAAGTGAGTTTCTGATATGGTGTTTTGAAGAACCATTATTGCCTTACATTTGATCAAAAAATATTTTTTCTGTTAATTAGCGTAACCAAAAAACTTGCGATATTATAATTGACGAAAATTTTCTAGAAAAACACAGTAAATCAAATATCTGAAAGACCGTCAGTTTTTTCATATGAATACCATGCATAAAGTCCCTTTTATTTTTTATGTAGATTCAAAATAAATGATAAAAAGTATAGGTTTATGTAAACAAAAACAAGTGTTGATTTGTGTGCATAAGAAATGGAACAGTCTGTATAATCGGCATAACTAGGCACATGAAATAAAAAAGATTCAAGTATCTCTCTTATCAACCAAGATATTGGACTTCTGCGTACTAGGTGGGCATCCTGTACACAAACTTGTACCAACTTCAGCCGCGCATTAGTACCTACTACAGATAAAAAATTATCCTAATATCGTAAATGTAAACTACATTTTTTAATAAATCGTTAATTTTCTACATTCGAGCCTACTAGTAATTATTATCAAATTGAAGTTTCAGCAAAATAGTTTCCTTTTCATTGGTTGCAGATTCTTCTGCAATTTCAAGGATAAGTCAAAACGTTTCATTATTACATGATGTAAGTTTTAGAAGTGATAATGATTATTCCATAAGTTTACAAAACTACAAAAGGAGAAAGTACACTTTTATAGTTACTCTTTTGTGTTAGTAGGTACTTAGTATTTATACCGTTTCTCCGTAATTGTCTTTTTCATACTTGGATGCCGTATTAATTAATTTATCTAACAATCTTCTTTCGTCGTACTTTTCAGTTTGTATTTAAGTGGCGTACTTATTTTAACCTATCTAACTTGTGAAAATTTTTGATATGTGGCATAAATGTGGTTCAAAGTATGATGTCATTATTTTGACATTTTTCGATTTGATAAAAGTTGGTCTAATAGATAATTGAATTTTTTAATTTGTACGATTTTAAGTTTTGTCGTATATGCAGATATTGTAAGACTTCAAGATGCACCTTACTTTTGTTTGCAGTTTCAGGTGTCTGTTATTTCTTCAATTTTCTCATGAAAATCAAATAAGCTGCTACTGTTCATTTTTTTTATAGTTATTCAATTTTTTTCTACGGCCAACTTCAACGTTATGTTAAAAAGTCTATATTTCGGGAACCATTGAAAGTGAGTACTTGATATGTGACACGTCACTAGCTGAAATACAGGACAACAAGTCTACGCCTGCAAAATTATGTCTATATCTACAGGAGCGTGCAAAATTAACGTTCATTTTAAGTAAGTTCAAATTGGTTCAAATCGATGAGTCACTTTTTAAATGGAACATCCTATATATTATTACATGTTTGAATACACTTAATAATTCTCTATCATTAAATGTTTGTATGTGACGTCATGCAACATTTTCAGTTTGGAATATTGGCAACTTGAAAATTTCATAGGCGTACTACTCAACTTTTGATTAATGTCAATCTAATCAGAAAATTGATTGACATTTGATTTACAATTTCAATTTTCAAGAGGCAACGGTATTAATTACATTTACAATTATATACTAACTTCTAATGGACTAACTTATGTACTAACTTCTAGCACTGATGTCTTCGGTGGAAAATCTCTTTCTATCACCAATTCCAATAATCATTAACAAACTCATCTATCAGTTAATTCATTTTAGTTAAAAGTTGAGTACCTACTATGATTTTATAGAATATGTATATGATTTTCAAAGGTTGAATCGATTGCTTGAATGCCGTTTCTACTCCAACAACAAAATTATATTTCTTCAAAAAGTTCCATTAGATAAAAATTACGGGAAAAAGGAAATATTTCAGGAATGGTACAAGATATACATACATCACAATTTCAAAAACCTTTTCAAAATCTAACAAAGATTTCAAAAACTGGAAAAATATAGATGACGGTTTGTTTGGAAAAAGTTAGTTGAACACAATTTCCAACATAATACGAAACATGTTCCGATACTTTTGAATGTCCTTGTATGTACTTAAGTATCCGTATAAGGATATAAATAAAATCTGTCGTATCACTCCTTAATACCTACATCCTCTGCAGTTATTAAAGATGAATGGAAGAGTACTTAATTTAATAAGTTTAAAGTTATATAATTTTACATACAGAACAGGTTATATTTCTTTACTATAATCTATGTATAATTAGAAATACTATATAGAATGTGTGTGTATACAAATTGCAGAGATATTGAATTTAAATAATTAATATGATCATAAAGACATATGTCATAAGATAATTAAAGCGAAAAATATCTGACATGAAAATTGATTTCTTTATGATGAATACTATAGGTTTCTTCGTTGCACCTACACTAACTGGCACTAACTACAACAATTTTCTGTACTGCACTGTAACAGCGGTAAAGAGTGTAGGCTTGTGTACCATATTGTAGTTAGTGTAGGTGCAACGAACAAACCTTATATGTCTAGGTATTCTTTTTGATGACTTAATAATTTGCAGAATTTTACATATTTATGAATAGTAGTAGTGATAGTGAATTAAAATAACGGTATTATAATTGTCTTATTATTGAATTCGCCCTATAGTAGTACCTATAGTAGAGATGACTTTAAATTTGATTTATCGTTTACAGATTTCGGATAAATATAAAATCGAAAGTAGCAGGTAGTTCTATATAGCAGCGAGTGTTTTCACTGTGCTTCAGGCATATTTTATAATAATAAGAATACCTTTATTTCGTCACATGTTTGACATGTTAGAAATACGTCAAATAGTACATATGCAGGATGTGTTGAATACTACTTATTATAAATATAACTATACTACCCTCTACTTGTTTGGAAGTGCAATATAAAATCATTTATACTGTAGCAGTTAAAATTGTACAGAATATATATCCTTCACAGATCTAGTAAACTGCATTTCATTAGTGATGTTTGTCACAGTATCTGGCAAACAGTTAAATAGTTTACTGCCCATGAATAGTATGCCCCTTTGAAATCGACTTGACCTGTGTATCGGTGGCAATAAGAGATCACATCCTCGAGTGCTGTAACGGTGCGACGCACGATGTGAGAACGACATGCGGTGTTTCCTCGCAAAACACAGAACCTCCAGTATATAAGTATCATATACAGTTAACAAGTTGTTTGTTTGGAAATGGTTTTTACACGACTCTATGGTAGTCTAGACCAAGCATGATCCTTATTGCTCTCTTTTGCAGAAGAAGTACACGATCCGAGACAGAGCTCATCCCCCACCAAAGTATACCGTATCTCATGCGCGAGTAAAAGTTACGGTAATAAAAAGTTTTTACTACATACATCGGACACTACAGGATCTCCTTAATTGTGATAACGCGTAACATAATTTTGATAGTTCTGCACACAAATGATCAACGTGGTTTGTCCAGTTCAGCTCTTCATCAATAATCACTCCTAAAATTTTACATGAATTTACTATTTTTAGGTTTGTATCATTTTGAACGACATTTAACGTATTACGCTTAGCTGACTGATTTTGAAACAAAATAAGTACATTTAGTTTTCTCGCTATTTAATATTAATTTGTTTTTGGACATCCAGTCTTATGCAATATACATACAGTACTTGTCGTAAATAAAAAGAAACTAAGTAAACTATTTAGAGGTAAAACATTGACAGCGAATTGCCACTCGAGCAATGTAGCTGAACTTTCGAGCAAAAATCAAAGGAAGTCTTAAATTGTTAAACTGAATGTGGTGACTGCCTAGAAGACCTATGTGATAAGTAAATGTAATAAAATAAAATAATTTGACATAATAAAAACTCTTTCAGTGCTAGAGCAATTAATTATCATCATATCGTCGTATATATGTAGAACACGCTAAAATTAATTAGAAGGTCGGAACTCATATAGGGTTGGGCAAATGTTCCTGGACGGCTTGATTACAAAAAAAAAAAAAACGAAAAGTGATAAGCGGAACCTGGTTTTCGGCAATCTGTATGACTAAAATTATATTATTTGTTTGCGCTTCCAATAAATGAGTGACGTCATCAGCTGTTAAAATAAAGTAATACATATTTGTAAGTCTTTTAAATGAAACAATCTGTGTACAGGTGTCTCAGCGAGACCGTTCATTAGGAGTTTATGGGGTTCTGGCTAAAATGTAAATTTGAAAATTCAGAATTATATACCGGATGTCGCCATCTGCTTTATTCTTTTTAATGGAACACCCTGTATATTTTTACATATTTAAATTTACCTATTTTTAAGCGTTTTGCAGTTATTCGATTTTTCTAAAAAAATATGCTATAGGGGACATTTATTCAAAAAATCAGAGAACACTCGATTTTTCAGATATCAATTTAGAATTCATAATATGCTTAAGCAACATGTTGGAGTATATTTTAGCGCCCAGAACGACTCTCTACGTTGTGTGGTTATTATGGCATGTTAACTCTTCGAAATTTTGATGAAGCATAACTTAATTTTTTCAAATGGCAGCCCCCATGTTTTATTACTTAGTCATCTTCGGCGTCCAATTTTATATCTTTTATGTCTCACATGTCCTATACCAGAAAATTAATAGTTTAGGAGATAATTAGATTTTTTTCAAATGCACTCATAACTTATCGATACTTATCTAGTGTGCCGTGGAAAATAAGCGTTCTCAAAGATTTATTATCAAAGTCTAACGTCAAGATCACACTTCGTCGTTTGATGCTTGTGAGTTAATAGTTTTAAAGAGTTAAAATGGAATGGAAATGGATAACAATAACGAAAACAATATTTACACAAATCAAGAAATTCTTAACGTATTTAAAAAAAATGGGTGCAAAACACTAGAGACACACTTTGTAGATTTTGAGAAGAGAGCCTGTCGAATGCTACTCGCACACATGCTTCTAATTCCTCTCTAGTAGTTGATGTCTACCGATGTCTGGTAGACCAGATCTTTGATGTAAATATTGTTTTCGTTATTGTTATCCATTTTAACTTTGCCGTACTATACACTAACAGCGAAAGGTGAACGAAGTATTCTCCAACAATTCCAACACTTTCTCAAATACTTTTTCTGTTACTAATTATTATATTTTTATTACTGTTAATAGATTGTTGTATTTGCCCTCTTTTGTTCAATATTTTCCAAAAACTTGAATTTAGATATAAGGTAATAAAATATATTCTAACTTAACTGAGGATTTATAATAAGTAATAATATACAGGATGTTTAATTTAAACAAATTACATGATATTTTGACAGTTGATATCGTTACTCATTAATTGAAGGCATTAAAAAATTTTGGTCCTACAGATTGTCGAAAACTTGGATCTGTTATCACTTTTCGTTCTCTTGTAATTAAGCGTTCCGGAACGTTTACACAACCTTGTAGATACATTTTAAAACATATCTAGATAGAAGTACAACCAGGGCCGCGCCATCCACGTGTGCAATGTGTGCGGCGCACACAGGCGCCAGGTGCAAAGGGGCGCCAAAGAACGCCAAAATTCGATAAGCACCTAAAGGCGACCCTAAACCGTATTAGGCATAACAAATAAAAAGTAGAATTTTTAAGATCTCCCATTTACATGTTTTTGAAAACTGAATTTTTATGGGCGCCACGGAAATTTTTGCACACAGGCGCCACCGAGTGTTGGCGCGGCCCTAAGTACAACTACTGATTAGAACAAGACCATATCTTATACCAAAACTATAAATGATACCATCAGGTTAAACTTTCGTTAGAAATTAGTTAAACATTCTTCATTATAGCTGAAACGGTTAATCAAACTATGGATGCTTAATTTAATTTAATAACTATAAAACTAAATGTATTTTGTAAAAGCAGGAATTTGTAAAGACTTATCTCTTTTTAAGAGTGTTGTTAAGATATCAATTATGTAAGTACCTATATGTTACATCAGTTATCAATAAATCAATAGAATCAATAAAAAAATGGTACATCTTTATAAGCATAACAGTATAATTATGTTCACGAAAATAAATATAAAAATATATAAAGCATTTTGTAACACAAAAATAGTATTTAGATAATCCGACAGGCATCATTTAATCTAAACATTACATAAGAGAACATACTAAAGTATTAAACATATTAAATCACCGGTTATCTAAACATAAATACTTTATTTATTTACCTAGTTAATAATTTTAAAAAACAACCTGCTCCCTTATTGGTAGTAACTTCGCACGAGTAAGAAACAGTCATAGCACACACAATTTCACATAAAAAATCTTTTTAATCACTAAAAACTTTAAGCGTACGATGGATCAATCCATACTTTTAAATAATTGATGTCAATCATCTCAGTTATCGCAAAAGCAATAAAGCGATATAATTGTAGTTCAAAAATTTACGCACTGTATTTACGGGATAAGCATAATTTTCTTTTCGCGAGTCTCGTCGAATAAACGAAAGGTTACTTAAACAGGTATTAATATTGTACGCATTATACAACTCTGTGTTACCAACTACTGCTACAACGATATTGAATTAAATATGTGATTAATCCTACTATTTAAAGAACTGACACCGGTTTTAGATCCGAATTGAGTAATTGGTGATTCCGTTCTCTATCGAAATTTACGACCTTTAATGCTAGAGCGGTTTATTTACTAACGAACTGTACTGGATGTGAAAAATGACGGATACTAAACATGTACGCATCATGTGGTATACACACAAATTTGAAACATCATCGTATAGAATAAAAAAATGCTTAAATTTCGGCTCACGCACATGTGTTACAACGATCAAAACAATAAGTTCATAATAACTACTTATAATACATACTTGAAGTGATCCATTTAGAGAAAGAAGAAATTTAATAAGAAGGCGTGAATTACTCAATTAATCTTAACACAGAGATGACAAGTACAATTACTCCTAAATTGCAAAGAACGCCTACGATTTTTTACTTTACTTTAAAAAGAAAATTGTTTTTATTTCCTTAGATGCGGGAGATAAAAAACTGCCAAGGAACCGTTTACGAATATGCAAAATAAGTAAGGCGTATTAACTTGTTAAGTCGAGGTCTTGCAGAAATGTACTTGATGTAATATAAGGATTTGTCTAATTATCTAAGACAAACAACTTGAAATGTGTTTTTGAAATAATTTCGTGATATTTTTATTATTATTTAATGTTTCATTGTTAATATTTGCACTTTTAGCAAATCTACTAAGCTTTTCACACTACAAATTTACTAATAACCACCGAATATGCAGTTTCAACGAGTAGATGTAGCAGTGACGAGCAGATACTGAGAAAAGATAATACTCCTATTTTATAACAGACATAATTCACTTATAATTACAATTTGTTCCGACGGTTCTTGCCAGGAGAATATAAATGTATTAGTAAAAATAAATTGGTCAAATAACTACTATGTTATGAACACCATTTATTTATATTTAAGTGAATTTTAAAAACTACTAATTAAATGAGCAATGAGACGTTGATCATATCTCATATAGATAGACGAAAATTATTGGCACAAGAGTGATTGCGGAAAATTATGATGGAGACATGGCTGTTTAGAACCTTCATTTCTCTACTTCACAGTTCTTGTAATTTCTATAGTGCCATATGAACTGTTGAACAATATTTTGCTTTCTTAATACATTCGGCAAATTATGCATCGAAGTTAATAATTTGCAGAGAAACACAAATGCAAGAGCAAATAACAAAAAAAAAATTAATTTATTTTATATAGAGAATATTTACAATAATGGTAATTCAAAACAGTGAACTTTCTATAGGTCCGCTAACACAAAATAAATAAAAAATGATACATTAAAAATTTTTAATTTTTTCTAAACTTAGTAGTGAGTGTTAGATTCTCTATTCAAAATAACCTCAAACATTCGGGTCTTCATTCTATCAATTTGGTCAATGTTGAAATAGCATTATCATATCAACAACTCGTTATCGCACGTTGTAGTTCTTTGACGGTACCATATTCTTTATTATTGGCATATACCTCTTTATATAACAATATTCCCCAAAGATTTTCGATGGGGTTTAGGTCGGACCAGCGAACAAGTCATTGTAGTATAATTATTTCGTTTTGATGAAACCATTATTTGTTGAAATTATGAATAATTATATTGTCTTGCTGAAATATCTAGTTTTGCGTCGGTAATTTTTTACTAAGTCTATGAGAACCATTTGCAGAAGTTCTATATAAAAATTAGAACGGATAAAGGTCGTTCACTGCAAATCGTGCCAACAATATTTCGAACCATCAGACTGGTCAAAGTTAAATTTCTTCTCGTCAGAAAATATGATGTTGTTCCATTTATGATTCCATCTCATATAATCTTGCGCAAATTGTTGCTCCTATTAACATTTATTTTCTACTTTTACATTTAACAAACAAATAAAAAACATTTGCTGCACTGACTTTTATTATGTCCTCATTTTTTCGAAATATCTCGATTAATATTAATTTGAGGTCATATGTGGTTTACTATTTTTCTATTCACAACTTATTGCTCTTTTAGAATTTTATAAAAAAATACCATATGCTATTTGAAAAAAAGAGTTGACCTTGCAATGATCTTTGTGTCTTTCTTTATAGTGATAACAGTAGCGCCATCGAATGAACCGCTTCATATAGTTAAACTTTTGTCTAATACTTTTCTTCATAACACTAATTGTTTCGAAGATATTACAGTGTTACACTTTAAATGGACCATCCTGTATATATTTAAACTATTGAATATATTTAAAGGCGTTTCCATTTTAAATTTTATGATTATCGCAACAGGCAAAAGTACTGATGCTAATAATACAGCTCAATTGGAAATTTTTATTGCCAATTGATGAAAAATATAATATATGCGGGTGTCTCCTAAAATTTATGTAAGTATAATGAAATATGACAAATATACTTTACCAAGAAAAGTACATAAAACTTTTTAAAGTTGTCATGAATGAAATTTAGTCATGAATAAACTTTGCCAATTTTACATTTAATTTAAATTATAAGAAAAAATTTAGGCACTGTATTTACCATTGGACGGTTAAGTGTGCTCACTGATCGTAACATATTTATATACGACTTCTATTGCAAACTAATTTCCAATTCAAAGTTGCTATTCTTCGGCCAACTATTCGTATTGTGGCCGACCGTAAACCCCATCACGCTCCTATAAGTCCGATCTGTGCGAGTGGTAATTATATCTATTATATTTAATCATGAAGACTACTTATCAACGCTGAGAATATTATAAAGGGCGAGTGATCTAACCTTTTCTTTATGCTGCTACCATAAAATCGATAGATTTATGGATGCTGACAATAGAAATATTATTCATTTTTCTGAAGTAAGATGGTTACTTCGTGGGAAAATCACGAATAGATGCTTTCAGAATTAAAATCAACTAATCCAGTTTCGAAGGGCTGTCACTTTTCAGTGTTCATCAATTTCATATGATGTAAATATTCTCTCTCGGTAATCCTTTATTCAAACATGCAAAACAAATTCCTTTAAAACCTACTGTCGCAATTTATACGTATACACCACATTCCATTCTAAACTAATTTTCCATTTTAAATTACCTATTATATGTATGTGCGCATAAATTAAAGTATATTTCCAATGTATATTACTATAAGTTTGTCCTTGAAATTTTTGTAATACACATATTTTCTTCTTTCTTATGCATAATGGTTTACGTTCTTTTAGAATTTATCTGCACATTATTCTTTAATGGTAATTTGCTTGTTTGGATCTATAAATATCAATACATAACTTAATAGTTTCGATTTCTCTAGTTGGAAGGATTTTTTTACCTTTTTATTCTAGGTCAAGGTATACATAAAATAATATATGTTCGAAACAATTAGTTTCATTTACGTTTTATAAATTTGTTAATTTGTTGTTTAAAGTATGAGGCATATGAAACAGGCTATAAGGAAATCTCTCGGATCAGTTCCCACACATTATGATGGTCTACAGACGATAGGATCGGTTGTATAATCCGTTGTACAACCGTAGTTTATTCGACGGTTTAAAGCGGCCTACAGATGAAACGATCGGCTGTACAATCTGTTGTAACGTCGTAGTTGGTTCGACGGTGCGCGTGTGGAGAAAAACAGCGACTGACTTGTCTTTACATTTTTATTTTCAACTTGTAGTACTGGTACGACATACGATAGGTCGTACAACCGGTCGTTTGGTCTGTAGACCGCTTTACTCACAAACATGCACAATATCTGTCAAGTCAATACTTTGTAATATACATATTTATTCTATAAACTTAATTATTTCCCCAATCATACCATATTCGTATACTGATAGAGAACATTTTCAAAGCATTTTAGTGCATTATAGATAACTACGACGTGAATATGTGTAGTACATATGGGTAAAAATATGGAGTTCCCTAGCAGCCGCCTCATGTGAGGCTCCTTATTTCAAATAATAGAGAAGGTAAACGAAAAGGCAGTCAAACTGAAAACAAATTAATACACAGAAAAAACTTTTGAATTATTGGTTGGTTCTGAAGGACATTTTCTGCATTATCATGCGAACATTCATTCTCTAAAGTATATGTAATAGGGTGAATTGAGAAACGCGTTTTTTTCTGCAATACAATTCTAATAGCACGGAAAACTTGAGCATAGCCGTCATTATAAATAAAAAAATATTAAAAAAATTTTTTTTCAAAATTTGAAATCGGGCAGAAGGCCTAAAGTTACCCAAAAAAAGTCAAAATCTCTGTAAATTAAAAAAAAATGCAAAAATTACAAAAAAAAACATTTTTTGTTGTAATAGTGAAAAAAGTGTTTTTAAGAGTAATGCATACAAAAAGTAATTAGACCCATTCTTGTTTTACTGAATTCGCGCAAAAGACCTAAAGTTGCGAGCAGGGTTGCCGCCCTGAAAATATTATGTTGGCTATGATAATGGATGAGAGACCACACATTAGAGAACTTGGCTACAGGAGGATCCTTAAATCCAGAAATGAGCCATCGGCTGAAGGTTAGGTAAGAGACTTCAAAATACCTTCAATAAATTTTAGTGCAAACGACTATACCGAAGTAATTGATTGGTCAATCTGCAAGTTAACACCGCCGCCACTACTGTCCAAGATGCCAACTGAACACATTGCTTCTTTGTTGAAAGACAAAGCGCTATCAGCGTTTAACTACCTCAAATTCCCATGACACACCCAGTCAGTTGAGAGGTATGTAAAACTGGTTACAGAAGTAGCAGAAAAAGTGTGCGGGCATGAAAATCGAGATGGTTATATTAGAGCTACTTTAAAATCAAGACAGCTGATGCCCACATTTAATTAAAAGTCAGAACTCAAAGGGGCTTCTATGTAAATAATCCTTTGCCTACAACGAACATATGCATTGTACAAAGTAAATAGTTACTGTAAATATTGTAAATAAAATGCACCCTGGTTGGTTGGTTGCGTAGGGTGGATGTGGAAATCACTTGTTAGAGTCTTATTACAAACCCAATGTATTAAATAAACACTCATCAGATATGGAAAAACGGCGTTTTTACGGGACTATACTAACTTATACTATAATTTAGACCTTTTGCACGAATACAGTTAAGGAATAACAGGTCTGAAATTATTTTTTCTGGATTGGGAAAACTATTTTGAATGGTTTTTACACTATTACAAATTAAAAATAAAACTATGGGTTTTGGCACATAAAAATTGTCGCAAATCATGAAATATCGTTTTTTGCGATACAACCCGCAACTTTAGACCTTTTGCGCGAATTCAGTAAAACAAGTATAGGTCTAATTATTTTTTGTATGCGTTATGGACACTCTTAAACACACTTTCTTCACTATTACAACAAAAAATGTATTTTTTGTAATTTTTGATTTTTTTTTAATTTAGCGGTATTTTGACTTTTTTGGTAACTTTAGGCCTTCTGTGCGATTTTAAATTTTGAAAAAACATTTTTTTAATATGTTTTCATTTATAATGACGCCAATGCGCAAGTTTTCCGCGTTATTAGAATTGTATTGCAGAAAAAACGCGTTTTTCGATCCACTCTAATATGTAATAGACTTTTATATCTTGCCCCCATACATATTCTTATTCATGTAATTTTTTAATTACATAAATACTTAGAATTATAGTGAAATTTTATTCGATAGCGATTTAACTATACATATGTTAAGCTCGCATTAAGAAATTATCGGTTTAGGAATTTATAAATGATCCCTTGCATATGAAACTGGATTTAATAGAAAAATATATTGTATATACATAGATAGTAATTTACATACGTAGTAATTTACATACAGTTGACCATACTATTACTGCTTTGCATTCGGGAACCGCAATAAAGCATACTTTTAACAGGTTTTGTGGCAGTTTGAGTCGATTCTAAATCAACCGAGTGTACATACGGTTCAACTTTATTGCTAAGCGTTCGTTTTAAGATGTCCGGCATAGTACCTATCAATTATATAAATTTGCAAAGTCATATTTCTCCTATAAATTGCAGTAAATCATCATCAAGCATTGTACAAAATTTTTAGGAGATCTGTTCAAATATAATATTCAATTCTTTTTGTTAATAAGATGATTTTTGTATCTGTGGTGGATGCTAGTTGCTTCGGTTTCTTAAGCTGTATTGATAGTTTGACTGCAACTTTGGCTGTCTAGCTTGTGTGTGTGTGTGTAAATGTGTTCAATGGCTTTGTTACAGCATTATTGTGCTATTTATAATACAGCGCTGTTAGTGATTTTGATCTTATCAACGAATGGTAGATCAAACGGGATACAGCGAGCGAGAAAAATGTCTCCGTCCCGTTGAAGAATTAAGCCCCAGCCATTTTCCACTTCACTGATTAGCCGCTTAATCACGCACCTATCGACCCGTTTAAAAACTATTACCAACAAAAGCTACAAATTAACCAGGGAAAAATTACAATAAATAACTAAACAGTATTTCAAATTAATTAATTGTAGTTTATTATTATTTAAATCAAAAACTTAAGATTACTGCCATAGGAAATTTAGATATGCAGCTTATAGATTGCAATTCAGAGAAAATATATAATTGAGTCGTAAGATATTGCAATTTGCAAGAGTATAGTTACTTGAAAACAATGTAAACAACCACGTACAGATTTTCTCATTAAATATGTGAAATCATACTGACCGTAACAATAAATAAAGTAAATAAATTTAATACTCATATACGAGTTTTCTATATTCCAGTGCACTTACATAATTTAAAAGGAACCTAAATAAACGATAGCCGGATATTTAAGGTTGATTCTCTAATAATACTCTAATTTTAAATAGTGTAAGGCCAAACCAATATGATATTAGAATGTATTAAATATCTAACATATTGTTATTGCTTGTTATAATATAATAATTGATGTTGTAATTTCTTTAAATTGACAAGTATAGGGTATATTATATATACATTTTTTTTAAAGAATTTTAGCGAGGATTTCGATAACGGTAATAGTGGCATTTATTTCTTTATACCATTATAATTGAACAAGTTATTACCAATTAAAGTAACTATTACTCGTTCTTTTGTATGTAAAATATTCGTATGTTGACCTACACAAACATACAACCTCACGCAGTACACTAAATGTATAATGACAGAGATAATAATAATAATAATAATAATAATAATAATGATTTATTGTCCAACAGAAGTAATTCCAATAACAGGACAAAAATAATACACATGTATATATAAATACATACAAAAAAGTAAATAAACTTAGATGTCATTAATGGTACCAAAGAAGATATCATTGTAATGGAGGTCAGCAGAACGACACATAGTAGCAAGTGGTGAAGCAGTAAGGATGTTAGATCTAGAGAGAGGAAGAGAAAACGAAGTGAAGGAACGTGAGGTAAATCGGGGAATACGAAAGTTAAGGGAAGAAAGAAGAGACGGGCTATCAATAACTCCATGGACCAACTTCCATATGAAACGGGCACCTTGGCATTCACGGCGAAGTCCCAGAGATGTCATACCATGTCTATGGAGTAGCGATGTATAGTCAATCCCACGTTCCGGATACACTCCATCGGCTTTGAAGGATAGATATTTAAGAAAGCGACGTTGTACTTTCTCAATTGAAAGCTGAAGGTAGATGTAGTGTGGTGACCAGACTTGTGACGCATATTCCAATTTACTAACAACGAATGTAAAAAATAACGTCTTTAGTAGTTGGTCGTTTTGAAAAAATCGCGAAGCACGTATAACGAAGCCCAGTGTTCTTGATGCAGACAAGGAAAGATTTGAAATATGTTGAGAAAAGCTCATCCTAGAATCGAAGAGTACCCCAAGGTCATTGAAGGTGTCGACCTTCTTCAACAACTGGCCATTAACAATATAAATAGATGCAGTTGGATTCCGTTTGCGAGTGTAGGAAACAAAACAGCATTTGCCAATATTCAATTTCAACCTATATCTAGTACACCAGTCGATAATGTATTGAATATTGTTCTGTAAGTACAGAACGTCATCCCAACTAGCTATAGACCCATAAACTTTTATATCGTCTGCATACGCAAGTACAGGACAGGATAGGTTTTCTAAAAGATCGTTTATGTATAAAACAAAGAGTAGAGGGCCTAAGCTTGAACCCTGCGGCACACCAGAAGATGGAAAAAAGGTGAACGATTTATAGCCATTATAGTGGACATAATTACATCTACCGATTAAATAAGACTGGATTAATCGTAAAAGGAGGAGCTTAAACCAAAGTCAGAAAGCTTCTGAAGTAAAATCATGTGGTCAACAGTATCAAAGGCGCTACTAAAATCGGTATACACAACGTCAACTTGTCCTTGCTTATCTAAATCTTCACGAATGTATTGGCAGACCGTTACGAGGTTGGTGACTGTTGAACGTCCACGTACGAAGCCATGTTGATGAGGCGATATAAATGACCTAGTGTTTTCATATAGGTAAGAAAAAATCACATTCTCATACACTTTGGCAAAATTGGACAGAATGGATATAGGTCTGTAGTTGTTAATTTCAGATTTTGCACCTTTCTTGAACACAGGGCAAATCCTGGTTCGCTGCTATAGATGAGGGAAGGAAGATGTTTTTATCGACAAATTAATTAGCATAGTTAAAGGTTTGGCAAAAACTGTTCCAAGTTTGCGTAAAATAAAGGACGGTATCAAATCATCTCCAGCTACAGCGTTGTCAGGAAAGGAACACATAATTTTAATTACATCCTCTTCAACTATAAGTGGCAAAGAAAATGGTATACGACTGGTCAAAGACTCAATATCAGTCAAAGATGACTCAGAGATATAGTTAGAATAAAATTTAGTAGCAAAACTATCAACAATTGCCTGAGGCGTATCTACTACAGCACCATTAAATGACAAAATACCTGGAATCCTAGTTGTGCCCTGTCTGTCGCGGATGTAATTAAATATCTTTCTAGGATTAGATGTAATATCGGCCTCAATAGACTCCATATACGAGGTATAAGCCACCGAAATCTGTGTTTTACAAAGTGAACGCAGTCTCTTGAATTCATTCTGATAGTAAAGCTTTCCTGTAGCAGTCCATTTACGTCGGTAATATGATTTAAGCTTAATATTGGCTATTATATTCGGGGTAAACCATGGTAGGTAATGTGCCTTCCCAGATGTAGACGAAAACTTCGGAACACATTCATCAAAAATGCCGTAAAGATTGTAATAGAATTTATCTAATGCATCATCAACATCCTTCATCTCTTCCAGACAGGACCAATCCATGTTTTTAAGCTGAACGTGTATTTGTTGAAAGTTTGTACGTCGAAAATTGTACCGCAGATTTGAGTTAGATGGAAAGGCTGAGGGTGAAGACTTATGAAAATTTAAAGTGACAGCTAAAGCAGGATGATACGGATCCGTAGGTACAAAAGGTAAATCATCACGTTCTATATCGAGATTACATTCAACATTCGAAAAAGCCAGATCTAAAAGTCTTCCATCACAATTTGTTATAGTATTAAACTGTTTCAGATCAAGTGAGTTAGAGCAGCAGGAGAGCGAGATAATGTACCATCTTTGGCAATTTAAATGCGATTTTTTTATCGGGGAATGTTGATTTTGTAAATAAAGGCTTTGCTTTAAAGTGAATTTAATTACTCTAAAGAAGTTCATCAAAGCACTACTCTCTTTTAGAGAAATTAAATTTGCTTCAAAGCGTAGCCTCTATTTAGTAAATGGAAATTCCTTGCTGAAAAATTCGCATTTAATTTGCCAAAGATGGTATATATGAAAACGTCGACAAATGCCAATAAAAAACCAAAGAAATGCCTATAATAGGCGCTCACCGCTTTTCGGTGAAATTAGATCTTGCATTCGGAGTAGCGCTGATGAGACCTGGAAGGTCGAAACCACGTGGTCCGCTTCTAGTGCTTGATCTATTTTCATTGCATTCGCCCGCAGGGTGAATTCCAACAATATACCATGAGCGCCTATTATAAAGATGGTATATTCAGAAAATCCATACCAAGTTATTTAATGGACATGTAATTAAGTTGTAGTAACTTATAGGTTTTTTGTAAATTTTCCACGTACTTTTCGAATTATTTCTCTTGTTCATTTACAATAAACATATTTGTAATAAACACGAAATTTAAAAAGTCGAAATTATTTATGTTGTATATTCAGTGGAAGCTTAAAAAAATGTCAACAATTCGGAGGAATTCAAATGATACTCCTCATTATAACATCACTCAGCTCGTTTTTTCTGTTTCTTAGAGCTGTTACTTTCAATAAGTATGCATTCGCTCTGGTACCTTTTTTCAGTCGTCCAGACTTCGGTTTCAATATTAGCTCTGATATTAGGTAATTACGTCTTATAAAAATGAAATAGATTTTATTCGAAAGAACTATGAACATACTTTATTCAAACAAAAGCATTTGTCAATTCATTCATCCGGATTTTTTTTTCTATACAGGTTTACTTTATACCCAAAATTATATCAAATACATATTAAGAATAAAATTAAAAGTAAAATGCTTATTATTGTATGGAAACTTTCACTCTTAGTTTAGATTATTTTATACATTTCGAACGGTACGCCCGTATATAATTTATATCTTTGATATTTGAAATCTTTGATCTTTGAAAATACAAGGTCGATAATCCAATACTAAAAACCAGTAATCTTGAATATGACGACATTTGATATTGACACAATTTTCGAGAAATATCTTATTATTCTCTTGAATGAATGGGTATAATGTAGTTGATGTTATACTTTTAACTAAGAAACCTACATAACTTTACGGAAATATAAGAACATTGGAACATTATATAACTTTATTTTAAACTTTTTAAGTTTAGTTCAAAGTAAACATGATATAAAAACCTTATATTTGTTATTTATTTATGAATACAAGCTCTATTATATAGTAATCATATTCGTTTGTATTTTTCTCATGATATATGAAATTTAAATTTTTGTAAATCGTTTTTACGGAATCAAGTTTGTAAATAAGAAGTTAGCCTTCCAACTTCACAATGAAAGTTTACTGTACTATTTATTTTATATCCTTGTTGTTTATTAATATATTTTGAGTCGAATGATCGTTCAATCTAAATATATACAGCTACCCGCGAAAGTATTCGTCCAGGTAAAAAATCGCTTGTTTTACAAATAGAAGATGAAAAACGATTTCTTTCGCCACAAATCGATCACTAACGACCAGAACGGCTTAAATGTGGAATATTTCTCTAATAAGTTAATTATGAAGAAAGTTACAAGCATTGAAGTACACATGGAAAAATTCACCCCTCCTTTCTGGTGAAAGTTGAATTAAATTTGTGTCACTAAAAGAAAGAGTATGATTTGTTCATCCAACATTCCAAATTCGGTATGATTATTTGCAGCGGTTTCAAAGTTAGGAATTTTTTTAAAGCCACTCCGCTTCGCGTCGTGGCACTTTACGAAATAGAGGAGAAAATCGCGTGCGACTGGCATTACAGAGCGTTCGTAACGTTAAAACTTGGTTAATTCAGTGACCACTCCGCTTCGCGTCGTGGCATTTAAACTCGTTACTCGTGCTTTAAAAGCTTGATTATGCACTAGTGTCATAATATACTATTTAACACTAGTCCGAAAATGTTTATAACGCTAATGGCAGTTAGCTACTTTATTGAAAATAAAGTAGGTTTATTGAAAATTGATTAAAATAAAGGCATATGAAACTGCGTTTTAAGTATATATTGCTTCACATGCTTAGAATTTCACAGAATTGCAGTAAAAGTATCATATGCATATGTATGTAACGCAACTTTGACCACGCATATCTCGACAACCGTTGAGAATACGACCTATGTTTGTAAGTTTTTTTCTTGTTTTTGACCAAGGAATCGCTATACAAAAACCTCGAAGTTCCTCTCGTCGGACATCCTGTATAATTATGGCCAAAATAATAACAGTACAAAATTAAAAACTCAACTAATTTTCCAGCTATGATCAAAATTGTCATCTAACCATCCGGTGACGAATTTAATAAAGTACTGTAAAATATATAAAAGTCAACTGTAGTCGTACAGCTCGGGAAAGTCCCGTATTTTTTCACCATTTAGCGCGCGGTCAAAACCCACACAACACAACTAGGTACATGACAACTATCTCCACTAAATAGGTACATAAGAAACATTCACATAGATATGCAGGATATTTTGATATCGTGTATACACGATATCAAAAGGCCTCCATTTTACATTCATATCTATAGAGCATTTCGATGAAAACGATCCATCTTAAATAAATGAAAACGTCAAGAAATACGAAAAAAAACGCCGAGACAGGTCGATTCTCGTTTGAAACTAAAAATTTGTTCGTCAATAAGGGAGGCAGACATGGTTTTGCCTTACTGGTGAGAGTTTCCTCTCTTCAAATAAAAATCGACATCGGCGTTTATTCGCATTTCTTGACGTTTTCTATGTATTTAAGGTGGACCCTTCTTATTGGAATGCTCTGTATATATACAGATGTCCGCATAATCCAGTAGATATATAATTTTTAACTTTGGGTTAGGGAATTTATTACAAATATTTTTATTATAATGGAACATGAGAAATAATTGGAAATCGTTTACAAAAATCTAAAGGTTACTACTGAATTACCTCCCAGTAAACACAACTACATAACATTTATATAGCAGCAATAGAACACCGATAATTTAAACAGCAGTTGTTATATAACTTGTAACATACATGTAACATACATTTAGAGAGATAAGACATGCCTAACAGAATGTTTCTGTAATGTATCAAATACACTTCTTGAAATATTTATGTACTATTTTTGAGACATATATGTAATGTCAATTGCAGTGGCGGTTTCTGCTATGGTTTGCAGGTTTGCGCAACCACTAAAATTAATAGATTTAATTTAATGAAAAAAAAGCGTAATTCTACATTTTTTAAATTATAAATCAAAAATTTGTACTACCTCACAGTAAATGAACTATTATAAATTACTTATAATAGGTATATCTAATTGGATATGAATACGTTAAATAAATGAGAGAGTAACACACTTGGTTTGCAGACTCATTGCAATCCACGAACGTATAATATCGCTATACGGCTGACGAACTTTGTCGAACGTCTTTCGGGTATATTTCCATAAACGACAATAGTGTTGCAGCCGCAGTGCAACCAAAACCTAAGACGTATTTCTAGATTACGGTGCAACGGTATAAAAGCAAATCAAAAAGTTGTATTTGTGTGTTTAAAAGTGTTTATGCTCTTTATTTTTAAATAATAATGAATTCAGTGCAGAGTTTAATAGTGGATCCGTTCTATGAAAGAACGTATGCCGAAAAAATTGACATAAAGCGGTTGGGCAGACCTGTTTCGAATTTAAATCTGAAACAAACGGTTTCCAGTAAGGCGCGAACTTTTAATAGACTATTTAATAACGATGTTTATAATAAGCATTTGTGGATTTGCGGTTGTAGTATAAAAAATGCATTATTCTGCTTTCCTTGCTTACTATTTGAAGGTGAAGAATTATGGACGAAAATGGGTTTAACCGATTTAAATCATTCAATTATTATTTATCTGTAATAGTTGACGAAACTACAGACGTATCAAATAAATATCAAATGACCGTAGTATTTAGCTAATGGTAAGCCTGTTGAACGATTGAACGAGAGATCATGACGCGAAAACGTTATTCTTGCAGAACTAGAAACACACGTTAAAGATAACGAAAGAAAATTGATTGCCCAGACATATGATGGGGCAGCCGTCATGGGCGGATCGCGTAATGGGGTACAAGCACGTAATAAACAAACTTACAAATACGCTGGTTACGTACACTGCTACGCGCATCAGTTAAATTTAGTTATGTTGAATGCTGCCTCTGCCAACACTAATGTCCGTATATTCTTTGCAAATTTACAAGAAATTTGTACCTTTTTTTCAAATAGTTCCCAAAGAGTTGCAGTATTGGATGAAACAGTTAAAAAGCGGCTGCCTCGTTCGGCCCCAACGAGATGGAATTTTAATTCCAGAATTGTCGCCACTGTGTTCGAACACAGAGAAGAAATTATAGAAACAATGCGAAGAATTTTGAATGAAAGTAAAACTGTAAATATCACTACTATCAATCAAGCTTCAGGTTATATTACGCTTCTTACTAATAAGAGTTTTATCTTCTGGTTAAATCTATTTTACAAAATTTGATTTGATTTCACTAAATTTGCAACCCCCACATTTTTGATGCACGAGCCGCCACTGGTCAATTGTAATATAAATACAATATTTAGCAGACAATATATAGAGCTATTTTACATCTATATGTATTATATCTTGAATTATAAGTGTGTCCCAAAATGTCCGCAACAGCCCTGTAAGTCCTGTGTTATAGTCGTAATAAGAAAGTGTTTCAAATAAAAGGTGTTCCAAGTTATAAGATCTACTTTGTGATATGAAGAGATTTAGAAAATTTTATACAGCCTGGTTATTATGTCGTTACTTCTTTTCATCTCTTATGGCAGCCATCTTGAATTCGCTTCCAATCGAAAAATATTATAGGAAAAAGTTATTCAGAATTATGAAATACCGCTGTATGCAAAATTTCAACTCGATCGTCAAATATCTATTTTTCCCGTGTATTATCTATCGCGGTGGCCCAAAATGTCCGCAACAGCCCTGTAAGTCCTGTATTATAATCGTAATAAAAAAGTGTTTCAAATAAAAGTTGTTCCAATTTACAAGATCTACTTTGTGGGATGAAGAGATTTCGAAAATTTTATACAGCCTGGTCATTATATCGTTACTTCTTTTCATCTCTTATGGCAGCCATCTTGAATTCGCTTCCAATCGAAAAATGTTATAAGAAAGAGTTGTTCAGAATTGCGGAATATCGCTATGTGCAAAATTTCAACTCGATCGTCAAATATCTATTTTTCCCGTGTATTATCTATCGCGGTGGCCCAAAATGTCCGCAACAGCCCTGTAAGTCCTGTGTTATAGTCGTAATAACAAAGTGTTTCAAATGAAAGTTGTTCCAAGTTATAAGATCTACTTTGTGGGATGAAGAGATTTCCAAAATTTTATACAGCCTGGTCATTATATCGTTACTTCTTTTCATCGCTTATGGCAGCCATCTTGAATTCGCTTCCAATCGAAAAATGTTATAAGAAAGAGTTGTTCAGAATTGCGGAATATCACTATGTGCAAAATTTCAACTCGATCGTCAAATATCTATTTTTCCCGTGTATTATCTATCGCGGTGGCCCAAAATGTCCGCAACAGCCCTGTAAGTCCTGTATTATAATCGTAATAAAAAAGTGTTTCAAATAAAAGTTGTTCCAATTTACAAGATCTACTTTGTGATATGAAGATATTTCGAAAATTTTATACAGCCTGGTCATTATGTCGTTACTTCTTTTCATCTCTTATGGCAGCCATTTTGAATTCGCTTCCAATCGAAAAATATTATAAGAAAAAGTTATTCAGAATTACGAAATACTGCCGTATGCAAAATTTCAACTCGATCGTCAAATATCTATTTTTCCCATGTATTATCTATCGCGGTGGCCCAAAATGTCCGCAACAGCCCTGTAAGTCCTGTGTTATAGTCGTAATAAAAAAGTGTTTCAAATAAAAGTTGTTCCAAGTTATAAGATCTACTTTGTGGGATGAAGAGATTTCCAAAATTTTATACAGTCTGGTCATTATGTCGTTACTTCTTTTCATCTCTTATGGCAGCCATCTTGAATTCGCTTCCAATCGAAAAATATTATAAGAAAAAGTTATTCAGAATTACGAAATACCGCTGTATGCAAAATTTCAACTCGATCGTCAAATATTTATTTTTCCCATGTATTATTATCTATCGCGGTGACCTCTTAAGGTAATCTGTTATTTTGGTTCAATTTAATGATTTTAGTTGAAGTAGACACTAACAATAAAAAGTATTTATTTACGTAGGAAATACTAAACGTTTTATTTTCTAAAGAAAAATCACGGGAAATATTATAAGGAGTAATTATGAAAATTAAAAAAAAATGTGTGATAATATAAAAAAACAACCGTATACGAAAAATAATAAATAATAATACATTGCAGACTAACGCTTAAAATGAAAGCAAACAAAGCAAGAATATGACAAAAAAGCAATCACTCCACGAAACCTCCTTCATTTGCCATATATGCCCCTGTTCGATGATTGAATTCGTCCATAACACTGTAGAGCACAGTGGCTTTTATCCCGTTTGCGCACTCCAGGATGACATCTTTCAAATGGTTGTGGTCTCCGAACGGCCGATGGCTATAGACTTGGTTTTTCAGATAGCCCCAAAGGAAAAAATCCAGCGGTGTCAAATCTGGATATCTGGGCGGCTACTGAACTTGGGATGTCCGAGTGAATATTTTATGTACTCCGAAATTCACTTCCAACCATTCTTGAATGCCAGCCGAAGCGTGGCAAGGTGCCCCGTCATGCTGGAAGTGCATGTTACAACGAATATGGAGAGGCAAGTCATCTACAATCGGTTCCAGTACATTTTGCAAGAACTGAAGGTACTGAGCAGCATCCATGCAATTTTGTAAAAAAAATGGTCCAACTAATCGCGTGTCCAGAATTCCGCACCATACATTAACTTTTTCATAATACTGGTCCCTACTGTTGACTGTGAAATGTGGATTATAATTTGCTCAGTACCGACAATTCTGGGATGAAACCGTACCATTCGTGTAGAAAGTCGCTTCATCAGAGAATAAAATATTCCGGTGAAAGTTAGCATTGGCTTCCATTTCTCCTTGCATCCACGCACAAAAATTGAAACGACTTTCATGGTCATGTTGTTGCAACCGGCAGATAAATTTAGGTTTATACGGCTTCAAACCATTTTTCTTGAGTAATCGCTGAATATTAGAACGAGATAGTTCGGTCTCTTGCTCAATCTGCCGGATGGAAATGCGCGGATATTCGGTAATCCGTAACTGGCCATCGCCTGTGGTTCTTCTTAAACTTATTTTCTACACTTCCAGCTTCCTTAAAATTTTGTACAATACGAGCTATCGTTGAATAATGTGTATTCTTGCCAGGATACCGCAAATTAAATTGTCTTGCCGTATTCCGGCAATTTTTTTGGTTTTCTTCATATAAAATAATTATCTCAATTTTCTTCTCCTTGGTAAATTTTGGTGCCATTGTTGTGAAATTAATGTCACGTATTTATTTCTGGCTCACTTATGACTCTCAAGCTCATCACCTCTGTTTTAGATTCGATTTTGCTACTTGATTTTTAGGCCATAATCCACTCAGTAAATACCGAACTAAAATTTTGCATACGGCGGTATTTCGTAATTCTGAGCAACTTTTTCTTATAAGATTTGTCGATTGGAAGCAAATTCAAGATGGCTGCCATAAGAGATGAAAAGAAGTAACGACATAATGACCAGGCTGTATAAAATTTTCGAAATCTTTTCACATCACAAAGTAGATCTTGTAAATTGGAACAACTATTATTTGAAACACTTTTTTATTACGACTATAACACAGGACTTACAGGGCTGTTGCGGACATTTTGGGCCACCGCGATAGATAATACATGGGAAAAATAAATATTTGACGATCGAGTTGAAATTTTGCACATAGCGATATTCCGCAATTCTGAGCAACTTTTTCTTATAACATTTTTCGATTGGAAGCGAATTCAAGATGGCTGCCATAAGAGATGAAAAGAAGTAACGACATAATGATCAGGCTGTATAACATTTTTGAAATCTCTTCATATCACAAAGTAGATCTTGTAAATTGGAACAACTATTATTTGAAACACTTTTTTATTACGACTATAACACAGGACTTACAGGGCTGTTGCGGACATTTTGGGCCACCACGATAGATAATACATGGGAAAAAATAGATATTTGACGATCGAGTTGAAATTTTGCATACGGCAGTATTTCGTAATTCTGAATAACTTTTTCTTATAATATTTTTCGATTGGAAGCGAATTCAAGATGGCTGCCATAAGAGATGAAAAGAAGTAACGACATAATGACCAGGCTGTATAAAATTTTCGAAATCTCTTCAGTTCACAAAGTAGATCATGTAAATTGGAGCAACTTTTATTTTAAACACTTTTTTATTACGACTATAATACAGGACTTACAAGGCTGTTGCGGACATTTTGAGACACACTGTATATGTTACATTTGTTTCGACATACATGTAATATAAATTGATATGTGGCAGCGTGTCCGCAACACAGGGATACCTGCAGTGTAAGCGAAACACACAGAGAATTCCGTGTATTAGAACGGTGAACAAGTAAAGGCAACTGACGCACATATGCGAGAACGACGGCTAATGCGACTGCGTGACTACACCGTTCGAACGGTTCTAATACACTCTGTGTGTTACACTACAGGTACCCCTATGATGCAGACGCACACGACCACATTGTATATATTTTAAATATCTTCCAAGTAGGTATCTACAGATGTCCCAGTTATAGCTCCACTACTGCTAGATTTGTTATTAATGCAGTTGATGCCACCTACAATTAATTTGCTAGATATGTGATTGTAATTCCTATACATCTTTAGCAACTTTACCAATATACTAATTGAGTTAATAACAAAACAAACCACGGCACCACGGTAATATTTACATCCGCATAAGTTACATAAAAAACGAATATAAATAAATATTTTATTATTCTGTGAAAAATATTTATAAAACAATCATAAAGATTTAATATTAACAAGCAAAAAAAAACAATGCTAATTTCAAATCACTTGCAGAAAATTACGACTATAAGAAAAGTTTAATTCACTAACGTTCTACCATTACACAAATGTAACATACAAGACTGTACCTAACCTAACATTAGAATAGAGGCGGCGCAGCAGCTAAACACAAAAGACCTTTGGCGCCACTTTTATTCCTTGCTTGGTCCTGAAAGACAAAACAGATTGTTTATAGAAATTATATAAAGAACAGTAAAAAAACCCTGGATAATACCAAAACATTTTATTCTGCTGGTTAGGTTACGTTTTCTATCTTGACGCTACTCAAATTGACTAAAATGAAATATATTCGTCTTTTGTTTGTCTCTTTTTCACCACAGTTTTTGCGCATTTGAAACGTTTAAAACGCCGGCACATTTAATCACCAACAGATAAATACTGCCACACGAAAACGGACATGTGGCCATCATATGACTTATCGACGTCATGATATGACGTATTCACAAGTAATATTACAGATGTATAACATTTTTTGTAATTGTAATATCACAGTGATATAAATTAGTATCACATACTGTGACACAGATATGTAACATTTTGTTATATTTATTATCTATAAAATAATGTATGTCATGTGAGAGATATTTATATATACGATACATTATAAAACAAAGCACTACAACATTTATGTTATATTACTTGGGCATATTACAATGTAATACTAATGAGCCCTTAATGTTATGTATCCGTTATATATGTGTTTACTGGGCTGTCCATGATGGATATACAACAGCTATCGTTCACAGCATGGATATTATATGGATCTTCTGAATATCCCTTACAAACATAGCAGTATTCTTTCAAACATCATATTGAAAAGTACAATTTGTATAAAATAGTTTAGTTTGTGTTTTTCACTATTCATGTTGGAAAACTTCTTTTATTGTTATTGAAAATAATGGGCCGTAAAAAACACTGCAGTGCAGAAATCCGCAAGTTAACAATACGATTAATAAGTGAAAATAAAGTTAAATTTATTCAACCAAACTCAGAAATTTGCGAATGTACAGGGAAAACGAATCACGATGACAAAATTATTTTGCGCCAAACAATAAATCCATCAGTTGCAGTTACAAGTAAATATTAGTCCCAGAACAATACGTTGACATTCACAGGATTATAACTTACCTGCAGAATTCTAGGAAAGTGCCATTGTTGAAAAAATATGTTAAACGTCATTTGAAGTTTGCAGAGGATAATGTTAGACAACAGAAAATTAGACAGATAAAACGAAAAATGTGTTGTATGCTCTAAGTGACCGTAGATCATTTGTTAGAAGACCAATAAATACACCATAATACAGATAAAGGACAATAAAAAACTGTGACTCAAAAATAATAGTTGGGGATTGTGGGGGATGTTTGTATTTTTTTTTTAGATTTCATGGATAAGCTAACAAGAGGAATAAGTAAATAAGCTTTTCCGCATGTGCTGAACGAAATAAAACATAAGTTAGTAAAAAGATCTTTAATAAATTAGTATCAATAATATACATTGCAGATAAGGTCTGTTTTTAACATTATTGTTTTGGTTTAGTGTAATTTCTATAATTATAAAATCTATTCCCACCTCTTCTAAACTCGATTGTATTTGTAGATTGCTTTTTATTGAAATCATTTTGTTCATTATGTAATGGTAAACAATCGATTTGTAATACTTCTTCGAAATTTCCATAGTCATTAAATTGAACCACGCAGGTTCGGTTAGTTAGAGCTGTTACGGTAGCTCTGTAAAATTTATTGTCCTCCCAGTATTTAGCCATACATTGATCTCCTACTTTCCAATTAATTGTACTATTTGGGGTAGCTCCTTGAATATTAGAATTCTGATTATCTGATGCATTTTGACTGGTATCAGGTTTTCCACTTTCCTTCATTGTTGGTGTATTATCGAAGTTTGATCTTCTAGACGAATCACTCTTAATATTTAAATGCATTCTAAAGCTCCTACTTGCAAAGTCGCTGTTTACATTGCTAATATTACGATCAGTAGTAGTCTTTTCATTTGTATTTTTACTAAACTGTTGATTTTGAGATTTTTCGGCCAGTTTTGGTTTTGTTTGGTTTATACTGCTGGTGTCACTAATAGTAACTTGTTGGAAGGTGTCAGATAATAAATTCACATTCTTTTCTTCAGTTTTATTAGCAGATGTAACATGAGGGGCTGTCATTGGTCTATTATGTTGTTGATTTCTATAACTATTATAATTATTTCCTTGTTGGCTGTTGTAGTTGTACGGGTTTCTTCTATTTTGTTGATGATAATTGTTATAATTATGCTCTTGATAATAATTAGATTGACTAACATAATTGCCTTGCTGATGATAATAATTCGCGTTTGTCGGATTGGGATATGCGTACTTTCCTTGCTGATTAAATCTTTGCTTCTCATAATTGCTATTAGGGGTGTTATTTCTATTATGAACACCTACATTATTGCTACTTGTTTTAATCTCGGAGTTCTCACTAGTTTTCCTGACAACATTATTTACTGGCAGTTCTTCATTTGTTGGCAGTTTATTTTCGAGAAAATCGAATAAGGATACTTTCTCAGGAGGCTTCGTTTGTATTTTCTCTTCTTTTTGCAGTTCTTTTTTTGCTTTTCTCTCATTAAGTTTTTCTTTAAAACTGTATGGTTTCTTTTCCTTCATTTGATGAGCACTTTGAATCTGACGTACGCCACCACCAAACACCTTTTTGACAGCTCCGGTCGACGCTTCGGCAATAGCATCTTGTCTTTGAGTATCGAATTCAGAACTTTCTTTGTTTTTCTGTTTATTATTGTCTAACGATTTGAATGACTGTTGGTTGCTGGCGGAAGACTGAATCTTATGTCCGAAACTCACCCATGGCGGTGGTCCCTCTCCATCATCTGAAAGTTTGAAACAAACCATTTCTTAGCATATTACAAATACAACAGCTGAACTAATAGATTTTTATAAGTTTTGCTGTTACATATTTTAATCTTTTTAATTTTTATAGTTATCCAATATTAAAAGTGTTCTGTACCATCTGATGCGTCCTAGCAGTAATACTGTAGCATTTTTGCCTTGAAATGAAAAAAACAAACATTTCGCGTTAAAGTAAGTACATGAATGTATCTAGCAAAACAGTGATAGTTTTTGAAACGATGCATGTGTCGGTACAAAAAATTGTAAGAGTTATACACGGAATAAGATGCCAGATACGAATGAAAAAACATTAAGCCTCATTAAGAAGAGAGCAGTGTATAAGAATCAGTGGCTTACCAGAGTATCAGACAAAAATTATGCAACAACAATGTGCTATATCAGCTCAACTGTACAGGGTCCAACAGAAATTAGAGCGGAACAGATCAGACACGCTAATAAAACTTTCACGTGATTTGAGATTCAAATTTCGATGTACTTACTTATAATTACAGGCGCTAACATCATATTATCACTTGTTAGTGGGAATTTTGAAATAAGCCACCTTTTGCTTGCGATAATTAAGCACTTGCATATTAACAGGAAAAAGAAAAGTTAGATCCTGTTTATCACGAATCGTCACCATCATTTAAGACAGTTTGTTTTGAATGGATGAATTTAAACATGGTTGTAACAGTCCCCAAGATGAATAAAGCCATCTGAAAGAGGCTACCGCTGAATAATGATCACCAAAGTTCATAGTCTCGCTTTAAATAATTGTTTGATTGAAGGTGCGTCTGCTAACCGACACTATTGGCATATCAAAAGAACGTGTAGGTTATATCTTACATGAGCAGTTGCATATGAGCAAACTGTCAGCAAAATGCGAGCGGCGTTTGCTAACTGAGTACCACAAACATCCACTTCTAAGTACGGTTTGAGAATTTTTGCACCGACTTATTATTACTCACAAAACCAGTACACACCACACCCAAAACAAAAATTCAACTCAACAATGGATTCCAGCCCGTTTCGGTGCGCCGAACCAAGCAAACAAGATTATAGCCACTGTTTTGGGGTGTGCGTATTATCTTGTATTATCTTGGTGGTATTATCTTTCAAATAAAAAATTAAAGGAAATACGCCTGCATTTTACCGAAAAAAATGTTTTGTTCGATTACAATTATTCACCGGTTCACTCATCAACAATATGAGTTGAATTACAATCCGAAATTCTTCATGCAGTCCAGATTTAATTCCGCCCAACTTTTGTCGTTCTCAAAAATGAAAAATTGACTGGGTGGTTAAAAATTTCCATCAATAAAGAAGTGATTGCAGAAATAAACGATTATTTGATTTGTCGTATTATAGTGATGATATTAAGCGACTTAAATATCGCTCGTAGAAGTGTATAGAGTGAAAAGGAGACTATGTCCAAAGATAATATTAAAACTAAATTTTATCTCACTTTTCATATCTTCGTATAATTGAATTTTAATACTACGCTGATTTCTTGTTTATTCATTATTTTTAATAAACAAATATCGTAAATAAAAATTGTTTGTTTCACATTTACTACCAACAGCTCGACAGTCACAGAGGTAAGAGTCCATATGTAGGGAAGTGCGTACGGTCCGGAGTGCGAATCTTATCGGGAGCGCTTGTGGCAACGTTTTTCTAGGTCAGTACTCCTGTTAAGCTACTACTGTTAGGATATAATTAACAGCGCAACACTATTGATGACAGAGTAATGTGACTAAAGTAGAATAAGAACTCACAGTAGGGCCTTAATTACTAAAAATATGTTAAACGGGTCGATAGCCACAGTGGTTAGGCTGACTATCGTTGTGGCGGAAAGACAGGAGCTCGGAGAATCGAAATCCGATCGACCTACAATTCAGCTGGAAGCAAAGTGATTACTGGCGCGGCATTATAAAAGCCGATATGACGCTGTCACAAAGCCATTTGAACATAATTATACACACACAAAAACTACACTGCGAGAATTGCAGTAATAACCACACAAGCGGTACAGCTTACGGAGTCACTGCATCGAAGCACCCACCACAAATAAATAAAAAAAAATGTTATTTGCAAATAAAAACAGGATACTGTAATTATTCAGTTAGGATTGCTGTTTTGTGAGTCATTGATACAATTTAACTATAATATTCTGTGAATAATTTTAGTCGGTAAATCTCTAAATCTTAATTGATTTGCTCGTATACAGACTCTACATACACAATATATACCTAGAAAACCTAATAGAAACAATCAAATTTATTTTCAGACGGTTATAACTGCTGTAAAATTCTATCATAAACATATGCTGAACAGAGTTGTTAGTTCTGTTAGTAAACCTCTGTATTGACGAGGTGATCATTCTTGTACTCTTGAATTTCTGTGTTCTTCTAACTGTTCTTTTAAAAAATCGCAAAATTTACATATGTATTTCAATTTCCTTAACGCCCTGTAGCGGTCGTGGACAAAATAATATAAAACCATTTGAATCACTAAATATAGGGCCAAGGTACACCCTTTCTAATAAGCTAAATTTTTCGTTCAGAGGAAGCAGAATAATTTAAATTTATTTAAGAAATTCTTACCATATCACCGTTTCTCAAGATATCTTTGGATACGTAAAAGATAGCGGTTTTCACTGATTTGTTGGTAATTTAGCGTACTTTTTTAATCCGTCATCAAAAATCTATGTTTCCATTTAATATTTTCGATAAAAACAAAATTTTCGAAAAAAATTAAACAGCCTCCTCTAGCATGCCCGTAACTATTATATTGGTTGGAATTTGTAAGCATTAGATTGGAGGAGTAATTGCGATTTCAACGAGACTAAGATTTTAAAATTCGGTTCAGCCAATTGTGAGTTACAAGCGTTCCTTCTACAAGCGTTCCTTCAAAAGACGGTTTCCCCTCCAACCCTCCTCTTATTTTACAAGATATAAAAAAATGTCCAGTGTAAAATAGCTCTCCTGTTTTGATAAACATAAACACAGTCTACCACGCCACGCAGTGACTATTTTACGAATTACAAAATATAGGCGGGAGATTATGCGCGCGAGTAACCCGTTCTTTTATATCACAATTATCTCAGATAAATATCAACTCACTAGGGACATATTTGAAGTGAGTCTAGTTGTAAAAAGAACGTTACAAATGTATAACTGTAAAACGCTGTGTTGGAAATATTACAGTATCGTCATGTGGACGATAGTAATTACTTTTCTGAATTAAATACATTACTGTATGTGTGTGTGTGTGTGTGTGTATGTGCAGTCGACTTGATGAATAACATTAATTGTTATTATTGTAGATACGTAGATACTTTATTTGTCTTACCAATGGTGTGGAAATAGACAAAAAATACTCAGTACAAAAAATAAAAATATAGTAAACAATAAAAAAAACTACAGTAAATGTTGTAGTCAAACAAGAGTAGGTATAGCATACACATTCATATTTCAATGCAGCAGAGGAAAACAAGGTTGCATCAAAGGTACCAGATTATGCGTTATTAATATCACGTGTGAAAAACTGATGACGAGAATAAAAACAATATCCTTTTAAAAAATCTTTCATATGTGCCTTAAAGCTTTTAGTGTGCATGTTTCCGTTCATCTGTCATTACACAAGTTGCCCACTTGGCCTTTTTTCTTAAATAGTACGTTTAATATTGATTTTATCAGAAAATGTTAAGTACATATTTTATTCGGGCGTTTTTCGCATACAATTTAAAAATATTTTAAGTGCCTTAAAGACCTCGGTTTCGTCTGTACAGGACCGTACTTAGTTTTTTTAATGGAACACCCTATCTACATATTTTTATATTTTTGATATGTACAGTGTGTAGCCAGATACGTGTCCCCAGGAAATTTTTTTTTATTATGGATGTATGGAAAAAACATTTTTCGTAAACGTTTTTGCTTGATCTGAAATACACAAATAATACTACTGGTTTTTGTAAATTTTGGAGTCACCTAGTCCGTATGATGTTGCACTCACATCTAGATGCATTGAACGTAATGCATTGCATATCGTGTTAGGTTAGGCATGTGTTAGGTGAACTACTGTCGTACAGTATTTAATTGTCAAAATGCGGACACGAAAAAAGAAAACTTTATTATGGTTTTATAAAAAAATATATTCTTTATTAACGTTTTTAACACAAATAATACGTACAATAAGTCCCTTTTAACAATTATTATTAGAAAAATGTGACTCCAAAATTCACCTATCCGACACACACTGTACATACATCGAATTTTAAGTCAACATTGTTAAGACTTTTATTCGCATAAATCTAGTTTAGGAGAAAAAGCGTGTTTTTGTTAATTTCCACCGAAATTACTGTTCATTTAAAAAATCGTATCTATTTAATACTTGGCTGGAGAGTGATCAAATTCGAGATTATCATAAAATCATAGAATCATAGAATGTGTTTTAATTTTTTGTAGGTCGAGTAAACAATGTTGACTTAAAATTCGATGTACAGGATGACTTAATTTGGGCACTTTGCCAGGGTCTCTCAGTTATTAATAACGATCGAGGGGTTGCGGTTTTCGTGATAGTGTCCTACTTTTTTGTGAAACAAAAGATGCCGCAAACAGAATTTTGCTATCCCCCTTATTTTTTGCGATATAGGGTGAAATTGAAAATTTTCAATTCACAAACATCTCTCGTATCTCAGTTGCTATGGAAGTTAGTGAAAAAGTAAAAATGGACTATCATCCAGTTTTTACGAAGAATTCAGTGGCGTAGTTAGTCTTTTTCTAAGTGTAATAATTTTCAAGTTATGTACCATACTTATGATTCTTTAAATGGAAAACCCTGTATATTATTTTTTATTTCGATTAAGCATAATTTGGGGATGTCAAAAATATATAGTTATGTATATTTATTTACATAAACAAGTTAAGAATTCGATATTTTTAAAAATTCAACAAACGTGCGTTTGTGAACAATAGGCTATTGCCGAGTTACTAAGCAAACAAGCGAATGTTCAAACTTTGACAGATTTCTTGTTGCAAATTACTCTTGTTACGTAGGTGTTTTTATCGTAGTACTCTTTGTTTGTTTATCCACAATGGCAGTTTATGAAAACTATGAAAAATACGATATGCTTAAATGTTTTATAGAATGCGACGAAAATCTCCAAGAAGCTTCGGAGTTATACTCCATTAAGTAAAGTATTTAAAGCGCTAGCATTAGCGTAATTTCTGATTCTCATATCTAAGGATCGTTTTCGTTTATATTAGATATTCTGAAAGAAGGCAGCCTTTTCTAGACATTTTCGCTCGTTTGAAAAAAAATCTAGTTCAACATCGTTGTTTTATACAGCCGCGTCCCAAAACATACCGTGTGTCCCCGGATCGACGCATGAGTAGGTATAAGAGTCTGTAAATTTTTTAGTTTATATTTCATCTTCTGGGGTTCAACCCTGCTTGGGTAGAAAGTAATTTGTGCCATACTTTTAATTTTCAAAAATCACGCATGCCTTGGAAATTTACAAAAAGGTAGTTCTTATCACTAATGAAGTACCTTTTTTGTACAAGATACGACAAAATATTATTAAGAAAAGTTATTCAGAATAATAAACTATGCAAGTATGCAAAATTTTAACAAGATCGAACATACTTTGAAAATCCACAAAAAAGTTATTCTCTCCACTAATAAAGTGTTTCTGCAGGAGATACGATGAAATGTTGTTCAGAAAAGTTGTTCAGATTAATAAGTTGTGCCAAGGAGTATGCCAAGGAAATGTTTGTGTTATTTTATTTTTTAAGTGTGCTATGAAAATAAATACCTATTCATGCGTCGATCCGGGGACACACTGTATATCAAACAAGGCAAGGAAAATAAAGCAATAGATGTGTTATCTTACGCAGAAGCCACGAATTCGACTTCTTGTAAAAAAATTGAAGAAGAGGTTAGTGTAACAAAATCTGACGCGCAAAGAATTTTAAGAAAATTTAAATATCATCCATATAAATTTAAAGTAATTCAACATTTGCACTCCGGAGATGCCGAGCGCCGAATAACGTTCTGTCAATGGTATCTGCAACAAATCCGAACCAATGAATCTTTTGTAAGGTTCGTCATCTGGTCTGACGAAAGTTATTTTTCAAGTGCTGGAATTTTTAATCGTCACAATACGAGGCACTGGCCAGTAGAACGCTTCGGTGTTGGTGTATCATGTTTTATTTTGTTGTGAATGTATGAAGGGGGGCTCTCAGCACGTAGGTATCTAGACATTCTTGTGGAAGTTATACCCGAATTGCTGGAAAATATTCCATTGGCCCATTAAATTCAATTTATCTCCAACAAGACGGAGCCCCCAGCCACAATGCTGGCTTATTAAGGTCATTTATTGACAATAACTTTCCACAAAGATGGATAGGCACAAACGGACCTGTGAGATGGCCTCCACGATCTCCCGATCTTTCCATATTAGATTTCTTTTTGTGGGATTTCATGAAAAATGAAGTGTATAAGGTACACCATAATTCCGTAGCGGAAGTTCGTGAGACAATTGCTTTGGCCTATCAAGCTCTGCATAGAAAGCCCATCACCATTTTAAATGTAATTAAAAGAATGCCTAAAATATGCCAGAACTGCATTCGTCAAAACGGAGGTCATTTCCAAGACTTAATTTAAACCATTGTCTTTGTAGTTTACCAATTGTTTATACTTGTTATTGTTAGTTATTACAGTTACAAATAGAGCAATATAAAAATATCAAATTCTTAACGTGTTTGTGTAAATAAATATACACAACTATATATTTTTGACATCCCCAAATTATAGAGCAATATAAAAATATCAAATTCTTAACTTGTTTGTGTAAATAAATATATACACAACTATATATTTTTGACATCCCCAAATTATGCTTAATTGAAATAAAAAATAATATACAGGGTGTTCCATTTAAATAATCATAAGTATGGTCCATAACTTGAAAATTATTACACTTAGAAAAAGACTAACTACGCCACTGGATTCTCCGTAAAAACTGGATGATATTCCATTTTTACTTTTTCACTAACTTCCATAGCAACTGAGATACGAGAGATGTTTGTGAATTGAAAATTTTCAATTTCACCCTATATCTCAAATACTAAGGGGGATAGCAAAATTCTGTTTGCGGCATCTTTCCTTTCACAAAACATTATCACGAAAACCGCAACTCTCTATCGTTATTAATAACTGAGATACCAAGGCATAGTGCCCAAAATGGGCAAAAATATAAAAATATGTATATAGGATGTTCCATTAAAAAAATCGAAGTACAGTCCTGCACAGATGACACAGAGGTCCTTAGGGAACTCAAAATATTTTGAAATTGTAAACGAGAAACGTCTGAATAAAATATGTATTTAACATTTTCTGATCAAATCAATATTAAACTATTTAAGAAAGAAGGCCAAGTGGGCAATCCTGTATATTCTGACACCAACGGCCATGTGCAATTTATAAAATCTACTTGATATAGCCAGATTACAGCAAATGTATCACGGATTTCTGGTACCATATCAATGACGCCCGGAGTTTAATAGAAACTTATTTTCATCAAAAATGTAAATGGGGTAAAAGTATAAAGAGGTAAACAAAACTTTTTTACCTACATGTTATCCTATTATGTTTAGCTAAACTCCTATTAATTTCCCATTTCTCATATAACCCTGGCACCTTTCCTCCCAACAAGACGCAACTATTCTCTTGCAAGAAAAGATATCCCAAGTTTACGATAGCTTTTTTTATCAACAGCTTTGAACCTGGTGGTGTTTTATTATGATTCAAAAAAGGTAAATCTCCAATTTCTATTGCTTGACAATAATTGTGTCCATCAGTCAAAATCAATTTTAACATACGTGGAGCAGCTTGCGAGTCTTGATTACTTTTTGGTGCAGAAATATTTTTCACTTTCTGTATTTGTAAAACAATCTAAAAAGGTCAAAATTAATATATTTTTTTAAAGTTTGAAATAAAAGTTTACCTTGTTAATTTCAGTGTTATTTAAAGCTGTTGTTAAAACTGCCTTGCCAAAATCTTTAATATCTGCCTGAAATAGTTCGAAACAATTATTTACACAAAATATTCTAACGGATATAACCTTACATCTAATAATAGCTGCGTTATAATCTTTATATCGGTTTTAGCACCACATTCAGAAATAAGATCGTATCCTTCTTTCGTTATGTGCCTAAAAATTACGTATGTTTGTAGAAATTTAGATGCCACAATTAATGCACAATAACCTAAAATTGTAATCTTTAAATAATAATTACGTACCATCCCTGATCACTAAGAGTTTTAAAAGTTTGGTCAGCCATTTATTATCTTTAAAGCACATGTAATACGAAAACTTTAAATATTTACACGTATTAACGGCGTGAAAAACTATTTTTAAAAGAAATGCAATGGTAAAATCAGGTAAAATTCTGTCGAATTTTGATTTTATAAATGGGATTTGAGTTTATTGGATTATACTACCATCATCACAAATTTGTACAATTGGTGGTCTAACTTTCGGAATAGTTGAGATATACAGGGTGTTAGTAAATCAGTGCGACAAACTTCAGAGGGTGATTCTGCATGCAAAAATAATGACAGTTTGCTATATAAACGTCCGTCCGCAAATGCTTAGTTTCAGAGTTATAGGGTGTTAAAGTTTTTCTTAAAAACTGACGATTTATTTATTGCTCTGAAACCGGTCGAGATAGGCAAATGAAATTTGGTGGGTTTTAAGAGATGGTTATTGCACATTTCTTGACATCCAACCAAGAATTTTATATTTATCATTGGCGTGCATACGGGTAATTATTTTAATTTTTTAAAGAAAAAAATGGTACGCCACTGAGATATTTCAAATTAAAAATCATTTTTGAATTTTCCATTCAATTTGTGATAAAAAATCTCTCTTGCCTTTTTTTCGTGTGAGGCGCCGTTTTTATGCAAAAAATAAAACATCTTAACGTGTATTTTTCATTTCTTGAATACATTATCTAGTAGGCTACTGTCGACATTCAATATCAATGTATTGTTAAATACAAATATTTTAACCATATTTTAACGAAGTGTCAAAATAGCAACTCATCATTATTAAGCTTTCAGTTAGCTATAAAATTATTGTTAATAAGTAATTAATTTTTCTTTTATTGAAAATAACGGAAAACTTTTCAAATGCAGAATTAACAGACATGCATTTTGTCTATGGTCGAAGTGATGGAAATCGTCGGCAAGCTGGACGATTGTATACTGAGTTGTATCCAGGACGTAGGATACCTGATCACACAATATTTGCTCGTCTTCACCAACGCTTGCGCGAAAATGGTACATTTAGGAAACAAACGGCTGACTGCGAGCGCTCTCGAGAAGTACAAACTGTGCAACTAGAAGAAGAAGTTCTCGAGTTAATAGCGGAGTCACCTGAAACAAGTACTCGAAAAATCGCCAACATATTGAATGTAAGCCAGTTCTCTGTATTCAAAATTCTTAAAGAACAGCAATTGTATCCGTTTCATATTCAACGTGTACAAGCTCTACTACCTAGAGACTTTTTCCCCGCCTATTTTTTTGCCAATGGATCCTTCATCAAATCGCTCAAATTCCTAATTTTTTTAATGGCGTTTTGTTTACTGACGAGGCTAATTTTGGACGATAGCGCATACGAAATTTCCATAACAATCACCTATGGGCTGAGGAAAATCCACATGGAATTTTTGAAGCTCATTTTCAGCATCACTTTTCAGTCAATGTATGGCTTGGGGTAATTGATGCTCATTTAATCGGTCCATATTTCCTCCCACTACGACTAACAGGCGAATCTTACCTTAATTTCCTACAGCAAGAGTTACCTAGTCTTCTTGAAGATATTCCTCTACAGCTGAGACAACACTTATGGTTCATGCATGATGCCGCACCAGTTCATTTTAGCATTAATATACGTAATCACTTAGATACAGTGTATCCAAATCGTTGGATAGGTAGGGGGAGTACGGAACATTGGCCTGCTCGATCACCGGAGTTAAATCCTTTAGATTTTTGCATTTGGGGTTTTCTTAAGTCATTAGTTTATTCCACTCCCGTCGAAAATGTTGATGACCTTAGGAATCGAATTATAGCCGGTTGTGAGACAATAAGAAATACACCAGGAATTTTTGCGCGAATACAACAATCAATGAGGCGAAGAGTTGAAAGTTGTGTCATGTCTGAAGGAGATCATTTTCAACATTTGTTGTAGCTTTGCGCTTCCTTAACATTTTTTTAGTGTTATTTTCTGATATTGTTCTAGTTTAGTGTTATTGTATTAAAGAGTGCAGTAGTTCAGTAGCCTACTAGATAATGTATTCAAGAAATGAAAAATACACGTTAAGATGTTTTATTTTTTGCATAAAAACGGCGCCTCACACGAAAAAAAGGCAAGAGAGATTTTTTATCACAAATTGAATGGAAAATTCAAAAATGATTTTTAATTTGAAATATCTCAGTGGCGTACCATTTTTTTTCTTTAAAAAATTAAGATAATTACCCGTATGCACGCCAATGATAAATATAAAATTCTTGGTTGGATGTCAAGAAATGCGCAATAACCATCTCTTAAAACCCACCAAATTTCATTTGCCTATCTCGACCGGTTTCAGAGCAATAAATAAATCGTCAGTTTTTAAGAAAAACTTTAACACCCTATAACTCTGAAACTAAGCATTTGCGGACGGACGTTTATATAGCAAACTGTCATTATTTCTGCATACAGAATCACGTCCTGAAATTTGTCGCACTTATTTACTAACACCCTGTATATTTAAGATTTTACATGTGATTTCGAAAATACCATTCATAGAATTATCAAACCAAGTTCATTTCATACTCGAAAATTGTACAGAAATAGACCAGATCTGAACAAATTAATAAATGCAACTTTTCTCTGGTCAGACGATGAAAGCTGTGCTTTTGAGCTACTGAATGGATCTTGATATACAAATCAAACAGTTTCTAGCTCAAGAAAACGTACCTCTCATTAAAAAATATGCACCAGTAACACGTAGATCATAATTTTATTTACATACATACAAGTTTTCTATATAGTAGAATTTACAGAACAAATAGTCTTTCAAAAAGTAAACTTGTTAAGTCTCATAAAATGATTGGATCAATTTCTTTTGAATCTCCTTAAAATGTTGAGCAAGAAGACTATAGATAGTTCATAATTATGAAACAAAGTAAACTCATTTCTAATCTCTCGATTATTTTAGATGTATCACTCTATTCGATTATACAAACTTAAATAAACTAGATGCATATTTTCAGTTAGATATAAAAATTGTATGCAAAATAAAGTTTAAATTAGACGTAAGGATGTAGGTATGACGTCGAATGCCAAAAACCCTTATCCGAATATCAGTTTATTCAAATACTTACATATAATAATTCTTATGTAAAACACCTTAAGGTTACATTTGCTTTTCAGCATGTTTGAGCAATATGTTTTGTTAGCCGTTATAGATTTATCATATATATTTTGATCACATAAGGCTTATCTCTAGGTAATATTAATATTTATGTGTATAACAGGGGTTACTGGGAAGACGCTAACAAATTGACACAACCTGTATCCTTTTTCACATCTGCCAAGCTTTCGTGAAACTGTTATTCACTATTAATATTTATAGTGGACAGAGACGTAATTTCAAACCACTGTATATCCGTATTTCTATTTCGCGTATACCATATGATTCCTCACCTAAACTAGTGACATTACTGTCGTCATTGCTGTCGCGTTTGTTTCGGGGGTATTGTCTTTTTTTCTTTCCTATTGCTAACAGCTATTATTACCTAATTCGCAGGTATGTTTAATACATGTAGTCTACATACACTGGAACCTCGTTTATAGCTGCGGTCGCGAAATGTAATGCAATATTATTTGTTTACTATCAATAAGTTAAAAATCAAAAGGCGTTATCCGGTACTCAACTTTATTAGTTCCTACATTGTAACTCCTTACTTGCTAATACTATACTAACTTAGACCTAACTTTCGTTCATTACCCCAGAATATGTCGTAAATTCATATTTAGCAAAATCATCAACTGGCGCAACGAACTGAAGGTTCATCGACACATTTCCTTGCGTAATTATTGTCTATCATCAATTTTACAAAGCTACATTAAACTGCATTACATAGCACGAATAATTTCGCAAGTATAATTCCATCGCACCTTTCCCGTAATGAAAGAAAATTTAATTATTATTATATTTAAATTTTATGCTAGAAGAAATTGCTCTTAAGGTAAAGAAATAAAATAAAACGTAAATTCAACATCATTCCTAATTATGGTTTACCCTAACTTAATTCTAATCCTTTCGTACGATATCGTAGATTGCTTAACACTAAAAGAACATATTACGTATTCCAGACATCTTAATCTAAATATCTTTTCACTCTGTTCTTGTGCACCTTTACTAGTTTATTGTTTATTTTTAACGTCACATTAGGCGTTTCTTCCCTTATCACTTTATAAGGTCCCTTATACAATGGTTGTAGCTTATTACCGGTTTCGTCTCTTAATAAAACCTTATCATTAAATTTATACCTAATAATATGACTATTTCTATCAAATATTTCTTTTCGTTTATTTTTAGATTCAATCAAGTTATTCTTTGCGTCATGCCATGCAGATTGCAATCGAAATTTAAGCTCATTGGCATAATTTTCAAAGTTATATATCGGATCTGTGTTACGTATAATTTGTGTTGGTAAGTTACAGCTTTGCCCAAAAACTAACTCATACGGGGTATATTTTGTAGCAGTATGTACTGTATTATTAAAACTAAAGCACCAGTATGGGATCCATGTACTCCAAGTATATGGAAATTTAGAGGTCTGAATACGTAAATACGAACCTAAATGCTTATGTGTATTTTCTAAGGAACCCAACGTTTGATGATGATAAGCTGTGGAGGTTAGCTGTGTGATACCTAAGAGTTTTGCTATTTCTTTAAAGACCTTTGCTAAAACTTCTGTACCTTGGTCAGTAACAATTTCCTTGGGTATACCAAATGTTAATATAAAATTATTTACAAATGACATGGCTACAGTTCTGGCTTCCTTGTCCTTAAGCGGATATGCCTCTACAAATTTGCTAAGCTCACACTGAAGAGTTAAAATGTATCTATTGTCTTCGTTATCTTGATTTAGCGGTCCAACCAAATCTAAATAAACTTTCTGAAATGCGGAAGAACTAGTGGTTGTAATTGACAGTGGTTCCTTTGGATATGTAGAGTGTTTATGACGTTGACAAGCGTCACACCTTGCTATGAATTTACAAATATCATCCTTAAGATGCTCCCAAAAATAATATCGTTTTATATTGGCATACATACGATTAATTCCAGCGTGGCCTCCTGTAGCAAGTAAGTGGAAATCATTTAAAATTAATTGGCGAGTTTCTTTACAGTCAATTCTTTTCGCTTTATTAATAACAGCAATTTTTATGCCTAATTGTCTGAGTGTACTAAACTCTTTTGACAAACGGGTAATTAAACTTTCATTTTCTTTACACTTAAAGATACATAATCCCGGAATTCCGTATTCGTAACATACATCACGTAAGCATCTCAACTCTGCGTCTAGGGCATGTGCTGATCGATGTCTTACATTAATAAAAATTATACGAGATCTCTTATCATACCATATATTACCCATATTTATTATATTATTGTTAAAATTTTTTAGAATTTTATTTCCCTCTAATTGCCTGAGTTCTACAGAACCTAGAGGTCGTTTTAGTAACTCAACAATTCCGGGGTGATCAATTCCATCCTTGTTTGTGTTACCAAAAACTTCCCTAGATTCGGTATTTTGATTTAATTGTGGCTTCGCGCTAGACCTTGTCGTTACAAAAATATTATTTGACATATCTTTGAGTTCTTGAGAATCTAAAATAATTCTAGATAACGCATCAGCTGCTGCGTTCTCCTTCCCCTTAATATAATGAATTGTAAAATCATATTCTTCGAGTACCAACCTAAATTTTGTTAACCTAGAGGAGGGATTATTCATACCGAAAAGATAAATTAGGGGTCTGTGATCCGTAAAGATTTCGAATTTACGTCCATATAAATAAGGCCTAAAGTGTTTCACAGCCCATACAATTGCTAGTAGCTCCTTATCAATTGTAGGGTATCTAATTTCGCTTTTATTTAATGCCCTACTAGCATACGCAATTGGTTTGCTATCAGCATTCGACAGAATTGCACCAATTGCATAGGCAGACGCATCCGTTGTGAGGCTGAACTTATTATCCATCGCAAAATCTGGATATTGCAAGACAGGTGGATTAATTATTGCGTGTTTAAGTTCTTCAAACGCTTTTTGACAATGTTCGTCCCAAATAAAGTCGACTGTTCTGCGCGATAATTTATTTAAGGGCACTGCAATTGCAGCAAAATTTGGAATAAATTTTCTGTAATAATTTACGAAGGCAACAAATCTTTTACATTCATCTGCATTTTTAGGAATCGGATAATTTTGAATAGTACTAATTTTGCTTCGATCGGGGGTAATTCCCTTTGCTGAAATGACATGTCCTAAATATAATATTTCTTTTTTTAAGAATTCACATTTAACGGGATTCAACTTTAAATTAACCTGTCTAAGTCTATTTAACACTTTAATTAAATTTTGATTGTGATTTTGTAAGCTGTTTCCAAATACAATTAAATCATCGAGATACACAAAGCATGATTCAAAATTTAACCCTGACATTGCGATAGTCATAACTCTTGAAAACGAACTTGGACTAGTTTTTAGTCCCATTGGCAATCGAGTCATTTGAAACTGCCCTTTATTTGTAGTAAATGCTGTATACTTTCTGCTTTGATGATCTAGTTCTACCTGGTAATATCCTTGAGAAAGATCCAAATGCGTGAAATAAAACGCGCCCGCTAATGAATCTAAAATTTCTGTAATATTTGGTAGTGGAAACCGATCGTCTTCTATATTTTTATTTAAAAGTCTATAATCGATAACAATTCTCCACTGCTTATTACCATGGCAGTCAGCTTTTTTTGGAACAATTAATAGCGGTGAAGACCAATTTGATCTAGTCTCTTCAATAATTCCGTCTGTTAACATTTTTTCTACGTGCTCGTCTATTTGCCTTTTTTGAGTGTATGGTAATCTATATGGTTTTACATAAACTGGGCGTGCGTTATTCTTTAAAGTAATAGATTCCTTAATTATATTAGTTACCGTAACTGGATCGTTTTCCAAAAGAAATATGTCTGCGTATTTGGCGCAAATTTTTTGAATAGAATCTTTTTCCTCTTTGTTTAACGTTTTAGTATTTATTAAGTCTAATACCTTGTTTACTCTATCTACGGAAAGTTGAATATTATCTAATTTGTATGAATCAAAATCATTTAATTTGGCTGTAACGGGTTTAAAATTTCTGATCTTTATTTCTCTATCGTTAGTGTTAAGCAATCGTACCGGAATCACGTGAGATATTGGTCGTACTATTATACTTGCAGTAAAAACGCCCTCCGAAATTTCATTAGGCATAACTATACAATCGTTTTGATCATCCACCCAAAAATACTTAATAACTTCACATCTTGGAGGAATTATAGTATAGCAATTATGTTTCGACTCTAGAGGTAATATAATTTTATTATGATAATTCCAAAACGAAAATAAAAATTTTTCAAAATCTATTGTGGCATTGCGGTTTTGTAAAAAATCTGTTCCAATAATACCGTGCATGCCTATATCCGATATCGTTCATAATATGAAATTCATGATTAATAATATTGTTTTCTGACCTAAGAGATATATTAACACTACCTTGCGACTCAGTAGAGCCAGCAATTCCATTTATAGTTAATTTCTTATTTTGATCGATCAGTTCGTTACCAGTTAACGAATTTGCAAAAATTACGCTAATTGTTGCACCCGTATCTAAAAGAAATAGTAACTGATTTGAATGATATGTGAAACGTACGTAATTCATACCGTTCATATTCAAAACTGTAAAATTTTCGTGTTTAGTCTCGAAAAAAACGATTTTCTTCTTCCGTTTTAGGTTTGTCAGCTTCAGCGTAAAACGCGTGGCCCCGGCCTATACCGCGTCTGGCCCGGTTACCCGTGTTAGCTGGCCGATAAAATTGCCTGCGTCTTCCATTTTCATTGTGGTTCATATTATAATTTGCATTGTTGTTGTGCGTGTGAGAGTAATTCGTATTTTGTCGCGAAAAATTTTTATTTCGAAATGAGAATCTTCTATTCGAATTACGTTGTCCTCGATTACTCCTATAATTTGTATATCCGCGGTTATTATATGAAAAAATGTTTGAAGAAGAAGGTTTATTTTTTTCTTCGTCTATTGCCGTATTAATTGCCTCTTTCAATGTCGTACAATTTCTAGCTTTAAGTATAGTTCGTAATTCATGATTTCTTATGCCGTTACAAAATGAATTAAGGGCAATCTTTTCATTTACTGATCGCAATGATTTTACCAAGTTTTCATCGTTTTCGGCTTGCGCTAAGGTTAAATCACTAAATAATTGTTCAATTTCAGAGCCAAATTCGCCGATAGATTTACTAAATTGTTTTGCATTATGTAATTGGTTTGATATTGTGGTTGCAGATTTTTTTGTTATAAAATTTTTCTGAATGTCGCTTACAAGAGAGTCTACTGTGTCATATGTTTTATTTAAACGTATTTTAGCGTTTTCAGATAGCCGCGTTTTTAGAACGTAGTTTATCAAATGCTTTTTATCTTCAGGCTTCAAAAACGTTTCGTATAAATTGATTGAATCTACCAATTGCTTGGTTGTATCCTCATTCCCATCCATAGATGGTAACAATGAACTTGCTGTTTTTAAATTAAATGATTCCATACTTATTTCTATGTCTAACCTACCTTCCAAAATAATACGTGTTTCTGTAATAGTACTTCTTATTCCCGTACTATAAATTTTAATATTACAAGCTATTTCGATATTTTCTGCATGTTTACTTAACTCTAATTCTAATTGTTCTAGTTGAACCATATATTGTTCTAAATCTAATAACTTTTTATTTGTTAAATCAACATTTTTGCGTCTTTCTTGATTGTCTTTTGTAATATTAGATTTAAATACCTTCACATCACTGTCCAGTTTCTTGATGTCTTCCAGTGCTGTTCCCATCTCATGGACTGCATTTTCAATACCTCATTGGCTATTTTGCGCTCTGCACACCAATTGCAATGAGTTCGTGGCTCTTGGAAACTTCTCTTCTGATGCTCTTTTGTATCGATTTTCTGCAACGCCGCCAAATGAAGTACCCAACCATTGCCGTGACGACGAGGATTACTAACAGGATACAAACTTCCCACAGAGTAAATACCGTCTCTGACGATGTCGCTATTGCACCGCCACTGTTTCCAGCTTGGGAAATAATAAGCTCCTTTTCCTCTTTGGAAGTACTGCCACCCATGATATAATCGGACACTTTTTTAACACTATTTTACATCTTCGAAGTAGGCAGGATCGCCATGCAATATTATTTGTTGCACGGCATTTCCTCTCCATTAACGAGATAAGAGTGGGGACTCTCTCTTGAGAGAATATGAGTGAATGTTTACGTTCCGCAACCGCGGATATTAACGAGGTTCCAGTGTATATGGAAGATAGACTAATCAGAAGTTAGAGGTTTCCCAAAAGCTGAAGTTCTTAAGACTAAAATAATAAATGAAAACAAGGTAAAAGCTTGATAACTACGAAAACTGCTAAAAATAATGCGATTGAAGCAATAAGAATGGCCGGAACAACTAATAGCAGGAAGAAAGATAAAACATAGATGTTGGACAAAGACCTTGAAACTTCAGAAGGAGAATCAATGTTAGATCCATCATCAGGAGGACATTTTTAATAGGATTGATTCAAACGGATTTGAGTACCTGAAAGAAGGAGAAAAGAAAGAATTTTTCATTTGAAAGTGTTTAAAATAGTGAAACCACATCAAGACTATGATATCATACTTTTGAGGAATTGAAAAACAGGGACAAGTAAGTTTGTATTTCCTTTCATTCCAAATGAGTTTAAAGACCTACCACCGACATTAAAATTATTTTGTCGCTTGCAATTATCTGTAGATACACTAGTCGTTTTAAGGCTTCTTTCACTTTTGAAATTGATTTCACTTTAATAAATATTCGATAGATTAGATGCATATCTCTGTTTTTGTTCTGAGTATTTTAATTTATGTCTTTATATGACTAAACTACGTTAATGTGATAAAATTAATAATTTGAAAAATGTCTCTCACTGTTAGTATAATTATTAAACTTGGACGACGCTACACATGCCGGTAGCTTACGCATGCAATTTTGCATTTAATTTAAATTATAAGAAAAAATGTACGCCCTGTATTGACCATTGAACGATTAAGTGAGCTCACCGATTGTGGCATATTTATATACGGCATCACTGTCTACTAATTTGCAATTCAAGGTAGTTATTTGTAGGCCGTACGCTGGCTCGTCGTAAAGCTGATAACGCACGAAAAATCTCCAGCCATGCATATGGTAAGCATACGCCATGTTTAATAAATATGTCTTCCTATTGGACGTTACAGTGCAGTAGTAAAACCAATATACCTACCTATTAGGTGTTGATTAAGAATGACCAAAATTGATATTCAATCATTAGTCGTGTTCAGTTAGCACACCGGTTAGTTACTGGTAGGTACTGGTGAGTGCAGTCATGTACTAAATACCTACATTGTAGGTATTGTACGGTGTAGACCTTGGTCGCGTTCAGTTATTACATAGGTAAGTCACCGCAGTAAGTAATGATGAGTGAAATATCACACTATCTACATTCTAATAATACAGTACCTACAGTACTGTATTTCACTACTTCACTAATTTGTAATCTGAAAAAGCGTTTCATTGTTGGGTAGCCTCGTTTACTTGTTTCGCGATTTCTCAGTGAATTTGTGATTTTAATTATTGAAATTTGTTCCGAGAAGACAAAATTTATCCATAAAATATGCTAGTATCCCAAATTTTGGAATGGTCTTTTAAATAATTTGCAAAATTCGATGTAAATACGCCAAAAATCGTACCATTGGGGCGTATCAACTATGGTGGGAAACTTTTTTAATGTGGGATTCGTATTCTAAATTAAAATAAATCGTAAGGATGTACCAAAATCCATTATATATTTTAGTTTGAGCAGTTTGATTATGTATGTATGTAATTTCCAAATAATACTAATAATTAACAAAAAGCTTTAGCAACGTTAAACGTTGAGCCATAAGAGATAAAGAAAAACATTCAAAAAATGCAAAGCCTAATTACAGCATATGGAAAAAATAAAGACTAGAAATCGGTAGTGTAATAAACTTTGACTAATACTAATTATTGTACGACTATAAACTTTTTCGACTAATTGTATATAGTAGTGTATAACTGGCTGCATGCCATATGCAAGGGCTCCACAACCAGTTTTATGATCTTATGCTTATTTCTGTTCATATGTGTACAAAACACTTAGTATTAGCACTTTATTCAATTTTACCGTTGAAAATTTGTTTATCGGTTGTTACTAGTTTCTATTTACATTATCATTCTTATAGCTGTGCACTATTTACAAGTATATATTATTTAATATATTCGCATACCATGTGTGTATTAAGCATTTTCGTTGAAACACATAATTAAGATTTGTTTTTTAAAGAAAGCTTGAATATCTCCGCGTCTACCCTGTTGGGAGTGGTATATTCACCTGCGATTGTTAACTATCTAATGAATCTATTCTTCTGTAAGTATGCGCGTACAGTTATTGTTTTGATATATTATATTATGCGTTAATAAAACGTACGCAAACAGGAAGTACCTAAATAAAGTCGTACAAGGATTAATTGTTAGTAAAATCTATCATTAAATATGATGCGAACACCTGAAGAATTCACTTCAAGGACAAGGTCTCTTCATAAAAGTAGAACAACATAGAAAGTAAAATTTACATTATACATTTTGCCGTAGCATCGCGACAATTTGAATTAGATGCTATATTTTGTTTAAATTCATAGAATAATAGTATCAGTAATTTCATAAAATATAATAATACGTAATATAGTACAATAAATGTCCTTTAAGAAATAAACTTGTTTTCGAGTGATTCATAAATCATAAAGAGGTGCTAATAATAAGAACTTATTTACTGTGACACAGTGGTGTTTAATATTTAAATGTTTTTTATTTGATTTTTTGTGGTAGTGTTTGATAACATCCAACAAGAATGGGATATGGAAGATTAGACGGTTGTGGAAACTGCATTAAATATGGCATGTTTATTACCAATTTTATTATATTCGTAAGTATGCATTGTTTATGCTTTGTTTTCTTACATGATATGGGCGGGAAAAGATAGTATGAAAGTATGGCGCTTTATTTAATATATATAGCAGCTTTAATATTAAAATAGGAACTACTATATTATATTTATTCTAAATCTTTTTGTTTCAGCTTGGGGGAATAATTTTAGTTGCTCTAGGAATATGGACATTAGTGGATAAGTCTTTCGCGAATGAATTACTTGGCACCAATTTATATGCTGGCGCTGTATATGTCATTATAGCAACAGGTGCTCTAGTTCTCTTAATTTCATGTTTTGGTTGTTTTGGTTCTATCAAAGAAGTGAGATGTTTGTTAGTTGCAGTATGTATCAGAACAGATTTAAAACATTTCTTAAAATTAAAATAAATCATTTTTTAATAGTATTTCATAGCAGTCTTCATTATATTTGTAACTATGCTGGTTGGTGGCATTTTGGGATATGTTTTCCGTGGAAAAGTGGAGACAACCTTAGAGAACGCTATGTATGCCTCTATTAGGTCGTACGGAAATTACGAACATCCAGCAGTGACTCAATCTTGGGATGAAACGCAACGAAGGCTAATGTGTTGCGGGGTTCGCGGTCCTCATGATTGGTCAGATCATATTCCAGATTCTTGTTGTCGAGAATCAGTACCTGGAAGAAGTCAACGTTGCCAAATCGTCGTACAACAAAACGCTCTCATTATGTATAAGGATGGTTGCCTATTTGTCACGAAACGTTTTGTTAAGGACCATGCCGTTATCATTGGGAGCGCTGGTGTCGTTGTGGCATGTTTAATGGTAAATTTAATTTTAAAAATTAAAGCAGTAAAATATTTTCAAATTTTGTGGACGTTTTGGGTTGGTAAAGTTGGTAATAAGATTCATATTCGCCTAAAATAAATAATAAAGTAAATTAAGAAATTAAAGAATGAGTTTGGTTAAATTTTGTACATTTAACCAAATTCGTTCCGGTATATATACATTCTGAATAAAAATGTAATTATTTAATATCACCCTCAAATATTAGCCGACAAATTTCTATTTAAATTCTTAAGCCAAATTCTTATTTATTTATGCGAATTTCGCCAAACTTTTTAGCTAAAATGTGATCGGTTAAAAATATCTACTTGAATCCGTTGATTTGAGAAAGATAGAACTAGATAGCATAAGCACATTCTTTCACGTACAGAAATTGGGTACAGATATGGGGAACTGCATGCTGGGAAAATGCAAACATTTGGATAAGCAATACATCAATAAGCTGGAGTATAGGTTGCCTATTTACCAGACAAATCATAACATTGGCCCTGTTCAGTTAGCACATTGGCAAGTCACCGCGGTAAGTACCGAATAGTGAAGTACCTACCGCACTGTATGCCAATGATACAATACCTACAATTTAGATATTCAGTTCACTACTTCACTATTCGCTACTTACCAATGCGCTAACTGAACACGACCATTGTAAAAGTAATTGAATTCAAAAATACAAGAAAACACTTTGGTTCAGGCATTTCTCTAAAAATTATATTTAATACTTGTATATATATTACATCTTTGATTTCGCTATATTTCAATTATATATTTACCAATCCCTCAAAGGCTTTCTGCAAATATGCTTTATTTTAAAAAATACTGTTGAATGCTTAACCTTAAAATCAATATATAACAATAAAACACAGTAACATAAATACATAAATATGTAGTATGTATATACACTCACTAATAAAATATAAAAGTAAAACAAAGTAAATAAGTAAAAAAAGACTCAATTCCAACTGCAGTAAAAAAAACCAACTGCTTTATAATTATAACGAAAATTATCAATACCTATCATGAATATATTAACCATATATCAACTATTTCACAAATTTTATCATAAATAACCCTGAACTATACTACCTATACAATCTTGGAACGCTATTTGCCTATCCAAATGTTCGCGTTTTCCCAGAATGCTCTTCCCCACAGAGGTACTCACTTTCGTATTTACTTCTGCCTTCTAGTTCTATTTTTCTCAAATCAATGCTTGAATGTGTACATTTTTGTGAATGTTTACATATTATCAACCAATCACAAATTTTGCTAAATAATTGTTGAGAAGTTTGTATACAAAAGAATCCGGGTTTATCCGCCTAACTTAAAATGGCTACAAAATTAAAAATTGTTTACTGGGCGATTACTAACTTGGCACGGTTTAACGTGCTAAAAATTTGGCGATAAATTCAGAAAAAGGTTCAAAACTCTAGTTTAGTCAGTAACTGTTGAAATAATTCTTTCTTTTTGGTTACAGATGCTGGGAATGATATTTTCGTGTGCTTTATACAAGAAGATTGATGATTGATATATTATACAGTTTTGCATTTTAAATGCTACAAATATTTTCAATAAAAACTACGCACTATCTTTTGGTAGGAAGAATTATTAATTTCATGAAAATTAGTACCTATACTTTAGTTTTGTTTATTATATTAACATTGTTTGCAGAATTTAATTCTATTTATTTTTTTATTAATAAACAATAATAAGTAAAGCAGTATTTATTGTAAAAGGAGACAAGAATTGCATATATTTCATAACAATTTTTTTCAAAGGAGTAATGTTTAAAGATATAAAACAATTTAGTGTTGATCTGTTGGCAATAATAAAACAAAAGGTCTGCATAAATAAGCGTTAATAGTTAGTCACTGACATTGTTTGTGTAAGTTTGTCCATTGTTTAAATTGTTGCACTTACAGTGAAATCCGTTTAACACGAAACAATAAAGCGGTCCCGAAAAAGTACTATGTATTTACATACACTTTTTTTTTTAACACGAACAAAAATCGCTTAACACGAAAACATATCATCGCTTCTCGGAAAGAACAAAATACTGAAAACAACTGCCGCGTCGGCGAGAAAAAGGTGTTTGAAATCAAAGTGAATGAGACAATGTTGATTATCTAAAAAGGACAATATGAAATTTTGTACTGAATTTCATTAATTTGTTAATGTTTTTGTTTTATTGACTTTTGTTAATAGCATGTATACATATCTATGTAAATAAAATGTACTAAACGTAATGTTGTTGAGTACCTACATGTACACTATATAACTTTTTAAATGCGAATCGAAGTAGCATAAGAGGTAGGCAACCAATATAACAAGCCGTAATAAGGTCGTATAGAAGTGATGCGCAATGTTGAAATTTTCTTACATTATTTTTCGATTTTAATATCATGATGCACTGTTTTTTTTACTATAACAATTTTTTTTATTCTCAATAAAATGTGGGTAATTATCACATTCTACGTAGTTACTTGAAAGAATTACTTAACATTTGAGGAATTAATAAAAAGCGAACCATAATAACAGTCCGTCTGACAGAAACAAACAACAAATCGCAAATTTTCATTTGATGAGATATGAAATTTCTGTCAACTGTCATAGACTGCGCATCTTTATGTATTCCTTCAATCAACGTTCTACTTTGAACAGTGCCATTAAAGCAAATAAAATGCCACGACTTGCAGGACAACATGATATAACTCCCGTAAAGTGCCCTGCTAGAGAGATTATCTAAATTAAATTTTGTAAATATCTGACATTATACAAATATAATTCTTCTGTTTAAGTGTGTCGTAAACAACTCTTGCTTCTAGAAAATGCATAATAGTTATTTAAGTAATAAGGGAGGTACATAAGTAACATTTACTAGTCGAGGAGTAGTTTGCGTCCGAGGGCTTGCCCGAGGACTTGCAATAGAGTTCGAGACTTGTAAATGTTACCTCCCGAATTGCTTACAACATTTTTCCCACTCCCCAGACAATAAAATCCTCAAAAGTTTATATGTCAGCATGATAAACAGTACCGGTGAACAACCTCAGAATTTAATAAATTAGACACATGTTAGACGCATCTGAAACGTTACTAGGCAGTTCCTACATACAATTGTTTATAAATACACGTGTCTTGTGTACTTTTTTCCCTAGAGGACGTAAGTAAATTATTTAACCGTTGTCATAACAATCACAGTCATTTCAGTAAAACCAACTTACGTCCATAGAAACAATGTATTAATGTGGGAAAATGTTTTTTATACTTACAATAATTACCGCTTTTCTTTACCTTTAATACGTCATTGCTTACCAGGTAAAATATGTTGGTTTCTGTCCCTGTCAGACGGACTGTTATTATGGTTCGCTTTTTATTAATTCCTCAAATATTAAGTAATTCTTTCAAGTAACTACGTTCAATGTGATGATTACCCATACCATCATGTAATTAAAATCGAAAAATAGTGTAAGAAAATTTCAACATTACGCATCACTTCTACACGATCTCATTACGGATTGTTACATTGGTTGCCTACATCTTATGACACGTCGATTCGCATTTAAAAAGTTATATAGTATACATATATATATATACCTATATACTTCTCGTAATATCCTTTAACACGACCAAATATTTCGGTGCCGGCAGGTTCGTGTTGAACGGATTTCACTGTATATCTATGTAGTGTGTGTATAAAACGTCTCTTATATTTTGGAAAAGTTATACCAGCTGCATCTATAATGGTGTATGCTGACACAAATACTAATAATTCGCGTCTCTGGAGGTTGTGCCTATTACAGGGGTTGACGGTTTTACGCATTGCCGAGAAAAGCAAATAAATCCAAATTTAGAATGGAAGTACTTGGATCGGGCTCGGTACTTTCGAACTAAGAGCATACACACTACATTTGATATTATGTAATCAACAGTTCACAGTTGTTGCAACATATATTACAACTATAATGGTAAAAAGATATGCTATTCGGTATATACAATGTGTACTTTATAGTGATCTTACTAGGTAGAGCCATTGTTAATTTTACTTAATCCAATTTGATGATGCTCGTTCACAATCATAGTGTATAAGTAAAGGGCTTCTGTTTATCCTAATCTTCAGCCTTCTAAACGCTATGAACGCGGATTTCGATCTAACCGCCCAAATTTGCTTTCTGTCTCGGAAATTATAAGATCTGCAAGTGGACGGCCAAGTCGCGGCTGGACATTAGTTGCTTCATCTGCAGGATCCTGCGCGTCGGGACACGAGGCGACGGCCTATCGGAATCTAACTCCCCCAAGCGTCGGATGAGCGGGTTCTCCGATCTAGGAGCCTTTTGAAGGGTTCCCTTGGCAAGCGTCAGCGCATGCTCGCTCAGAAGCGGTACGTTTATGTCGCGATTTTGTTAGATTTGTTATAAACCAGGGTGCTGCTACTATGGTACGCAGTGCCCGGTTCTGGAGGATGTTAGGCCTCTTGATTTGTGATTTGCTGACACTAGGTCGGAGAAACACTTTGTAGATCAGTAGCTTAATACTTAAGCCGACGAGCTTTTCCAGCACAGAAGAGGTGCCAGGGCCGGCCGCGCACACAGGAACTTTGTGGCAACGGTCGAAAAATGTTGCCTGAACGTTAACCTCGTGTCAAACGTCAGATAAAGGTATTTGACGTTACTTTCCCAAGGTGACCTCTGACCCCCCGGCGACAATATTCGTTAGAGAAGGATTACATTTCCTGGAAAATCGGTTAACTACACACTTATCGGCGTTTATCGTCAACCGCCACTTGGATGCCCACTCGCAGACTTCGACTTTGAAGAAGTCGCCAAATCAGAGCATCGTTTCTAGAAGATGTATGTATTGCGGCGTCATCGGCGTACACCGCCAGTTTTATGGAGACAGATCTGGGTCTATCGCTAGTATATAAGATGAAAAGTTCTTGTCCTAGTAACGATCTTTGCGGAACACCGGCGTGAATGCGCTTCCGGTCGAAATTCTCGTCTTCCATTTTTATTGAAAGAGTTCTGCCAGAAAGGTAGGACCGAATGAGGACTGTCATACTTGCGTTATTACCAAAACTGCCTATTTAGAAAAGTAGACCATCGTGCCACACCGAGTCAAACGCATGGGCGAAATCAAGGAATACAGTGCCCATGTAACGCCTCAGTTCCAGCATGTTACGAACCTCCTCCGTAAGTCGAAGGAGTTGCAAGTCGGCCGACAAGCCCTCCCGAAACTCAAATTGCTCATCGGGTAGAAGATGATAAAATCGCGCAATTTTGCGAGGATGACTGGTTCTGCAACTTAATAATAAGTGCGAGAGAAGACTTATCGGCTTGTAACTCAACGGAAAAGAAGAGTTTATGCCTCGCTTATGGAGCATGAGGACGTTCGTGTATTTCCAGATGTTGGGACAGGTTCAATGACCTAGCACGGCACGCAGGATCCACACCAGGATATGTATGGCGCTAGTTTGTAACCTCTTTAGGACAATATTGGCTATGCCATCCTCGCCATCATAGTGTGCGTACCTTTTTTCCTTTATTAGTATGCATTAAAATAAAATAGAAACACATTCAGTGTATAAAAATGCAATAAGTGCATTATAAGTATCCCCATTGCAATTTAGCATATGAGAAAATGAATTGTGAACAGGTGAAAATAATTTCAGATTATAAGGATAAAAAAATATGTAATTTATTACGAAGAATTAAGAAAATAGATATTGCGAAATTTATTTAAATAGAAAACATAAATACACAACATTATAGCATACATTTGCAAACCAATAGTAATCATATTTCCTGTCCCAGCATAGATAGTTGTTTCAAGAACTGCTTAGCGTTGTTTAAACTAGAACATCCGTACACTATTCGTTTAGTGTTGCCAGTTGAGGTCTTTTGCTAAAACAATATATATTTTTGCATATTTTGTTAAACTATGGAGCATGAGGACGTTCGTGTATTTCCAGATGTTGGGACAGGTTCAATGACCTAGCACGGCACGCAGGATCCACACCAGGATATGTATGGCGCTAGTTTGTAACCTCTTTAGGACAATATTGGCTATGCCATCCTCGCCATCATAGTGTGCGTACCTTTTTTCCTTTATTAGTATGCATTAAAATTAAATAGAAACACATTCAGTGTATAAAAATGCAATAAGTGCATTATAAGTATCCCCATTGCAATTTAGCATATGAGAAAATGAATTGTGAACAGGTGAAAATAATTTCAGATTATAAGGATAAAAAAATATGTAATTTATTACGAAGAATTAAGAAAATAGATATTGCGAAATTTATTTAAATAGAAAACATAAATACACAACATTATAGCATACATTTGCAAACCAATAGTAATCATATTTCCTGTCCCAGCATAGATAGTTGTTTCAAGAACTGCTTAGCGTTGTTTAAAGTAGAACATCCGTACACTATTCGTTTAGTGTTGCCAGTTGAGGTCTTTTGCTAAAACAATATATATTTTTGCATATTTTGTTAAACTATAAAGTGAGTTATATTAATATACCTTAGCATAGTCAACCAAATTCTGATACTCAATATAATTTCCTCCGCCAACTATGAATATAATGGCATCCTGGAATGGTGACCGATTTCTTGGAATGTCTGTTAGTTTTAGTTGTTTCGGATCTAAGTAATGGTACTCTTCCATCTCGTGACTGTTTTTGAATTCCATAAGATGATCGACAATTTTTGTTACAGGCAAATTCTAATAATTCATAAGAAATTAGATTAAAAAAAAATGTATCAGTAAAAGACTTACATGTCTCTTCACAACAAGATTTTTAACTCCTTCCATTACAAAGGATGAACCTTGCGATACGAGTTTTGAAAACATGTTAACAGTTTTTGTACCACCTCCTTCATATTGACTTGGAGCTGCAGACATTTTCGTGAAAGAGCTGTAAAAACAGCGATTACAATTCAGTTCAAAACACTAATTGTAGTTTTATATTCTGCGTCAACATGAGTACACCATATTTAACAGACTTAGAAAGTTACTAAAAAATACTTGAATTGGATCAGCTCATGCGACGTAAGTTAGTTGCGTGCGTTATGGCAATTTTTGATGTTACACTATTCCTTTCTTTCCTTCTAAATTAATACCATTTCATTAAAAGTGTTTAGATGTGGTATAAATACTCCAGCGGTAACCATGCAGTGTGTACATAGAGTCGAAGCATTCACAGCGAAGTTTCTACAAGATAGCGCTACGATCTAAAATATATGTTTCAAAATAGTGATACATATTAAAGTAGGAATCACTTAGTCGGTTTACATGGATTAAAAGTTACTTCAGTTAATATAAAAATATACTAGGTAGGGATTTTATTTGAATAAGTCGTTGATATTTGAAATTATGTATATTATGTTATCGAGTATACATTATGTACAATATTTTGACACAGCAACATGGATTTCGATAGCACAGAAGAGCCTCATGCAAAAATAAGTGCATTATCACTATTCTATAATTTAGGAATTTTGATTTTTTTTAAAGATATTTCTCACTAGATCTCTTGGTGTAGAAACGAAACACAAAACGCACTACTTCACCCGCAAAATACTAAATACAATCGTACTATGTAACGACGTAACTGTCACATACAGTTTCATTATTTGTTGCCTTCGTACAACTTCACCTTATATAAAGGTGGCGTACTCTATTACCGAGAGGGTGGAAGTTATTTACATTTTTATGGTGCTGAACAATGTGCTTGCAAGAACTGTTAATCAAAGACATCCAGCTAAACATATGGATCATAAATACACTCGCGACCTTATGCAAAAATTTGAAGCAATTGAATCAATAGTGAACAAGAAAACACGTGCAAATAAGATAGTAGATGAACTGGAGGAGAAGTAAATAGAACTTTTACCATGAAACAAACCAGCTCTGAGCGTCAAGTTGCAGCATCCTGTGGACTTACTCTTTGATAGGCAAAGTCACAAAGATGCATAAATTTACGACTAATACAAAACTATGATCAAAATGATTATTGGAAATCTAAATTTGATAAAGAACATTCATTTTAGTGATTAACGCGCTCTTTTCTTAAATGGATATGCGAATAAATACAATGTACGATATGGAAGCATATTGCTAGAGAACAAAAAAGCCTCAAAAAATAATGTTTATGCAGGAATACTAGACAATTCACCAGTTGGATCTATTTTCTTTAAAGAAACACTAACTGGTGAGTCTATTTAAACAGATTGGAGAACATCATCGATTCTCTAGTAACTGAGTAAGTGAAAAACTAGCTTGATGATTAAATCCCCAATTAACACCAATGGCTTTTCCAAGATGTCGATGCCCGTCCGTGTTATGCTGCGAACGTTCTTAAGTGACTTAATCACAAATATGCAAATTACTGGACTGATAGACGTGGAACGATTGAATGGCCACCACGATGACCGGACGTTTTGGACATTACGTTCAGCTAATTGTAGGATTGTACAGTACGAATCCTATCCTTATTCGGTGCTAAATATACAAAAGAAAGTGAACAAGCCACACATCATAATAATCCTAATAAAATAAGTTTTCATTTGAAGTACCAGAATGTTCCATTTAAAATTGGAGAGTACTCGTCGAAGCGCAGGTGTAAACGTCCATAATGTAATTCACATGTCAAAGTGTCCTTTGAATTAAAAGTGGACGTGTTTTTGAAAATTTTTAATTGCTTTTCGGTTCTGAAATATTTGAAGTGGATGGTTTTCAACAAATGATTCTGTATAGCAAAATACAGATAGCAATGAAGAACAGGTTGTGATAGCTCGTATAACTTCAGGTACAACCAATGAAGATTTGGTGATTTTAATCCTTATATATTTTGGTACATTATGCACATACGTCAATTTAGAGTTTAGAATCACACCCAGGTATTTGATCTCTGTTGATACTATTGCATCCTGGGGTCGAAAATAGTCGAATGCCGGAGTTTGGGAGGCTTGCTTCTTTGAGCAAACGAGATTATCCTAGTGATAACAGTGGAGGTGTCACCAAAGCTACTATTCTATATGTTGATAAAAGAAATATTTAGCTATCTTATCTAGTGAGGAGTATCTTTCTGAGTCAATTTCAAATGTATTTTGTGGGTGGCAAACTAAAGAACTGCGTATGCTCCGCAAAGATGACGCAATGATACGTACAATATTCAAGTGCTTACAATGCTATAAATAAGGATCTTCTAGTAATTAAGATGTTGGTGTATTATCAGCAGATTTATGAATAGTTCAAATGGTGCGTTATATTTGAATCAATTTTGTTTTCAGTTCAGTGTTTCTAGTAGATTAAATTAAAAGTAGCCAATAAATCATAGATATTAAAAATAAGTGAATCATTTAGCTATGTTGTAAATGACATCGATTGATGTGTTGATCTTGGTAATTGTTAATATTGAATATTGGGTTCTGTTTATACTAAATACTTATATAAAATACATTTATATTATAACTATTGAATCTCCGTTAGATCTTCGTTTTTCTAAGGCACTAAGCAATCCAAAATGCAAAATTACAAAACTTATTTGTAATAGACCAAGCATGTATAAACTCAGACACTATTGCACCAGGGTTTTCAGTACAATTCAAATCTACAATAATAATTATGTTTATGTGACTGAAAGATTTAAGCAAGTAAGTATGGCATGTTGACAAATAGTCGATAACCTTAAAACCACTGTTACAAATCAGGAAAATTTTACTTGTATGTGATTGTGTTTTATTGAGTAACATTAAGAAAGAACATCTTTTTGATCCATCAGATACTTTACATTACGGAAGCAATAAAAAGACATGTTCATAAACATGGTTCAGTTGTGGAAATACTTATATTATAATCCTATTTCTTTTAATAATAGTACATACCGCCATCTTTTTATGTAAGCTATAGCAGATAGATCACATCCAGCTCCGTTTAACGCATTTTCAAACTTCTTGAAATCTGTCTCTGACATATGTGGCGTACAAATATAATAAATAATAAATAAGCGGATTTTATCATCTGGAGTTCCTATTTCGGGATCCGACAAGACATCCAACAAATTCTTGTCAGTTGTTACCCTACTCATAATTTTTTCTTCTAGTTCAAAGAACGTATCTAATTTTCTAGACTTGATATAATTTAAGACTTCGGTTGCAACTGTTGTATGCATATCAATTAGACGTTTCTTTTCAATTAATTGTGGAAGAGAATTTACTGCAGAAGTTATCTTTGCTGTATTATCAGTAACCATTGACATAGCCATATCTGTATCATTATCAATACCCATAGAGCTTTTAAGCTTTTTTACTTCCTCTTCAGATGATCTGTATTGCTCTAATTCTTCTTGTATAGCTTCTGCAACAGTAGGAAATGGTGATCCTTTGTGTGTCGTCCAAAATTTATCTTTAGAGTCCAGTTCGTATGGTTTTGTTTTTGATTTAGCACCTAAAATTAAAATTTACAATTAATGATGAACTATCTATTGATTCAATATTGATTACATATGCTGTGTTTTGTATACAGTTTTATTATAAGTGCTTGAATTGTGTTTCTTAAATGAATTATTTACTTGCCTCCTACTGCTTGCTCTTCAATAATTACTCTGTTAAGGGTTAAATCCAGCACATCATGTGTTAAAGCTTGGTAAGTCCATGTATGATGTAATGGAGTAGCCATATCAATGTTTCTGTCAAGTACAATTAGCAGGGGTCTTTGGAAATTAAAATTACCGGTTTGTGTATCACTGTGAAATAGATTGTTTCTTGCATCAAATAGATTTTCTCTTAATTTTTTGTCCAACTTTTTTGCAACCATTTCAGCAGCATTACCCTTGGGACTCCTGATAATGGGAACCGTACCTAAAGCAAATGTCATAAGAAAATGATGACAATTCTGAACTACACACCTAATGTTACAAACACTGAAAATAGGCTATCAACAATACTATCCATTATAAAATCTATTTCTGTATCTTTTATATCACTTCGATTAATTGCTGTAAAAAAATTAATTGGAAAACCAGTTCAAAACAATTATTATCGATCAATTTTACTTACAATAATATGATAAATCATCACTACCCTGATGTTTTAATATAAACATATCATCTTCTAAAGATATAAAATTAATATATTGATCATACACCTAGAATACAAATAATTAATCCTTAGTTTAACTATCCGCATTAACTAACCTTATGAATATTAGCTACACAACTTGACTGGATAGCAGCTGAAGCTATGTCCTCTAATTTTTGCCGGGTAATTGGTGAAATAAAATTCAAGTGATAGATATCATATATTCCTCTTTGAAAATCCTGACTAATCCTTCCTAAATTCTCATCATTTGGAACGCAGAAATAAATTGCTGGAACTTCAGGAATTGGATCACGATCAGAATGCAATTGTCTACAATTAGAATAGTATAAAGAAACTTCACAGCTGAAAACTTGTAAAACTTACACATGAAGAGTGACACCTAATTCTCGTAATTCTTTTACAGAAATTAATGGTGATATTATATCTTGCCCAACACGATCATAAACGAGAACTTTCCATATAGGTTCCGACGCGTTTAGTTTACTTTGGGGTTGGTTTAAATTTAACATTTGCTTCAAAGCACCTACAAATTAAATTTGTGTTGATTTACTCATATTGCTACTGTTTTGTATTCTTACTTATTTGTTTTTGTCTTAAAGACGCCATCGTTTTGATTGCGATAATTATACAAAACTCTCAATAATTAACTATTATACTACGTGTACATTTTAACTCATTCTGTCAAATATTTGCCAATTTGACTTCACGTTTGACGTTTAACCAATCATCTGTTTAAATCTGTTGTGATATCAGTGTCATCTGTGATTAAGGGAGCAAATTACTATTATAATATAAAAACAGAATGCCATTTTTCATGCAAGATGCATGCACGTCTGCAAGTTATCTATCTAATATGATGAGCGATAAGTTTGATTATGGAAGTCTATAAACAAGAAAATCTATAGGATAAATGTTTGTAAATCGCAGAGTGACTTGCAAAACCTTTTTATAAATTATTATGAATCATTCATTGTTCGTCTTAAAGTTGTTGCACATGCTGAGGGAGTGACGTTTCTAGTAATATTTATATGAAAAAGTTACTGGTACAACCTGTCTTTAGACGTGTACTTACTGACATTTGTCATAAGTGTTTAAATCTTGTTTTAAGTGTGTTTAATTTATTGTTGTATAGTATATGATTTACATGATCGCCTAATTATTTAAGTTTATATATAGAAAATAGTGTGAATATCGTGATAAATTTTATAAACGAACGATCTGATACATAGACATATGTTGACTAATTAGGAGAAACTGCATTGTACTACATGTTGTAAGTGTTAATGACGATGCAATGCAAGCTAGAAGACGCCGAACGGGCTCTGAATCTGAACCATTCGTTGTGGTAGATCAGTACAATAGGTCTCCAGAAAAATACCAATTCAATCAGCAGCATACGAACAATATACAAGATTATTATGTAGAGGAGGATCACATAGAGGATTTTATTGAATCAGAACCTATCATGACGGCAAGGGATAGAACTGGGGAATTTGTTAATACCATACAGTCTCTGCAGGGCAGAAATATCGCCAGAGCAGTTGCTGTTCGGGATCAGCGGAAATCAAGGGTTATACAAAGTCATACTGAATTTATGATGGTTGCAAAAAGTATTGGAAGGAATATTTCTAGCACGTATACAAAGTTAGAGAAATTAACATTGTGTATGTATTCATTGTTGAAGTATAAGATTTGTTTTTAAATATGTTATTAATTTTTAGTGGCAAAACGGAAATCTCTTTTTGATGATCGTACATCAGAAATTCAAGAGTTAACTTATATAATTAAAGGAGATCTGAGCAGTTTAAATCAACAAATTGCCCATTTGCAAGATATCTCTAAACGACAAAAACACACAACTAATGGCAAGCATTTACAATCTCATTCAAGTAGTGTTGTTCTTGCTTTGCAGTCAAAATTGGCTACAATGTCAACAGATTTTAAACAAATATTAGAAGTTCGAACTGAAAATTTGAGATACCAGAAAAATCGTTTGGATCAATTTTCACAGGGGTCTGTAAATAATCCCATGCCCCCATCATATTCAGGAAATAGGCAAGGTATGTAAACCTTTATGAATTGCTGCTTTTAATTCCAATTGGAAGAGAGATGGAGAGAAAATAAATGTACTAGTACATTTATACTGTTCCAGTTGTTTAATACTTTTAGTTTTAATTGAAAAGTATGTTTTTTAATTACCACTAAATTAATTAATTAATTAATATTATGTTAAGTTTTATATTAAGTAATATACTTTTCACATTTTAGGGAAAAGTGATTTAATGCAAGAACAAGATCAAGTGAGTATAAATCTGGAGACCTCTGCATTAATTCCGAAACAACAGATGCAAGCCAGTTTAGTTTATGATCAAACACATGACTATCTTCATAGTCGTGCTGAAACAATGCAGAATATTGAGTCAACTATAGTTGAATTAGGTGGTATATTCCAACAATTAGCCGTTATGGTAAAGGAACAAGAAGAAATGGTAGAAAGAATAGACAATAATGTTCAAGATGCTGAACTGAACATAGAGGCAGCACATACCCAAATTCTTAAATATTTCCAATCGGTAACCTCGAATCGTTGGCTAATGATAAAAATTTTTGGAGTGCTTATATTTTTCTTTATATTTTTTGTTGTATTTTTAGCTTAAAAGAGGATATCTTTTTTGGGATGTATATTCTGCCTATTTACGATAAAGTTACTTCTATGTAACTTGGCTAATTGATATACAGCATGTCTATATTAATTGACCATTTTAGAGAATAATGAGGAAACTGTCCTAATGTTCATATTAGTCAAACATTTCTTTCTGTGATATATTGTGGGAGTTTTTTTTTCAAAATTTATTTACCTATATAATTTTGTATTATGGAAGTGCTGTATATTGCTAAGTACTAAGTTTCTAAAACAAATTAGAAGTATTTGATAATATATTGTTATTTAAATTATAAAGAGAATCAATTGTTTCACATCATACAAAGAAAAATAAACTATTTTTAATGACTTAGTATTATTAAATAGACAAATACAGAAATTTTTTATAATTATTTTAGTTTATGTAAACAATGCAGATATTAAAAGTATCTGAAAAAGAATATATTTCTGCAGCGATCTTCCCATTCATTTCGCATTACGTAGCTATTTTACCTGCTCATAAGCAAATTGCTTTATTACTACAAACATCCAGATAAATGTTGAAAGTTTCTGTGTGCGACGTTAGGTCTACGTCGGTTGATGGGTGAGTCGGTTTTAAATCAACCGAGTGTACATATATAGTTAAATATGTATGTAGTTTGTAGGCAGTCATTGTACGGTATTGTTGCATGATCATGCATTGTAAGTACGCGTACCTAGAAAGTTTGTGAAAATGCTTCAAAGTGTTTGTTTGCTAATAAGGTTAGGTTGTATATTATGTTTGTGTTTTCATTAATGCTAGTATAAAGTTTCTCTACATAACGCACACCTTTATTTTGGTAAAGCCAATATAGTTACGCACCTGCTACCGAACTAAACTTGTGGTCTTTAGTAATGAGTAGGGTTAGGATTTTCATGCAGTAAAAAAAGTGAAACTATGCGCATAAATATGCACATTTCAAAAAGGAAATATGTTATTCACTAAATATGTAAAAATATTCACATGAAACATACAACTTAATTTTTACTTAATACGTTGTTCTTGAATTAGGTTTAAAAAAAGGAATAAAAACAAAATTTCAAAACATTATTTATTGATACTATATGCTTCTTATCTGATATTTACGAATGGCCAGTTTTGTCTTAGCGCTTGTTTTTGTATTTGATTTCACTTCTATGGACAAGCTTTTAAATTCAACACATTTGCTTATTTTAAATCCTATTCATATTTTACTTGTATTTTAATAAGAGGTTTCATAAATAATTTAAGATAGAAAAATTAGTTGTTAACGACAAACATATTTGATGGAGAATCATTTTTTCTGTTTTATCTTTCAGTTATATAGTAATATTAACATACGATATATTACAATTTTACTTTACATGCCTACCTATATGAAAGAGATTATAAAACAAATTGACATATGTATACTTACTTATTCGTAGTAAAAAATAATAATAGCTGTGTTTTTGCAGCCGTTTCCAACGGTTGGAAGTGGTTGGAAGTATCAGGAACATGCGCATTACAATAAAACCGAACGCTTTTATTGTAATGGGCATGCTCCTGATACTTCCAACCGTTGGAAATGGCTGCAAAAACAAAGCTAATTTAAATGAGAAGAAATGCCTATTATTATTCATTGCACTGTAGTTGAATACATTAAAAATGCGGCTATACAAAACGCATGAAATTTGTCAAGTATTACAATTTACAAGCATCGGGTGCTAAATTATGCAGATTTATGCACTAAACAGTCAAATTATGCACTAAATCGAAAAATCGCAAATATATGCAAAATATGTAATTTTTTTTTCCTATTTTAATGTATGTAGTTCGGAGAGATCCTAAGTAAAAACGAAATATTCCTTAAAATAACAAATATGCATTTTGCATTAAATCCTAAGACTAGTAATGAGAGTCAGCAGAAAACTGGAACGCTACACATGAAATGATAAAAACAATCACGAGCAAGAAAGAGCTTGAGGAAAGTAACCGACAAACTCGGCAAATGTAGAACAGAAACAGTAGGGAGAGTATCTGATGATGTATTTACACAAATAGTTTCAGGTATAGTGAGGGCGTTTTTCTTAGGGTTTTTAGTTGCTAAGCTTGTACTGAGAGAGTCCCACATAAACCAAGCTTGCTATAGATCAAAGCGCTTGAGTACATAAAGCATTTTCCTATGGTGAAAATAATATAGATTGAATTTAATAATACCTAGTTGGAAACAGCGAAACCTTAAAATATAAATAATCGATTTCATAACGTAACATAATCGACACATGTTTATGCAAATTGACACTCCGTTCTAATTTAGGCAACTATTCTGTGTCTATACGTACAATTTGATAGTTTTGCATTTAAAAATCGTTTTGTATACCTTAGGCGCTTTTTAAATATCAACCTCGCAAATAGCGCCAGCGGGCAGTGGCGAGGATTCGATAAGCAGCGGTGGGTAGTAAGTGGTGATATAACTTTCAGTATTACTTCAAAGCCTGTGCGAAAGTTGTTGCATATGTATACGCTGCAATAAGTAGTAATTCGTGGTTGTGCCTTTGTTTAAAAGTGTAGCAGTTACATACATTGAGCCTGTTTAGTACTTTGACAGTATTGTTCATTTTTACTACGTTTTGCAGGATCTTCTTTCTTACAGATAATTTCTATAAACCCAATTCTTTCCTAACATCATTCTAATTATAATAATTAGGATATTTATTATGCAAATAAATACAGATTTCAAAAATTTCTTTTCCAGTTTATCTGAATGTAGTTTAATACCTGGATTCCATACAACCTGAGCAAATTCAAGTCTTATACGTGTGAGTGAATTTTAGACGATTATGTTAAAGCTAACTGTCGATTTTGTTAGAAATTCCACCGATTTCATGTAATTAGCGACACGATCAGAAAGTTAAGGAAGAAGTAAATAGAACAGTCAGATTTTTAACTTTCCGAGTATCAAAGCTTATCTGTCAATTTAAGCAGGTATCACAATAATTTTACTCCTAGTATAAAAAATGCATTACGAAGATAAAAGATCTTAGCGTTATTTTGAACTGCTTATTGTTGTTATTTACTCATACATCTGTTAGTTGCTTATGAATCGGGAAGACGTTTTAAGCAATATGTGCGCAATTTTTATGGCTGTTTTTCATTCTTGCGGAATAGTAAAAACTAAATGCACATGAATTAAGACCTAATATAGCATTCAAAATATTTTTGTAAATTTTTTTTTGTTCTAGTAAGATAACTTCGGACTATTTTATATTATTATTTCAGGTGAAACGTATTTAAAAGATAGAAACTGCTGCATGGTTTCTAAACATTTTATTAAAAAAGAAATAAAGACAACATAATAATTAATTTATTTAAATACCTAATAATTAATTTTTTCTTTTTCGCTTCTTCTTCGCTACTATGACTACTGCTCGACTTTTGTGCAAAGGGTTTATTTACTTTTGGAGGAATCTTATAATCGAATGGTTTACCTAATCTGCTGTAGACTTCCTTTACTCTAAGAACTGCAGTTCTATTAATTGTGTCAATTGGAATTTCTTTTATGGCAGTTTCGAATACTTGGACTAGTTCATTGTTATTTTCTTTCGCTACTAATACATCGAGTAAGCAGCTGTAAGCATTTCCGATAGCTCCGTCGGTCACATTACTGATTTTTAGATGTTCTATTAATTTTCTTATTAGAGTTTCGTCTTTACTTTCTCGAGCTACCTGAACTACTCTCTGGAACATAATGCGTTGCGCTCCTTGTAAATATTGTTGCCAGATTTGTTCCGCTTTCTCGTGTTCACCTTTAACGAAGTATTGTGCCCATAATACGTTTATCGGACTTATTACACCTCGGTCGGCATACTTTTTAGCGATGCCTGCAACTGTTGAAAATATGAAATTAATACTTGAAAAACGATATCTCTATATTGTCGCAAGAAAAATGGAAATACTGTTGTTTATCTTAATACATGTTTATATAAACTTACATTTTTCTGTGTATTCAGGATGCTTTTCTAAAATTCCAACCACACCACCTCGCGGGAACTTCTCGGCTAACAGGGGTATATCTTCGGGCGTTGCGTTATCTATATCTTTTTCCAGTTGCTCTAGGTATTCAGTTGAATTACCGCTCACCAAATTAGCGTGACATATTCTATTATCGAAAGATACTAACTTTTTCACATCTTTGTTCAAGTACGTGCCGAGTTCTTCTATTGTCTTTACGTCGCCGTTGTTAGCTAGTCTGTTTAATAAGAAACGGAAAACTCTGGTTATGGGAGTTTGATTTTTCATTAGTAAATCACGAGTTAGATTCGTAGCTTCTTGAATTCTGTTTTCTTGAATTAGCTTTTCTATCAAATTAGAGTCATCATTGAGGGTGAAAACATTATCGGATTGTTTTCTTATGTCTAAGGCAGCATCGATGTCTCCGGATTTGAGGGTTTGTCTGAAAACAATAATGTCTCGTTTGTTGTTGGAAGGAGCCGTAGCAGAAGTAGTGCGTTTTTGAGATGTCTCAGGATGCGATACCTCTGAAAACAGGGATAAAATACATAAATGTAATATAAACAGAATAGATCACATTATTGGGAGTATAGAGTATTCTGTTATTTTCTTTTTAAGAAAATAAAACTTAATTTGTATATCAAATCAATTTAGTAATTGTATTATTTTCATAAATTATCATTATTTTGCTAGAAAACAAGGACAATTAAGACTGCGTTTTCAAACTTTAATGCGTTCTGGAAATGTATGCTAGTAATTGGGAAGTAATAACATCAAATCACACACATTGGAGGCGCAACTCAATACAACAATAGTAAATTGTATAAATACAAAAATAACGTCACTTAATTTTTTACTTACCCAGTATACACAATTTGTATATGGCAGCGTTTTAAAAATAAAAAAAAGTGACAGTGACAGATTCAGCTGTGAATCGCTATGTTCAATAAATCATCAATAAGTCTGCAGTAATAAGTTGCTGAATCCGTCACCATCCATAAAAACGCTGGTGGGTACGTTTGGCATGTTTTTTAGTAAGTCTGCCATAGGCAATTTATATTACAAAGCTATTGATTATGTTGCATAACTGGCAGCACCACCCTTACCGGTTTTGTGATCATTCTCCTTAAAAAAGCTAATGATTGGCACCCCTGATTGTATGTGATTTGTGGTAGTAACCTAAAGACTAGAGTGGCAATGAATTACTAATTATTACCTTACCTTCTTCAGCTTCTGGAATTACAAACGGTACATGCAAATTGTGTGTTTTTAAAAACTCTCCTAACTTAATCAGAAAGTTGTCAGTGGGAGCCAAATCTTCCTCTTGCATCTGCATCCATAAATTAACAGCTTTCTCAGGATCATCCTGTTTTATATAACTTAATAATAGTTGGTAATATATATCTGTCCGATCAATGTGATTCAGATCTTTAGTAGCATCCTTTAATCCTTCTAAAGGTTTAACCATCCCTTCCATTTGGTAACGTTGACATGCAGAATTGATACGCTGAGGTCTGGTTTGTAATCCAGGAGTTTCTAATATTTTTCTAGCTTGTCTTATTCGTCCGCATTCGACAAAAGCAAAGACTAGGTCATACAGACTGTTGATTTCACCATGAACGGAAGTGCTTAAATCAGTTAGTTTCTGCAGCTTTTCAGCATCTTCGCATTGTATCAATTGACAGGCTAACTCGTTCTTCCAGGGAGTCGCCCTGAATTGATTACAGCACCATTCGAAAGTCTCTAACGCCTTTGGTATATCTTTATTAACTAAGTGTACTTTAACTAATGGTCCTAAGATGACGTTATTTACTTCTATATACTCTCCTTTTACTAACACATTAAAGAGTTTATTTAATTCTTCCGCTTTTCCTTCTTCAGCAAGATAATTCAATAGTTTCCAACATAACATGCGATAAGCGAATGATTTTTCTTCACGCTTTGGTTCTTTCTTCACCGTTTGAGCTAATTCGATAGCCTCATCGATTCTATTGTGCTTCACTAAAGCTAAAATATATCTAATTATTTTAGCATCGTCTATTTTTAATTCGGGCTCCATCTCTTTCAATTTATTAAAATACACTTCTGCTTGTTCTAACTGATTATGATGCGCGTATATATCCATGAGTTGCGCATAGATTCCAGCGGTATACATGAACGACGAATCTTGTTCCAAAGACTTTAGCAGACCTTCCAATTTGTCCAGCTCTTTTTCGCGATAGTATAACGTCAACAACTGTCTTTTTAGTCCTTTCGTATCTTGGTTTTTAGCTTCCAAATTATGAATTAGTCTTTCCAATTGAGGAATGTTCATTTGACTTGATGGTGTATATGTTGGCGATTTTTTTGTTAACGGTACAGGTGTTAATTCCCCTGATGTTAATTTGCTGAGTAGATCAGATATACTTGGTGTCATCTGTTCGTTTAATTTTTCTTGAATTTTTTCTGCAGTAACTGTTGACAGACTGACTCCTTGTTCAACTAAAGCTTTTAGCAAATCTTCGACAATTAGACCGAAATTTTTAACAGAAAATGTCAAGTCATAAATTAACGATCCTAACACTTCAGTTTTATCTAATTGCGACTTTAGTTCATTGGATTCATGTTTAAGCAACTCAATTCTGTGTAAATTTTCAACTATGTATCTAACGATAGTTATGTAAGACTCCAAATCATTGGTGGCGTAAAGTGAAGTCGTTAAAGGCCTTTTTAGGATGTCAGGGTAATAAAACGCAGGAATTTTACTAATTATTATAGCAGCTTCTTTAATGTCCTGTTTTTGGAGTAGAGAATGGACTATACTGCAAGCAGCTGCGCCAACTGATATATTAGCTTCTCGTAACTTAGCTATAATTTCACTACTTTTACCTTTAATATTTGGTATTACGTAATCTTTAATTGTTTCAATTGATGGTGTGATATTGTATTCACCCATTTTTAGTAATATGTTAAGTATAGAATTTCCGGTAGGATCCGAAGCTTTTGCAATAATCAACGGCCAGAAATAGTGTTGTCGAATAGGAAGGCCTTTGCTTTTTAATGTATCCAATAAATCATATGCTAGCTGTTCTTTACCTAACTCAAGACATATTTCTGTAGCAAACAATAACCCCCTATCATACAACTCGTCTTGCTGGAGTCTATCAGAATATTGAACTATTACTTCAACAGGTCTATTTGCTTTTACCATCTGTTTAACGAAGAACGCTCCTATTGGCCATTGTGAACCATCCGGTTTTATTCCTCTGGGTATTGATTTTAAAATCGTATAGCTAACTTCTTCCTGTCCTTTATTTATAAGTCGTAAAACGAGATTGATTGCGTCTTGATTATAACCAAAGGCTTTTCGCGTTTTATCAAGAATTGTTTGTACGTGCTCACTATGACCATTAATTGCAAGAGCATGTATAATGTCTAGAAAATCTTTGTCTAGTAAAAATATTTCTTTCTGTTCGCATTCATTTAATAAAGTATTAATTGTTTCAATATCGCCTTTCTTGGCATAACCACAAAGGAGTGTGGTGTAAGTATCCGCACTCGGTTCTAAACCAGCTTGTGTCATAACTTTGAGGATGCCTTGCGCAGAATCCATATCCCTAAAATGTTATAGCATATATAATTTTTACGTAATTATTAATAAATTTAAAACAATAGAATTATATCTAAGTTCAGTAGAGAGCTAGAGGAACACAAAACAATAATAATTGCACAAGTGGATTTAACAAACAAATGTATCATATAATACGTAAACATAAGCTATAATATCCTGTTTTAATTTTTATTCTGTTTTAAAATATTTTACAACACTGCCCGAGAAGTTGTGATTAACATTTTTTAAAATCTCTTTGCAAATTGTATGTACTGTTTTTTTTAATACGTAACTTTAAATGGCCTTTATAGGACGGTAACAATTTATGTTCACCCTTGTACTGTGCCAGACAAAGGATTCAAAACCTTTTTTGATTGAAGCTGGGGTTACTTATAACATGTTAGCTTTTTATAGAATTTATTTTTGGACGAAAGAAAAGTGGACAAAGTACAATTATAGACCTAGTAGAAGAACTAGAAATAGGCGAATAATTAAAAGGAAATTGTTGTTAATGTGTTGATGTGATTTCGAAAACATCGAAAAGTTCTCATAAACAGTTCCATGGATAAGCTTGCATAAGTATTAATAGAAAGATATACATTTTTTGCACAAAATATGAAAAATATGGTGCATTTTCTGCACGTTTTCGTCGTGGTGGGAAATATAGAAATTATACAGACTATGTAGATGTTTTGAAACTAATCCCCTGTTTTATTTATATGATACTCAGTACCACTTGCATGAAGCCTTAAGAATAGTGTACGTAAATGCAAAAACTTACCCAGCCTCTGAATGGCCCGTAATTAAAGCATTAAATACATTTTCATTCACTGGTAGTTGTTTCTCTCTCATAAATTCCAAAATTTTTGTAGCACCATCAATATCTCCTTGTTGACAGTATCTTGCAATTAACCTTTGATATGTTACTCTATTTGGATCAATTCCTTTACTTTCCAACTCTGCGAGGAATTCTGTAGGTGAAAATTCATGTTCGTTCTCTAAGTAGACTCTCAATAGTGCATTGTAATGTGAAATATCCATTGGGACATTTAACTTCTTTAAAGTATTCCATATTTCTTGAACAAGCTTTGTTCTGACTTCTGGTTGTTCTTCTGGTACTAGATTTCCACAACATCTTATTACAAGTAATGATTGTGAACTTGTTGCTGATCTATTATTCCTAATTTCTTCTAAAACATCTTCTATATCTCTTCTGGATATTCGACCTGACCTACGTACATCTTGATCGATTCTGCGTAAACTTCTTTCTAAATTTTGATCATGCTGTACAGAAGCTTGTGCAGATAAGGATCTGTAAATGATAATTTATTATACTTTATAATATTTGGCGGGTTTTATATGTAGCTACTAATGTGTTGTTAGCAATGTTGGCATCATATCTACTATCTAACAACATATCGCAGTAAGATTTTAAAGGCTAACACTAAAAATTCAAGGAAGTGGCAACAAGGACAACGAAGTCACGACAATAATAACATAGATACAATATAAGTTAGAAAAGAATTTCGCGGTAAATTGATCAATATTGCGTAATTTTATACTTGTTACCGGTTGTATATTTCTAGGTTAACTTACCGTGGAACTGCACCGCAAAGACATTGTGTCGTATTCACGAAACTGCCATCGAATTCTCTGGGTGTGTTAACTACAATATTGCGAGCAAATCCGGCAATATATCTTACGAATTTTGATGATCTCAAAATTGAAGCCATGCCGATCTTTCTAGATTTAAACACTGTTTCTTAGGGAACTTCTATACATTGGGATTGGCACTGCATCTAATCACATGATAACAACTATGTTTACTTTGTAAGAAAAGTTATTTCATCATTAGCTTAATGCGAGGTAAAAAATACTTAATTTGAAATCAATTAATTGTTTAATGCCAATTTTTTGATTTAAAATCTTTTAAATTACAGAAATCTTTGACTTTAGGTTAATTTGTATATTTATTGTTAGATGTCTCTCACGATAGTGGGCATTGGTCATCTATTCAAGGTAGTGTAGTTTACGAAAACGAAGAACTGTACGCTTGGTAAAGCACCTTACTTACAGCTTTGGCCATATGTTCGTAGATAGCGAAAATGTAAATCACAAATTCGTGGCATCTGGCAGTATTACTTCCGAATTACGATATTTCTTCGACTATACCACTCACATTTCTGTCAACCAATCACACAGTTGGAATTCCTTAGCAACAGCCAATGACATTCATATTATATTATAAAATTATATTATAAAATTATATTATAAAATCACTCGTGGTTTTATCAATGCTAATGGAGTACTACCTCATTTCCTTAGTTACCAGCCAAATACATGGCAAAATGAACACAACCGAAGACAGTAAATTACGAAATTCGTGATATAGTCTTTTTAAATACAACGCGTGACCAAGATTTTTCTCTGATAAAATTGATTTGGATAATTTGTTCGTGCTTGTTGATTTTATTACCTCAACAGGCACTTGCAAATTATCCAAATCAATTTTATCGGAAAATCTTCGTCACTTGTTATATTACTCATGAAAAACAAGTATACATAAGAATAAAAAGTCTCAAAATTTTATCTTTACTTATGTCGGTACACAATCCATTCTGTCTTTGTAGTAAAAGAATTACAAATTGCTTCATAATCACAAAGTAGATCGAAATGTGGAGAAAGTTCCTCTTTGCGGTAAATAAACATCAACAGAAAAATATAAAGTGTCACAAGAAAAGTTTTCAGAGTAGGACATGTCGGCTGTCTACTAATTCTGGCCCATAATATTTCCAGTAGAAGTTAATTAATTTTGGAAGCTCGTTGTATGAAGTCGTGATCAATGTTTATTGTTTCAATATGAGTTCCTTTTGGAGTCCAGACTATAAAATCATATAGTTTTCGTTGAGAAATAAAGAGCTGCCCTTGAATCTGGTAATAGTAGTTATGCTTACGATCCAGACTCAAGTTTTTGCTATTTTTGTTGAGGCGGAGATAAAAGCTCTTAATTTTCTCTGCATTATCTTGTGGAGAATATTGTCTGGCGGAATAAACAAACTTACCTTTTATGCGTCGGATGTAAATGAGCACCCGTCATGTTCACCTTTCGGGGATAAAACGGCATTCTTACAATAGCTTTCTTTTTGCAGCCGTTTCCAATCGTTGGAAGTATTAGAAGCGTACTTACTAAACAAAGCTAATAGTAACTTCACTTCTTTCTCAATATCAAATATCAATTGCAAACGCAAAATATCGTTATGATTTTCGTGTGTTTAATCTGTGAGTTCGAAAGAGTGCGATAAATACAAGATACAACTTATTAGTTTTGTCTAGCTAGATATCAGATCCGGCGATGCACCGATTTCATTTATAAAATGTTCTTTGCTTATGCGCGGTAACCATGGTGACTGTTATGCACCTAGATTATTTGAAGTTACGATGTTGGTAGCAGTCTGGACGCGGACGATGTGACATGGGGAATTTTCGTAGTTCAGGATAAGTAACTAAATATTTGAAAAAATGGGCGTGATTTAGTTCCCGCCGCGCATGTCCATTAGCGATTTTGTTCTAACTGCAACCGGTTCATTATTTGTTGCAATATCGGTATCGCATTCTGTCTTCGACGTATGATTTCGTCATAGTGCCATCTATGTAAGAAGAAGCGAAACTACTAGCAAACATAGAGGTTGTCGTCACTGCTGTAACTCCATAAGAAGTAATGGAACAACTTTCCAGATTTAATTCTGAAGTTTCTGTTCATAAAAAAATAATGAAAAAAATTGAGTATTATTTACATTATAATCTTAATATCTCATACATTTTTGAATAAAATCGTTTGAACCGTTAGTTAAATAAATGGAATTTTGGATAAGAAAATGCAATTACAACTAAACGGCTCTAACAATTTTGTTTAAAATTTGAGAATACTTTTACTAGAAAATCTAAAACTTACACAATTTTTTTCATTTTTTTTTCTATGATTTTTAAGGAAAACAGGACTGAACTTGACTCTTAATTTATTTAATAGCATTCTTAAAACAAAAAAAAATGTAAGAGTAAATAATTATTTGTATTCATAATTTTATTAGGTGCTTATAGTTGAATTTATCATGTCATTGTAATAAATATCTACATAAAATCATCTCTCAAAAATTTTAACTAAATATGAACAAACAGATGTTGCCGGAATACAAAACCAAAACAACCTAATCTAAAACCTAAAATACCATTAAACTTGTGCGATGAATATCAATATCAAGAATAATACATACTTTAGCTGACCTAATCAAATAGACTCAAAAGAATAAAATTTGTTCCTGGAAGAGTGAAATGAAAATCGTGAAAATGCTTTTCTAATTAACTCTGACTAACTGACAACACCATAAACGACTTATCGTAGAGCTGTTCTTTGTAGTGCAAAATTGAGCACCTATTTCAGCACACAATTAAATTGCAAATAATCCGACGATGATTTCAAATATTCAAATATATTTCCTAATGCAAGTGAAGCAGATTGTAAAATTGTGTATTTATAAGAAATATATATAAAAAAGAAAGGAAGAAAACAAAACAATTAGTGATAGAAGCAAAAAGGGAAGCTTGGAAAGAATTTGGCCAAAAGATGGAAGAAAACAGCAAAGAACATCAAAAACTTTTCTATAGAGTCATGAAAACAATAAGAAATGAAGAAATGCCACAACCCACAAACCTCATACAAAATAAGAAGGGAGAAATCATCAGCGATAGAGAACAAATAATACAAAGGTGGAAAGAACACTTCCAAGAATTGTTGAGTGGAGGAGCGGAAGACGGAAACGATAACCAACAGCAGATCATAAGAGCGAAAGAGACAGAAGAAGTAATCACTATTGTTGAACTGGAAGAAACAATTCATAAACTGAAAAACGGAAAAGCACCAGGAGTTACTGAAGGATGTTGCGCCGCACATTGCAGAGCCTATTGTCAGTATTATCAACCGTTGTCTGGACGAAGGTATTTTTCCTGACGAATTTAAAATAAGTAAAATAATACCGATATACAAAAATGGTGACAGAAGCAACCCTCAGAGTTATCGTTCAATATCCATACTACCAGCTATATCAAAGATATTTGAACAAGCTATCGCTGTCAGATTGATAGATTTCTTTGACAAAAAAAACTTTATTGCCAATTCCCAGCATAGCTTTCGTAAAAATAAATCCACGGAAACAGGATTGTCAGAAACACTTGGTGCGATACTTGAAGCGCTGGACTCACAGGAATATGTCCGACTTACCTGTTGCGATTTGAGCCGCGCATTTGATATGGTGGATCACCAGCTGCTGCTAGACAAGCTATGCTACTATGGCGTACGAGGCACTGCTCACGACTTGCTCTCCTTATATCTGTCAAATAGACAACAATACGTTGAGACTAATCTGGGCAAATCCACTATAGAAATTGTACAGCGAGGTATTCCCGAGGGCTCTATATTAGGACCACTGCTTTTCATTATATATATGAATGATCTGGAGATAAATCTGCCTGCCACAAGGGTTTGTCTGTACGCCGACGACACATCTTTCGTGGTCAAAGACAAAACAAAAGACGGTGTAGCAACCAAGGCAGCAAGTGTTATGGTGGATGCAGAAAAGTGGTTTATGTCTAACAAACTATAACTAAACTGCGACAAAACCCAATATCTGGATTTTTCTCTGTGCAAAGGAGAAATGACGAACAATTTAAAAATTCTCGGGTTGCGGATGGACTCCAAACGTTGCTGGTCAGCACACGCAGATGAACTGGCAAAAAAGCTATCGGCTGATATCTACAGCATACGACGAATTAAAAGTGTGTCAACTTACCAAGCTGCAAGACTTACGTACTTTGCCAACTTTCATAGTATCATTTCATATGGTCTGCTGTTCTGGGGACTGGCTCCGGAAGCGAAACGTATTTTAATTTTGCAGAAACGAGCAATACGGACATTAACTAACCTAAGACAGGAGGAAACATGTAAATATGCGTTTATTAATGAAGGAATCCTAACCTTACCTTGCATGTATATACTTAATACCAGCGTCAAATATGTACAACAGGTCCGTGAAGTTAGCCCCTAAAGTGTCAATTTTTTGTTTCGAAAATGTCTTGTTCGTTAGTGCTTCGTTAGTGCTTCTTAGTGCTTCAACTATTTTCGTTAGTGCTTTTTCCGTTCTCTGCATATTAAGGGTTTTGTAATTTCAAGGTCAGCCCCGACAATCTATCAAAAGGGACGAAATTTGATACTATGGTTTAGTGCTTCGTTAGTGCTTCTTAGTGCTTCAAATAGTTTCGATAGTGCTTGTCTAGTTTTTTAGATATTTTAGATTTTAACTTCAAGGTCAGCCCCTAAACATTTTCCTATTGACTCAAATTTGGTGTCAGTTTTTAGTGCTTCGTTAGTGCTTCTTAGTGCTTCAAATAGTTTCGATAGTGCTTGCCTAGTTTTTTAGATATTTCAGATTTTAACTTCAAGGTCAGCCCCTAAACATTTTCCTATTGACTCAAATTTGGTGTCAGTTTTTAGTGCTTCGTTAGTGCTTCTTAGTGCTTCAAATAGTTTTGATAGTGCTTGCCTAGTTTTTTAGATATTTTAAATTTTAACTTCCAAAATATTTTCCTTTAAAAAGTTGCATTTACGATTGGTTTTTTTTCGAGATATTTAACTCATATATAAACTTCATTTTCAAGGTCCGCCGTAAATCGTATGTTATTGACTTAAAATTAGAATCGTTTCTTGGCGCATCGTTAGTGCTTTTTAGTGCTTTACATAGTTTTCTTAGTAATCACTATCAACTGTTTCATTTTAAATAAAACACCGTGAATATTAGTGACTTGTTGGATTCTTCTTAAAATGGAAATATTCTTTGTATAACACTACCTAAGTATAATACCTACCTATATCTTACTATTTTCGAGATATTGGCAGGTGAAAAGATGACATTTTCCAATTTTGGAAAGCTAAACGATTTCTCTCATGAAAACAAGTTTCATAATCCTATCTTAGTTCTTAGACCTATCAAGTTACACTAAAGTCCATTTTGGCAGGAGCTGCCAAGTTTTCACAGGAGCAGTTAAAATAAACTGTAGTATCCTTTAATAGCTCTTAAAAAGTAAGATAAGATCGTGCAAGCCGTTTTGCTCTAATAGCGAATTCTATTGGTAAACTTAGTGTGCACTGAGTGTATTTCCATCTCTCTTTGTAGACTTGAGTAAATAAGTGATAGAAATACACTCAGTGTGCCCTAACTTTACCAATAAAATTTGCTATGGGAGAAATGGTTTAGATTCTATAATTGTCCAAAGTTGGAAAATAACAACTTTTCACCTGTCAACATCTCGAAAACAAGTGGAGATGACTTAAGCTAAAATTAACAAATATTTGAGACTCGTTTAACATTTATTATTAATATATAAAGGGCATTAAACACAACACTGGTTTTCTATTCTCATTAAATTATAACAACATTGCTTGAAAATATTAAAAGGATATTTAACAGTCTACCGTGGAAGTTAATTCTACGATTTCTACGTATACATAAAGAAAGTATGCAACTGCCACTTAAACATTTAGTTACTTGTATTTAGTAGTTTTTTACATATACCTGAGTATTAAAAATATTTAACAGCCTATGGTATAGAATACCTAACTACGTACCTAATCATAAACAAAATGTATTACTCCTAGACTGTATAAAGTAAAATTTGAAATGTAAAGGACGTTTCTTTTCCAACATTTTGCAGCTTATCTAAAAGGTCGTCGTATAGTTCGTAGCATGCATCATTTCTCCTACAAATAGCTACATAGTGGCCAATTGTATCAATAGTAGGTGGTTTGTGAAATACAATTCCTGCTCGAAAAGTATATTGTTTCCTATTTAAGTTAATTATAAGTGGTATGTTTTTTAAGCAAATGGCTAACTCAGGAAGCTCTAGGAAAATTTGATTATTGCTGGTATGCTGGACGGAAACTTGATTCTTACATCCTCTACATTTAATGTCCTTTAACAAAGCGTTTAAAATAGAATCCTGAAGTGAATCTATTGATTCCGATATCACATCAATATTTACCGGTAAAAAAAATTGAGTATGTTTTTGTTCTTTTTGGCAATTTGAACACAAGGTGACTTCAGACGCGCTTGCTAATATTTCACATTTTCCTATAATTTTCTCTAGTAGAAGGCATGCATTTGTAGCACAATTAATCTGTAAAGTTCCGTCTACCAATTCCGTAACTTCAAAAAGTTTCCTTAAAAATTCAAACCTTTTATAGTATATTTTATTTCTTGTTGTGCCTATTTGTACTAAATCTTTTATAAATGATATCAACTCATGATTCACAAATTCAACAGTTTGCTGAAATTGTTTACTGTCGCAATATGCAGCAGAGATTATCTGGGACAAGGCATCAAATGGACACGTGTTTTTGATTATGTATTTCCTTTTGTCGAAATTGTAGGTTCTTGTTAACCGATTTCCATTATGAAGTAAAGCAATTTTAACTTTTTGATTTTCTGTTGCATACATAATCTCAGGACACAACTGTCCATAGTAGGAAACCTTTTTTCTTCTTTTCACAGCAAGGCCCTTCCAATTCTCCAATGGTTCATCACTGTCTCTTTCTTTGTCATGGTCAATATCATTTGGGATGTTATTCTTAGCTAAAATCATCATCCCTTGTATAGCATCGATATGTTTGACAACAAATTTGTCAATAGTTATTGGCAGTGTTTCTCCAGTAAACGACCTATTTTTCAAATCATTAAAATAACTTTCTACATTGGCGGACGTAGCAGTTAACTGTTCACATTCCATAAACGGCCTTAAGACACCACTCCAAATTACAAAGGTTTTTAAAAATTTCTTTAGCGACCTACTAAAATCTGGCAAATAAAAAAGTTTTCATTGTTGCTAAAACCTTCTAATTCAATCCCTGGTGTTTAGACAAAAAGTGACACTTGATAAACTTTAAAGTTATAAAAATTGAGTTAACACCTTGTTTCACCAAGGGCTTCAATTGTAAGATCTCCCTTTTAAGTTAAATAAAACTCAACACTTTTCGACTGATTTACTTGAATAATCTATATATAATGATTACATCTTTTTTTATCTACATACATGTCTTTTCGTCAATTTCAACGACGTCCTTTCTGAAAATAAAACAACTTAAAAAGTCAGGATGCACATACTTTCCGATAAAAATCGGGTTAGCAACATTAGTAAAATTAAAGCATATTCCAATAGGATATTTTGTAGTCACTTTCCTTTTAGTCTTACACAATGCTAACACTAAAAATTCACGACTATTATATTTATATATTGTATTATATAAATCGAGTATAATCCCCAAACATTGTGTTTCTGCTTCTCTCAGAGAATCCCAAATATCTGTATTTATTTTCTAAGTACTATGGCGCCACCTGCCGTTGAACCAATGTTTGCTTCTTTGGCGTCCCTATGTTTTTTTTTACATTTCGAAAGAATTTGGGTGCAAATTTGGAAATAAAAAATACTGAATAATCAGGAAATGGCGAAACCATTAACAAAACTATCTAAAGCACTAGAAAGCACCAATGATGCGCTAGGAAACGACCCTAGATTTAAGTCAATCCCATATGATTCGAGGATAGACCTTAAAAATGAATAGTTAAATATCTCGAAAAGGAAAGAATCGTGAATGTAACTTTTTAAAGCACTCAGAAGCACTAACGAAACACTAAAAGCTGACACCAAATTTGAGTCAATAGGAAAATGTTTAGGGGCTGACCTTGAAGTTAAAATCTAGAATATCTGGAAAACTAGGCAAGCACTATCGAAACTATTTGAAGCACTATGAAGCACTAACGAAGCACTAAAAGCTGACACCAAATTTGAGTCAATAGGAAAATGTTTAGGGGCTGACCTTGAAGTTAAAATCTAAAATATCTAAAAAACTAGACAAGCACTATCGAAACTATTTGAAGCACTAAGAAGCACTAACGAAGCACTAAACCATAGTATCAAATTTCGTCCATTTTGATAGATTGTCGGGGCTGACCTTGAAATTACAAAACCCTTAATATGCAGAGAACGGAAAAAGCACTAACGAAAATAGTTGAAGCACTAAGAAGCACTAACGAAGCACTAACGAACAAGACATTTTCGAAACAAAAAATTGACACTTTAGGGGCTAACTTCACGGACCTATGTACAACGCCACAGAAATGCGTTATGCTTGAATGGCGATGCGCATAATTACTACACCCGATCTAGGGATGACATTAAGCCACCTTATCACAGAACCCAGGCTACACAAAGATATACGCTGACTTCTGGGGCACAAAAATCTACAACAAGCTCCCCGATTTTCTAAAATGGCTGCCATCTGGACAATGTATTAAGAAGCTAAAAGAGCACTTAATAAATAATGCCTTCTACTCAATTGAAGAATGTTTAGAATGTAACTTTTAACCTTTTTTCTAGTTTGTCTGATCACTATTTGTATAATTGTATTTGTCATATATACACACTGTTTTTATATACATATTTACACCGTATAATCTGACTTTTATTGTAATCTTTATTACAGTAAATAAACTATATTATTATTATTATTATTATACAAAAAGCCTCCTCAGAACAAAAGAAAGTATACCTGGCATTCATAGATATAGAAAAAGCTTTCGATAAAGTACCAAGGGAAAAGTTATGGAGTATCTTAAGAAAAAGAGGGGTAGATGGTAAAATAAGACGTGCAATACAAAAAATATATAATAATAATACCAACGCAGTAATAGCTAACGATTTGGAATCAGACACTTTCAAAACAAAGGAGGGGCTCCGACAAGGAGGTAGTCTAAGCCCAATGCTGTTTATTGTCTACATGGACGACATCATTAAAAAATGTACGGAAAAGAGCAGGTCAGAATTGGACATCTTAACCTGAAAGCAGTGGAAATATCGGAATGGGCATTTGCAGACGATGTAGTTATAATAGCCGGCAGCCAAGAAGACCTACAACATAACCTACTAACGTGGAATAAGACCCTAAAGGAAAGTGGAATGATAATTAAAAAGAAAACTAAAGTTATGGTGGTGGGAGACGAAGAAGAAGACATGAAAATCAGAATAGAGGGAACCGAAATAGAACAGGTGGGAACTTTCCAATACCTAGGAGTAAAACTTGATGGGAAAGGAACACAGGAAGCAGAGATTAACCAGAGAATAGAAAAAGCAACAAAGCTGTACTACAGTATGAGAAATAAGTTTATTAATAGAAAAGAGATATCCCGCGAAACAAAACTTAAAGTATACAAGGCAATATATCGACCGATCCTAACATATGGAAGTGAATCCTGGGTGCTAAATAGGGGACAGAAGAGTAAAATACAGGCAGCAGAAATGAGGTATCTAAGAAGAGTTAAGGGCGTCACGAAGATGGACAGAATAAAAAACTTAGAAATAAGAAAAGATCTAAAAATACAGTCTGTGTTAGAATATATTGAAGAAAGACAGTTAGGATGGTGGGGACACTTACATAGAATGGAGAATACAAGACAAACAAGAAGAATATGGGAAGCAAGAATAATGAAAAATAAAAGATGAGGAAGACCGAGAGCGACACGGGACAATGTTATCACTGAGTTATTGGAAAGAAAAGGCAAAACCAAGACGCAAGCGAAAAACATGGCAAGAAATAGAAAAGAATGGAAGAATTTTTTAAAATCTAAAAGAAGAGAAACGCCCTACACCATAATTATGGTAGAAGGGAACTTTGGAATATATATATATAATACCTACATGTTACAAAATTTTCACTTTATTATTTTTGTAACTGAATATAGTAACAATTATTTAGAATTTCAAGATTTAGATACACATCGGTATCGTATGTATGTATGTACCGGGTATGAATGGCGCTCGGTCATATCTCGGAAACGGTTTGTAATACAGCTTCGGAAAAAATATCACTAATTAAAGTGGCCCAGAGAAACACCTGGAAATTATTTAGGAAAGTCTAGGATGACCGCTAGATGACGATTTTTTTTAAATAGTGCGTGGAATATTTGGCGGCCAAGAAAATACACTATTACGGATTTTCCTAAGCCTACTGCTAGTGATTCAAATTGTTTAATATAATTGTTTCTGCCACCGCTAGAGGGCCTTAAGGAAATGTAAGTAGAAAACAAGTCGCTAGCAATTCGAAAACAATATGTTTTTTAATACGATGAGTGTGCTGTGCATTTCTCCCTAAATGGTCGCAAGTTTCTGGACCCTGATAGTTGGATAGAACATGCCGGTCTGTTTTGTGACCAAGGAAACAGCAGTGGGTTAAGGGCAGATCGCGCAGCTCAGAACTTGTTAGTGACGTTCTTTAAATGCTGGTTGAATGTGAGAGGTTGGTCTAACGTTACGCCGAGGTATTTCGCAGATCCGCTCCATGGAAGCCGGAAGTCTCTCACAAACACGTTGCCGTGCGGTAACCGTCGTTTGTTTGTAAATCTTACTGCGACACACTTGCTCTCATTCAGTTTCAGTTTCCATCTCGATCCCCATTGGGCAATGGCATCTATTTGCCACTGAAGCGTGCGGCAGACGAGTTCTTCGCTCCTCGAGGGGGTGTAGATAGCCGCATCGTCGGCATAAATGGCGTGTTGCACCTGCTCAACTTTCGGCAGGTCCGACATATAAATGAGAAACAACTCCTGCTGTTATATGTTTTGCCGTGGAGATGGGGGTGCGATTACTAAAAATTTGTTTTATTACGCGCCAATAAAAGTATTTAGATTATAATTTGAATTGCTTCAAACCGCATCTTAATATCTCAAGTAACAAAAAAGTTATGGCAAATAAAAGAAATTAAAAGATTTCGGTTTTTATTCAATATTAAATAAATGAAGCATGACAAGTAAAATTTGAAAATGGATTCCTAGTGAGCTTTTGAATCTACACCTTTTTGCTAATTTATCCGTCTCTATGTCTTCAAATAATAAAGTTACCCATGTTGTCCCTACGAAATCCGGGCACCCTGTATATGTACATATATGTATCTTAATTTTATAATTAGCACATTGTGTTAGATCATCAAAATGTATATATCCTCATTGAATTTACTAATTATAGTTTGTCATATTTGATCATATTTTTTATTATAGCGTTTAGTTGGTACAATCGAATTAAAAAAAGGTAACTTGGGGTAGATACACTTGGTTGCAAAATAAAGTGGGCCAAGTCAATTTACTTAATGCTATTTTGATAATAAAATAATTATAAATAGTCTAGTTGCAGAGTCGACATGCGGTAAAGATTTTCTTGTTTTAGTTTCAAACGACGCCGACGGTAAAGTCGCCGTCAAAAAATGTGTCCAACTGTTTTGACGTTTAACGTGACCAGTTTTTAAGTTTTGCTGGAGAGCTATAATGTGACAGCGATGACTGGCAATCCATATAACTGATCGAGAACCATTTTACAACACAAAAACAAAGTAGAACATTGTGGGGCAGCCTTTTGGCCACGAGTTTACTTTTAACGTATAATGAGTACCTATGATATTGGATATTACTAGTTATTGTAATATTATGACCACGACAGTTATTGGTAAATGTTTAACATACAACGAACATAATAATCGATGATACGATAACACAAACAAGTTTTCAATCCTGCAAATTAAGTTTGGTATGACCTTTTATAACATACTCCAGTTTATTATACTTTTAGGTAGATTCATTGGATTTTCACGTATTACTATATCGATTAATATCCATTATTAGGTATATGGGATTATTATACTTACGTATGTACATGTACAATTAATAGATTATGCGATAATCGTGGACAACTATTTATTCATTATTTATACAGGGATTTAAGTACTGTGAGTTTTCTTTATTAACACGGAACAAATTTTTTTGTCTCGGAATGAAAATGATGTGTTTCCGATGGTATTTCGTTTTCTTGCTAGAAAGTAAGAAATGACAATTGACAGCAATCGGTCAGCATGTTAAGGGGCGTTCTCACGAGTCAAGTTTAGTTGACCGAATTTAATTGATCAACAAAAGTTGAACAACACTTGAATAAAGTTAAGTTCACACATATCAATAGAAATTGATCGACCGTTTCAGTTTTAAAATGGCATCGTATGAGGTTATGCGTGAATGTGTACAGATAATTGCAGTTTTGTTAAACGAAAAGCTAAGAGAAATGCTATGTGATCTGAATAATAGTCGTAAGAAACGTCGCTTTTGAGTGAAACAATGGATTTTAAGAAGAAACCGTTTGAGAGCATCAGAAACCTTGCTAAAAGCATTAGAAGATAAAGAAGGATACAGAAATCATTTAAGAATGTTTGACAAACTATTATCAAAAGTTCAGAATTGCATAAAAAACCAAGATACTGTGATGTGACAAGCATCCCACCAAAATAAAGCTGCAAGTAACTTTAAGACATTTGGCTGCAGGAGATTCATTTTCAACGCTTGCTTCCACATACAGAGTACTTAAAAATACCATTTCAAATTTTGTGGGCGAAGTTTGTACGGCAATATACGATGCATATCCAAAGGCACATATAGCTTAATTTTGTTTGCGTGCGTTGACGCAAACTATTGCTTTCGCTATTTCGACGTAGGCACAAATGGACGAGCCAATGATGCTGCCGTTTTTTCAAAATCATCTTTGAATGTGGCATTAGAAGATATTAGGAATAAATTGAATTTTCCAAAAGATGGGGTATTCGTAGCCGACGATGTTTTCCCCTTAAGAACCTACATTTCAAAGCCATTTGGAAGAAGTACTCATTTATCTAGAAAACAAAAAAATCTTCAACTATCGCTTATCAAGAGTTCGTCACATTGTTGAAAATGCTTTTGAAATTTTGGTTTCTAGATTTAGAGTCTTTCAACGACCTATAACGGTTGGAATAACCAAGGTGGAGGGAATTGTTAAAGCCGCTTTAACATTACATAATTGGTTAAAACTGAGTTCAGGTGAAAAATATACACCAAGAGGCTCTTTTGATACTGAAGATCTGAATACCAGGTTGTACTAGGTAAAACAATAAAAGAATGAAAAGTATACTTACCAAACTTGTGTTTGTAACACCATTAACACCAAAATAATTTTGGCTCGTACAGTTCCCCTATTCCCATTCCACTTTTTCTTGCAAACCAATACTTTTTTGTACATCGTTCTAATAGTCTTGATTTTGTTCTTCAGATCAGCAATAGTAAGACCAGAAATTTCCATTTCCTTGACAATAGCACCCAAAGCATTTTCTCGTGCGTCTCTATTTTTATATTTATCCATACGGTGGTTCCAAAGACAATCATGCTTATGATATAGTTCCAAAAATTTCATCAAAAGACCTCCAGACCACTTCATTCTCTTATTTTATTATAGGTAATTTTCCCTAATATTTTAACTTAGAAAACACAAGAGGACGTGTGGCGCGGCCAGTTGTAAGTATACTATACAGTCGACACAAGTTGACTGTCTAGTTCAAACGTTTCAAGTTTCCACTCAAAAGCAATTCGTGATGACTCATCACTTGAACGACAAAAGTTTGACTGGATCAAACTTTTCTTGATCAACTACAAAGTTGATCAATACTATCGAAAGAAAGGTTCCTACTACAGTTTTCTTTTGTTGATCAACTAAAATCGGCCAATTAAACTTGACTCGTGAGAACGCGCCTTTAGGATCCCATTTGCGTTGATACATCTTTTTCATAGCTGAAATCTCTTCTCTTCTGTGCTCATCGTTCACTTGCTTTCGGGAAGAAATGTTTTATTCATGTTAGCAGAGTGACACTCAGGTAATGTAGAAATTTATTGCCTTTATGCTGCAGCACAGTTTTTGAGTTAAATTTAGAGGAATCAATGAACAAGCAATACTACATTTGTTCATAAGAGAAGAAATGTTATTACCAAAACTAAGTCGTTTTCATCAGAAAATTTAAATTGAGAGTGATGATTACAATAAATCCTTGTATTTTTTGAAAAATATTTCATTTTTTTAGTCGGAAACCAAGCATTTCAGACTGTTTTTTGGATAACTGTTGAGATTATTAAGATCTTGTTGAGTCAATAAATGTGGCTCAGATAAACTAACAGCTTGGTTCAAAAGTTGTATTACCAAAATTCGTCCATCAAATCTCTCATGTTCTCTTCATGTAATATCAAATGTTCTATCATATTATATTTAAAAGCAAGGAATATAAGAATTAAGCCTGTGTACGACTATATCCAATAAACACATTAAAAAAAATATGAGGTGGATTGATTCATAAACCTGCAAACTTATTCTAGTTCCAATTCCTATTCTGAGAAATAGGTTATTTGTTTTTATTTAGTAGTCTTTTAGATTAAAATATCTTGAGTATATTAGATAATCAAAAAAAGGCTAGATCTGCAATAAGTACTTTTCCTTTAATTTATATAACCTACAATTAAATTCATTTCATATAGGAATTAACAAGGTTTTAGCTTTTTTTTAGAGTTCACTACTTATTAGAAGAATGACAATATTCATAAATTTTATTTAATATTATTGGTTAAACTAAAAATTATTGTAAAGTAATAATATCTCCTACTATCATGTAAAAACCAGACTTGCTTACTATTAAAATAATACTTAATAATATTAACGAACGGTCCAGGATTGCACACACAATGGACGGTCATTTCCTGTGTGCATGTCACTCAAATTATTTCACACCCTGTCGTCAAGCACTTTGGACACCTGTGCTCACCCACGAAAAGAAATCCGGATTGTTTTGGAGGTAAGATGAGGGAGCCAGCGTTGAACAGGCTCCGCATTGGGAAAATATTGCACTTTAACAACGGCAAGCAATGCTTACGGCACATAATATTATACCTACAATAGGGTAGGGAAAGGTGAGCTTACAATATTCGGCAAGCAAGCGAAAAAGGTGATCCGACACCATTCAAGAGCCTATCCTCGGCCAACAATAGTTCGGGTATTCTTTCTTGTATAACTTCAATCATCCCAACGCTGCGCGCAACAAATAATGGATATTCTCTACCTTTTTATCTTTTGACGTTTTATGTTTCTTGATATTTAGGACGTGCACTGAAAAGAAGGGATAGAATTCGTTTCGTTCAGTGCGTATAAGGTGTAAAAAGAGCAGTGGTGGCACAACAATGTAATAGGAAAGAAAATTAAGTTTGTATTCATAGATTAATTATTAGAGTATCCATTTCATTATTTAATTTGAAACTATAATAGAGAAACGAATCTATCTTTTTATACTAGAAGTTTCAAATATAGTCCGTTCTTCAGTTATCTACTATTTGAAAACGTTGCCTAAACGTAATGTAGTATGATAACTTCATCGACTGTGGCGCACTAATAAATTTAGTAATATGTTTTGCGTTTAGTGTAGAACATTCGAAAATAAAATAACTAAGTAATAAGAATATAAAAACAAAGAAAATACTTTGGCAAATAGTACAAAATTGATAATTAGGTACAGAATGAAAGAGTCACCAGCACGGATTCAGATGCGCATCAAAGAGAAACAGTAAAATAAAAAGTAATTCTTGCCAAGTTTTATCTTAAATCTAATTTATATGGCGTGAACTATAGGTTGAGCTAAGAATTACATATCATTATTAGAAAGAATACGAAAGAAAATCCTCGTATAGAGCAGAACAGGAATTAAAATGTGGTAGTACTAGATTATCACACAATTGGATTTTTATTTTCGAATTAAAGTAAGTTCTGGGAGGATAAATCAACCGCAGATTATAGTAAGCTCTTTTAATGCAGTTAGGAATATGATGCCCAAATTTGAAAGAAGAACCAATCAATACATCTAGATTCTTGATTATATCGCAGGTACTAATTTGTTTACCGCTAATCACCCTATCATTATTGTGTAGTAATTTTGATTTCGAGTTTTTATTACCAAATAACAAGAAGCCTGTCTTATCCGGAGCTAAATGTAGTAAATGTTTAATTGATATAGAAGGCAATTTTTCAAAGTCATTATTAGTTTCTCTAATAGCACCACCACATCGAACTGTAGCAAAGGAATGGTAGATTGAGGTGTCGTCGATGTACAGTTTCTAGTGCGTCCAAGTACCATATCTGCCCTTGTAAATATTTTTTCGGAAAAACAATTACACGGAGGTTACTTGAATCGATATGGCACATGTTCCCAAATTACTTTCACTTATACAGGGTGTTCCATTTTCATTTTATTAGTTTTTGAGATATTAGAGATTAATTGGTTCCAACTACGGAAAGTATACTAATATCTATTATTTTTTGTCATAGTGAGCCATGAAAGTAAAATATGTCGGTAAGAGTCAAATGAGTGACAGTTTTGTCGCTTTTCATTTACACCAAATCTCACTTGCTCTCAGTTAGCCACATGTTATGGTCGCATTTTGTGTCGTTTCAAAATTCGAAAAGCGAAACTTTCTGACAGTCCGAGATCAACTGCGGCTGTAGCGATTGAACTTGTTTGAAATATACTAAAATAGCGTAATACATTCGTTTCATACGTTTCGTCATTGACGAGAGGATTGGAATATGGTCTTTTGATAACTTTAATAGTTCCATGATTTAAAAAGTTGATTTCAATTCTTTTAAATTTCGCTGCGGTCATAGGTTGTGGATATTTCTCATTAAATACACGACATATTCTTGCTGTAATCCTATAACATTTATCATGGATATAAAATAAATTGAATATATCACTATTAGTGTAATTTTGGTGATTAATAGTCATATTGCACGGACCAACAACTCTACACGATAAACTGTCACTCATTTGACAACTCTTACCGATATATTTTATTTTCATAGCTAACTATGACAAAAAATAATAGATATTAGTATACTTTCCGTAGTTGGAACCAATAATCTCTAATAACTCAAAAACTAATAAAGATAGGTATATGAGACCTTAATACGAATCGATGTAGAATTTCTTGCTGAATTAGGCGCTATAATAAAAAGTACTATGTGCTATTAAAAAAAAAAATTTAATGTTTGAAGATATCTGAATTGGCTGCTAATTCCTGCACACTCTGTATAAATTTTGTTGAAAGATATGACAGTTCGCAGTATCTATGAGCCTTTACTTTTGTTTGCAGAAGTTTGGTACCTTACGCTTCAAAAGGCTTTAGAATATTAATTTTTCTTTCAGATGGTGCAATAGGAAAATATTACGGAAAATTGCAAATATCTTCGAAACAGTTGAATTTAGGTATAGGGAACCCAAATACAAAATATTTGCAAATAATGCGTAGAATCGATTGCATTGAAAAAAATTGTACCATTGTATTTAAAATAACAAAGTTATGTTTTGTTCAGAGAAAATGGAACACTCTGTATATGTGAAAGTATTTTTAGAATATGTGCCATATCAATTCAAATAACCTGCGTGTAATTATTTTTCAGAAAAAAATATCTACAAGGGAAGATATGTATGGTACTTGGACGCACTAGAGAGACACCCATGAGCTGCACAAAACGCAAGTTCACTAGTAAAATGGAAAGTATAAATTGTAAAGAAGAGTGAATCTAAAATTGAACCTTTGTTTGCGAGTAACTGCTTTCCCAAAGTAATGACATTAGAACTACAACACACATAATGAAGTTTAGCCGTGGGAAATTGTGTTGAATGCCTTAGTGTAATGTAATAGCGCAAGCACAGTAACCTCACTCTCAATGGTTGCCTTATCTATATTATCTATAATATTAAGAAGAGCTGTTTTACAGCTAGAACTGGATCTAAAAAAGTTCCCCGAAAACAATTCACCGACGGAAAATTCCCCGACTACAATTCACCGACAAACAACTCCCCGACAGGAAAACTCCCCGAAGGTTATATTTCCCGGCAAACAATTCAGCGAATAGATAATTCCCCGACTGATCTTAATTTCTAATGACACGGTTTTTATATTATCGAAATACCTTAACTAAGCAAAACCTATATTCTAGTAAAATTCTTAGAATTATGATCTAATGCTGATCTTAAGATGGTCTCACCGCTGCAGGTGCTATATGTGACTTATATTTTATTTAAAAAGATTCGTATTCTTTTGAATCACAACCTTATTATTACATACATAAGAGAAAACCCTTTTCGATGATTGTTGTTATTATTACTTAATTATATAATTAATATATAATATTACTTTATTATATAAAAAAGAAAAAATAGGACAAAAAACTTCTATTAAGTATAGAAAAAACAAAAAAATTCTAAACAGTGTAATTCTGCTCATTCTATGCCGAGATAAAGCGGGAAGAGAAATTTGTTATTGTCGGGGAATTTTCTATACGGTGAATTGTTTGTCGGGAAATTTTACTGTCGGGGAATTGTTTGTCGGTGAATTATAGTCGGGGAATTTTCCGTCGGTGAATTGTTTTCGGGGAATTTTCCGGTTCCCGCTAGAGCTAGACCGAATCATTTCCATAACCTTATATAAGGCTGGCAAGGTGCTAATAGGCTGTGAATTATCAAAGGACGACGGTCCAGCTATTTAGGAATAGACATAGAATTCTTCCATGAGATTAGAAACTAGATTTCACTCAATGACACTTTTATCAAGTGGATGAGACACAGACGGATACATCGTAGGCAAACCATAATAATGTTAAGATCATTCGAACCAGCACATCTAGTTCTAATATCAAATGAAAAACTTAAGCACTGCATCCTATTATATAAAAATTTCAAGGCATTGTCTTCGTGGGACGCAGTAGAGTCAAAAAAATATTAATTCATATAGCGGTAATAACGTCTCAGGAATACAAAAACAAGGAATACAATCAGTTTTATTACTCATTGCATTAAGTCTTTTCAACTCTGTTCCACAAACTTGTAGAACGGTATTGCTCAGTAGCGTAAGCGTTTTCTTCCTTCCTAATACTCCTAAATTTTTATAATAGCCCATTAAGCTAATCTTTAAGTTTTTTTAAGTTTGTTTAGCTTTGTTTCCCAAAGATATGAGCAATTTAATATTGTCTCTTGTGACCCTAACAAGTCAATGAGCATAATTATCAAATAAAAGCAGAATATTACTAACATTGGCTAAATATTTTGTGATATTAAACTTGATTTAGATCTATCCCTGTTACATCCAAATACAATACAAATTGTGAAATAAAAAGGCATTACTCTTTGCGCAGTACGCAATGTGTCGTTGTCTTCATTTTCTAAGATCTTCGATAGTATATCGAACCATACGTAGTATGGTACACTTTATGCCGTACCCATGATCTATGCTGATTATGGGCGTGTATATCGAAGTAAGCATAATGCAATTTCTTTACAAAATCAGTAATAATCGGGCTCTGCTTAGCAAGAAAAAATAGCACCATATATAACAAAATTCTACTTGCCATTTTAAAAGAAATGCGCAATAAGAAATCCTGATGGTGTTTTGCACGAGTAATGCGACTCTACATGGGGTCACTGTACGCTCAGGTAAGTTTAAACAATTATAAGCTGCAGTACTTGGCATAAGTATGGAATATGATTACGGATACAGCTGTATAGAGTTTGTAAACCGGGTCTGAAAGTTTGGTTATGTACAGATTAGCATATTTTGGTAATACATACTTTGTTACTAAACTGTAAAAAATCTTTATGTGATAGAAACAAACGGGCTTCGGTTTAGCAATCAGTAAACAGCAACAGTAAACAGCAACAGTAAATGAAACACTGGCACATGCTTATATTTGAACCCCAGATACACTGTAAACCAGTGTTATACTATATATTAAGGTACTGGATCGTGTTTTCTTATTCACAAATGCAGACTTGGTAACAATAAAACCCATAAAACAGGAATTAGCGTCCAATCTATAACCATGCCTAAAGAAAACACATCGGCGTAATTGGTTGCATTTTATGATTTGAGTTTTTGTAAACAATGTATGTACTCAATGTATGAGGTAGAGAGTGTATTTTACGAGTTCTAAAATCCACTTATAGAAGGGTTTAAAAACTTCTAGGAATTTACCGTAGCGCATAAGTCGTTACAATATCTTTACTATGCGTTAAATCATACATACGTTGTACACACATGTAATATGTACATATATAGGGATATCTAGATTAGAAAATAAAGCGTTGCATATTGAAAAAAATATAACATATTACAATGAAATCGATACTCAAAGTTGTTATTTGATTTGAATTTTAAATATTCTGTCTAAGGCACTTCCTATATCTTTACAAATAGATTTATGGGGTATTGGATATTAATTTAATTCAATAATGCATACATCTTAATATTTCCGCGATATTATATATTTTTTCAAATACCGGAATCACTCACAATTTTCTTTCAAATCAGATAAATTTCCGACCTTCAAATGAAGCTTTCAAAACTAATTATATATATGTATTATAGTATTTGAAGCTCAAGGAATAAAGGCATGTTATAACAATAATAATAATAATAATTTTTTTTTAATGCTTAGTTGCAGTGACTCCGTAAACTGTATCGCTTGTCTGGCTATCACTGCAACTCTCGCGGTGTAGTTTTTGTGTGTGTATGTTGTGTTCAATTGGCTTTGTGATAGCACCATATCGCCTTTTATGATGCCGCGCTGTTGATCACTTTGCTCCCATCAGCGAATGGCAAGTCGATCCGGGATTAAACTCTCTGAAAAAATGTCACCGTCCCTCCAGAGAATTGAACCCCGGCGTCTATCGTCCTCTCACAACAATAGTCAGCCGCCTAACCACTGCGGCCATCGACCCGTTTAATAATAATAATAATACTAATAATAATAATAATAATAATAATAATAATAATTATTATTATTATTATCTACCTTAACATCTATTATACGCATAATGTTATGTTATCATTAATGTCAACAAGAGTCACTGCAACTAAGCACCCACCACACATAAAAAAAAAAAAAAAGATGTTTAGGATGTCCATAAGTAAAATTTTTGATACTTTTAAAAACATTGTTTGACTCAATATTATTATTACACGTAAATATTGCGTGAAAGATTTCGTTGTCATAACGGCATATTATTATTTTTAGACGAGTTTTTTTAATGTGTGGTGGGTGCTTAATTGCAGTGACTCCGTAAGCTGTATTACTTGTCTGACTATCAATGCAACTCTCGCGGTGTAGTTTTTGTGTGCGTGAATTGTGTTCAAATGGCTTTGTTACAGCATCATATCGCCTTTTATAATGCCACGCTGTTAATCCTTTTGCTCCCAACAGCGAATGGTAAGTCGATGCGGATATCGACTCTCCGAAAATATGTCACGGCCTCCCCGGAAAATTTAAACCGGCTCCTATAGTTTCACCACAACGACAGTCAGCTGCCTAACCACTGCGGCTATCAACCCGTTTAAGAGCGGTATTGGAAGTGTATCATTACGAATTAATAATTATCTTATGTATTTGACTACAAGATATATTTAAGTTTAATATATTTATATTTGTCATTACTAAAATTTCTCTCGGTGTAGCGAAGTCTAAATTAAATCTACTGCCAGATGAAATAGCATCTCTGCTTATTTACAACTTCATTTTTACAATTTTTATAATGAACTGCAAAGTATTTTTAAAAACTAGTAAAATGAAATGTGTTATATGTTAATATCAAAGTATTTTTTTTATGAATTGAATCACTAATGCTTTCTTACCCGGATGTTATAAGAGCGTAAATAGCACAAAATAAATAATACTGGCGTAATAGTTGAAGTATTTATAAAATACTGTTGATGGTTATGGTAGAACTTGTAACTAGGAAAATATAAACCAATCTTCTCTTACTAATTATTTTGTGAAATTACGTAGTATTAAACTGGTAATATTCTTCTTTATTGAAGCAAAGCCTTATTTGTTTGTAGAAAGTTTGCTATTCCTATTTGCTCTAGAACTATTTGCCTTTCGTGATTCTTAAATGATCGTAATTTATTTAAAAGGTTATTTTGAAATATCGAATGTAAAATGCAGCGATACTAGTATCCATAATTTTATATCTTAATAGTTTCGTGTCACAGGTTCACTGTAACTTATATATCGGAATAAGATTAGCACATTGCTATTAAACATCGACTATTGCATTTTCGCCTTCTACATTGTATATCGTCCGTGTAGGATCGCCTTTCTTGAATAAACGCTCAATTAAGATTGACGGAATCGCTCCATTAATTTAACTACTTGTATCGCGTTAGCGTGGATATTATTATACACATGAAACGGTATTCATGCAACATAGGTCGCCAGTATTTGTCGCAGAAAAGTTTTTATAATCAGAAAGTGAGCGCGTTTGCCGCACGTTTTGCGAACCAATTTCTTCAAAACCGGGAGTCGATTGGTCACACCCACGTACGCATTCGTTCCGTGACTACGATGCGATGCCTGGGTATATTCGTTGCCGCTTCAGATTGATACATACCTATACATATGTAGTATGTATGTATATACATACATATCTATCAACATAAACATGCATATGTTCATTTTTACATGTAGTATACACTGTGTCCCCGGATGTAGTTGGCAAGAGGAAAAATAATTTTTACGAAAAAATCATTCTTTAAAAAATCTGCGTGTCGAATTGCATATAGGGTGTTATTAAACCAAAAAAATAAAAAACATGAAGATGGTTTAGTGGAGAAGTACCACTATTTTGCCTTTTAAAGTTTATTGGTAATAGAAAAAGTTTTGTAAAAATTAGTTTGAATATAAAATTTCAAGTCTGTATTTGGAAACATCTTTCCCAATCTCGTAACCAAGTACATACGTTTATCGATAGTTAACCAAAGATAAATAACTGAGAAATCATCACAATAACATGACAAGATTCAAATAAGAATTATCTACATTAAGTTTAAAATGACAAGTTATGTAAATTAAACGTAACGACATAGTGCCAACCATAAGATCTAAATTTAGACTTGAAATTTTGTATTTAAATTAATTTTATGTTGCTTGAAACTTTTTCTATTATCTAACAATAAACTCTAAAATGTAAGATACTGGTATTTCTCTTTGGAAGCATGTTCATGTTTTATTAGTCTATTAACAATCTGTATGTCTAATGCAATTTATTCCAACAGTAAACTAGTTAGTTATCAACATTTTTTTAAAACAGAATTGTTAATGTTTTATAGAATTAACATATTTCCAACGTTAGCGTTTTATTATTACCGTATAACGTTAAGAAGGATTAAATTGACATAAGAAACGAAAATTCGGTGGGTATAAAGATGCTAAAAAGAAACTCTTTTGTTCAAAATTCTCTATATTTCGATGACATTTGTGAACTTCATCAGGAGACGTTACTACAAAAATGAACAAAGTTTATGTCAAAACATTAGATTAATATAGTTAAACGTAAAAACTTATAACATTAGTTTCCTAGTGTGTAAAGATATTTAACAATTCTATCGAATGGTTCATAGTTGTAGATGAGGGGATAAATTTTAAATAAGTTTATACTTAAATGATTTTAAAGCAAATCGCAAATGCAAAAGTGATAATAAAATATTTTAAAACGAAGAACTTACTACAGGATTAAAATCTGTACATATAAATAAAAACTATTTTACTACAAATGAGATAATGAGAGAAACTATACAAAACAGCTGTATATTTATGTAGGATACCTACCTAGTGTGCATCTAATATCTTAACTAATAAAAGAGATTACTAATTCAGTTGACGTATCTGGTTTGCTCGAGATCTAATTCTCCACCGTTCTTTATTCTGCATAACAACCCTATTTTGGAAATTTCTTGTCACATTTCGTCAAATTTGCGATATTGCAATAACTATTTGGTTGGATATTTGGTATTTAAATGTTGTCTAATCTGAAATAATAATAATTATGATGAATAAGCACTGAGTTCATGGATAAGATGATCAATAATGGAGAGCGAAGAAGCACCATTATGCTGAAACCAATCAATAACGGTGGAGAAATATTTATTAGCAGCATATGTAACTTATTTTGCTATAAAATTAAATATACATCTCCAGTTAAATTGCCTTCGAAGAAATGTATAGATAAATCTGTGTACATGGACTGATAAAAAAATTGTTTGCTAAATTAAGCTACAGAAAAAAGTCTATGTACCTAAATATGTATATTGAAAATATTGTAATAGCGTTATTTAATTGGTGTGTAGTAAATTTGAAGTTAATACTGGTTTTCTGTTTGTGGACCTGAAATATTTCTAGAAAAATTGTATTTTTGCAATGCGACTCTAGTTGTAAAATCTATTTTGATATATCTATAATTTGAAAATTGAATTGATGGTTATAATCGTTGGTATGATTAGCTGGGACACAGAATCTCTTACCTATTCGACAATCACTTTTGTGTTGGTTAATACGATGTTGTAGCTATTGCAATGTTTGACTTACGTAACTTCATAGTACAATTAACTTTATATATTAAGTTGTTAAACCAGAAACTTGAACTACCTATCTGTTAAATTGTATGAAATGAAGTAATGCGTCAAATCAACTAAAATACTTTGCTGCTTTATTTACTATATTATTTCTGCTAAGAGTACTTTACATAGCAATATGTTTAATATAACAAACCATGTTGTAACAGTTTGTTTGCATACGAAGCCAAATAATTTCGTTTAAATATTTTCGAACAGGCAATATGTAGTGAGATGGCACTTCATCCAGCTAATATTAAGTGGTGTTATGGACTATATCAGGGCTGTTACTATTTAGTACTAATATAGCCGTTTAGCAATTCCGACAACGGAATTAAACCACATTCTCAGACTAGCAAGTACATCAATTTTGTTGATTACCGGGTCGATAGTGGCAATGGTTAGACGGCTCATTATCGTAGTGACGGAACGATATTAGGAGTCGGGTTTTAATTCTCTGGAAGAACGGTGACATTTTTCTCGTAGAAATGAATCCGGATCGACCTACTATTTTCTGTTGGGATTATTACTGCGAGCGTTGCAGTAATAATCATACAAGCGATATAACTTAAGAAGTCATTGCAAGTAGCACCTACCTACCTACCTACAAACTGGTATCCACTGTTCAACTGTTATCCAAACGTAACATCATTATAATTTAGGGACATAAGTCTATTGTTTTCAAATAAGTTTTCCTTAGCTCCTATACTAAATACATTTTATAAGGAATTTCTTTTCTATATTATATTTATCAATTTTACCAGTTTGGATTTCTACTGGCCGTCAATAAAACATTAAACTGTTCTCTTTCTCTAATTGAAGGTGGTTACTTAAACCAGATGTGTAATATCCTTCTGCAAATTTTGCTATCCGTTTCCCCTATCACATAAATGTGACAGTAGTTTGTGAAAATGCAACACAATGTTTAATAATCTTTTAAAATAAACTTGCGTACGTTAAATACTGTGTAGGTATTTGATGCAGCAGTTTTCAATTATTGTATAGATTACCGAAAAATTAATGCCTTCCATTTCCAAGTTCGGTTAAACTGTTTTACTAGATGAATAATATGTGGGCTATGCGTATTTTGCAGTATAATTGCATTTGCTCGTATTTTATGTCACATCCTCAAATACTAGAATTAACATGGCGAAAAGTTGCTCCTACGTTTTCTGTGTGAGTAGTCATTTTTGATAACCAGCCTATGCTTGAATATTCAAATGCTTGTTTATAGCAAATATACTAGACCTGGATTATTTTTGCAAATGTTTTCGATTACTAGGTGCAAGGCGTATCGCGAGTTAGTAAAGCAACTTCATAGTTCCTTAATATATTTTTTTTCTTATATGCAGGTAGGAAAATTTATTATAAATTTATGATAGAAAGTAACAAAACGACATCTGTAAAATCTTAATACTTATACGTATATGCATGCACTATAGATAGATTTCCCAACTAATTTAAACTTGTTCAGCTTTACTCAAGTATACAGTTGTTGTAGTTACTACACTTTGTATTTCATGTAGTTGTAATATTTAATTTCATAATTTACAATTAAAAATACCTAAAAATTTTCTGCCCTTCTTGGCGTGTAAATATATAGGATCATAAAGTAATATTTCCACATACTAATTTATTGATAGAGAGTCTTGTTAATAAGAAAGTATTCAAACGCAACCTAAATTAAAATTTATTTAGATACGAAAAGTGTTTCATGATCATATAATTCGTTTCGGCTAATTTACTTTATTAAGGTGAAAACTAAACAAGCGTCTCCTTTCTTGAATTATTATATCGGACCGCGGAAATTTTATTCGTTATTGCGTATAAATTTTCTATTACGTCAGTATTTTTATATCGTGGAAGATACAATGTCTTACATAACTTGAAACGCGGAATCAATCCTGGTCTCCTGTATCGATGGATTGCATAACTGTGATGAATATTGGAGTCTGAAGTATTAAAAACTATCACGTATATTTTTTTCTATTTCGGTTAATAATGAAGTGATATGATATAATGTATGTTAACCTGAGTTAATCAGGTTAACATACTCATGTCATATTAATCGATAATTTAGACTTCCGATGAAGTTATTGAAATGTTAACAAAATATTGAGTAACTGAACGATTGATTTTTAATTCATTAACACAATTAATTCAGTAGTGCTTAATTGAATAAAGCTAAATTATTGCAACCGCCGTTTAATTTTCAGGAAATAATCTTTTTTATTTTTAAATTTAAATCTCAATATTTTCAAAATCAAAATTATGTGTCTAAGGTAAGAATCAAATAGATGAAAATAGCTCGTGAATAAGAATTACAAAAATAAGTCCAGCTGTGTGAAATGTTAACCACAAATTAGTTAGAGAATTGAATTTTATTGAAATGGATGATGATGTGCCGGCACACTTTTCTGGAGAGAAAACGAATTTTTGCAAGGAAAATTTGGAAATAAGTGGATTAGTCGTGGGAGACCTACATCATGCTCAGCATGTAGTCTCGATGTTAATCCATTCGATTATTTACTTTGGGGGTTTATAAAAACATGAAGTTTATATATATATATTTATTATATGATAAATTTAATAAAATCCAGCTATACATCGAAGATGCCGTCAATTATTAACACGGAGATTGGAAATGTGGTCTCAGCTTCCTTCTTTCGTATTTAACTGCACTTATGTGGCATTTTAACTTAACTTTCTCTGTGAGAAGAAACTGACAGTATATGCAACAACTTCACAACACGACGTGAACTTGAGCTAATCTAGAAAACATGTTCTGTACCAAACAATATGCAGTACTCTTTAACACACAAGAAATTGCTCTTGCCGTTGAAATCTTTTCGCCTCAGTAACTAAGAATTTTGAATTTAACTCAATTCTCCGGAAATTTTCTCTGCAGCCCAGATCTCGTGATTGGCAAAATGTATACACGTTGTAAGCAGCACGTATCAATGTATTTCTTAGCCATTTTTCTGATGATAGATGGTATGTACTGTAAAGGAAAAATAATAAGAAACAACACGTTTAGAAAATATGTGAAAATCAAACGTATTCGATGTAAGGTAATTTATCTGTTAGAGTTAGACAGAAACAATGAAAGTTCTTTGTAAATTAGATGGTTACGACACTTTTAAATGAAGCAATAAATCATGAGTACAAGTTGGATAAATACTATAATTTACAATAAAACTTGATATCGCTTGCTGTACTGATTTCTGATCTATATTTATACAAGTTATTAATTGATATTAATTGTGTTCCATAGAGAGAAATGTTTTACAAATGTCACAAAAAATGGATAAAAGAAATACTTTGTTGTCAGTTTTATACATTCGATATAGTAAAATATCGACGTTTTCCTTTTTCGTCAAAATCTTGCGTCATGTAAAAAAATATCTTGAGTTCTCCACTTTCTAAAAGAGGCGATTTTTATAAATAACATCATTAAACTAACAAATTGCTATCTATTTACTGTTGACATAGATCGGTTATTCTCTTTTCTGTTTCTATGATGTGTGTTGTAATTAAACAGCTCCCGCGGATAAATAAGGTAATGTTTCTGTGTTTGCGATGAACCTATTGTTTTCCGCAGAAACATTTGATTGGTGCGATTAGTAACATTTTTTACTTATAATAATTGGTGATTGTAGAGGTAAACGGGGCTCCCTCCTGGGACCTTACGGAAGGACTAAACTCGAAAAGGGGTGTGTCAAAAGACGCCTGAAGGATTTTTCTGTGCCTTAGGCTAGGTTTCCTTGCGATTAGATGCTAAATTTTCCCGATGTTTTCAGATTAGTCGGAAATTCGCGTTTATCTCCCGAACGGTTGACGCTACGCCAAAACTATCTATGTCCGAATATATTCTTCTCGGCGAGTACTTGGATATTTTCGGGAAATTTTTTTTCCGATTAAAACTAAAATCTTTTTGCGTCGCGGCGGCGGCGTCCGATTTAGCGTCGCCTTGCAGGTCGTCTCCAGCGAATTGCCCATGTGAACAATATCGATCGTCAAAATTTCAAAATTCCAACGACCTTCTAAACGGCTTATTTTTTTGATTTTCCTCTGCCAAACTCGATTTTAGAAAATATATTATTCATATACGCGTATATAAAATACCCTTTCATACGAGCGCCGGTGGCGTGATGCTTAGGTATTCGTCTTCGAATCCGATGGTACTAGGTTCAAACCCCTTCTACGACGTATCTGTTTTTTTTTTAATTTTGTTTATAGAGGAATATAGTTAAAATTTATTTTTCATTTACGACAAGGAACAAAAAATAAAAAAATAGGAGTTACTGCGAAAATATTCTATTTTTAATTAAATGTATAATTAAATAATATTTCATTATTTTTTTTACTTTAACCTACACATGCTCACAGAGGTAAGGGAGTCTTCTTTGATACCATCTTTTTATTTCCACAAATATATATTTACGAAAACAATAATGTACAAACAAGAAATGAAATAATAAATTATTACGACGATTTCCAAAATTTCAATGTTCCAACGCCTTTCTAAACCGCTTATTATTTTTTGATAATTCTCATCGTTACTTATACTAAAATCGTATATAGTTCAGTGTATTATCGAGATTATACTATATATATATCTACATATTTTCGAAAGAGTCAAAAAGTCTTTTTTGCATACATTTTTTTTTATTTCTCTCCAGCGCGTCTTTAAGGGGGTCAATTTTTTTTCTCCGCTCTCCAATGTACAGGGAAATTGAATGTCAATATTTTAGGGAACGATTTTTTAGTCTATTTTAAAAACAAAACTTCATATGAACGTGTGACCTAAACGTCTGTCAAAGTAGGTAGCTGAAATTCCGTACGAACGCCACTGGTGGAATTAAAAAAAAATGTGGAACACTCAATAATGCCTCTTGATACATACATAGTTTTACAGGAATTAATGTAAAACTATTTATTTTCGAAAACTTTATCACCCTGTATCTCAAAAGTTAAGACCTTTAGGTCATATGTTCATATGAAGTTTTCTCTTTAACATGACGAGTAGTATACGGTCCCGCGACGTTCAGCAAAAAAATCGTTCCCTGAAATATGGACATTCATTTTGGAAAGTGCCTGTATAGCGGGTTTTATTCAATCAAGACAGCCATATTCCGCTCTTTTACTTATAATAATTGGTGATTGTAGAGGTAAACGGGGCTCCCTGCTGGGACCTTACGGAAGGACTAAACTCGAAAAGGGGCGTGTCAAAAGACGCCTGAAGGATTTTTCTGTGCCTTAGGCTAGGTTTCCTTGCGATTAGATGCTAAATTTTCCCGATGTTTTCAGATTAGTCGGAAATTCGCGTTTATCTCCCGAACGGTTGACGCTACGCCAAAACTATCTATGTCCGAATATATTCTTCTCGGCGAGTACTTGGATATTTTCGGGAAATTTTTTTTTTCCGATTAAAACTAAAATCTTTTTGCGTCGCGGCGGCGGCGTCCGATTTAGCGTCGCCTTGCAGGTCGTCTCCAGCGAATTGCCCATGTGAACAATATCGATCGTCAAAATTTCAAAATTCCAACGCCCTTCTAAACGGCTTATTTTTTTGATTTTCCTCTGCCAAACTCGATTTTAGAAAATATATTATTCATATACGCGTATATAAGATACCCTTTCATACGAGCGCCGGTGGCGTGATGCTTAGGTATTCGTCTTCGAATCGGATGGTACTAGGTTCAAACCCCCTTCTACGACGTATCTGTTTTTTTTTTATTTTGTTTATAGAGGAATATAGTTAAAATTTATTTTTCATTTACGACAAGGAACAAAAAATAAAAAAATAGGAGTTACTGCGAAAATATTCTATTTTTAATTAAATGTATAATTAAATAATATTTCATTATTTTTTTTACTTTAACCTACACATGCTCACAGAGGTAAGGGAGTCTTCTTTGATACCATCTTTTTATTTCCACAAATATATATTTACGAAAACAATAATGTACAAACAAGAAATGAAATAATAAATTATTACGACGATTTCCAAAATTTCAATGTTCCAACGCCTTTCTAAACCGCTTATTATTTTTTGATAATTCTCATCGTTACTTATACTAAAATCGTATATAGTTCAGTGTATTATCGAGATTATACTATATATATATCTACATTAGGTCATATGTTCATATGAAGTTTTCTTTTTATCATGACGAGTAGTATGCGATGCCGCTACGTCAGCAAAAAAAAAAAAAAAAAAAAAAGAAGTCCACTCAACGACTTTGACAGGTAAACATTGAAATTCCTAACAAATTTCCTCTCTTCTAAAAATTACGAGATTTATTTAATATTTGTACCTTAACACCTATACAGTTACCCGTAAGGACGTATTTGTTACTGTAATACGTAATCCGACAGCTTTTTAATATACCTAATCAAGGCCGTTAGAAATTTTTTCTTTTAAACTATTTACACTGCGAGAAAGCGCGCAATTTGAATATTATGGAATAACTTAAAACATGCTGCCTCTCTAAATATACAGATATATATGTCATGATAAACACATTTGTCAATATTCTATTAGATACACATTTCACCTATAAATAATATATTCCGTTATTATTAAATAAAAAACTTGAAAGAAATATTGAATTTTAAGCGTTCATAACTTCATTACGTAAAATAAGTAAAGAAATACTACAAAATTTGAACTGTCAAGACGGACTTTTTGTTCTGCGTTTACATCGAGATCATGAGTTGTTGATTTTTCGGTAAAACATTTTGTGATTGTCATTAAGATAATATATACATATAGTATTGAGATTAATTAAATAATCGTAGATATAACTGCACTTTACCAAATAACTTCATTGTATCTTAATAGATGGCAGCATATCTGAGGTATACATGTTTAGTGCAATGTATCAAGCGCTCAATTTGAATATTATGGTATTTCTGAACACATGTTATCTCTTCAAAAATATAAGTATATACGTCATGTTAAAAACGTTTGTCAATATACTAATAGATACACATTTTACCTATAAATAATATATTCCGTTATTATTAATAAAAATAGTTGAAAAAATACATCTAACGCGAAACGCGAAAAGTCAAATTGTAATCGTCAAAACCTCATTACGTAATATAATGGAAAAAATACTACGTGACGTCATTTACTTATTACCAAAAAAATATATTTCAAAATTAAATACGTTAAAATACGTCTACGTACAAAATACCATCTTTAATAACTAGAGCAATAATCATTAGGCGGCCCTCATAATAAATCGTTGACGTTAGCGCGTCTGCGATCAAAATTTGAACTGTCAAGACGGATTTTTACACTTAGAAGGTTATAGGGTTTATTAGTTCTTTTCATATTACTACCGGGAAAATTTAATTTCTTCCCAACGATATTAAAAATATTGATAAACACATTTGTCAATACTCTGTTTGATAAAATGTATAAATTGTAGAATGATGACTTAAATTCATAATTCAGCAAGTATACAGGGTAACTGCTAATGAAGCGACCATACTTTACAGTTATGTAAAATAACGAGCGTTTCTACATAGAATGCCATTGATTTATTAAAATAGTCCGTGAAAAAAATCGATTAAAAATAAAATAAGTATGCACATTGCTTTCATACTGCTCAATTCGTATAACATTTTTTTTTTTTCATTTTAGTAGTTCATTAGCTGGGACACCTCGACATATTCTGTCGGGTTAAGATTAGCGGAAATGCTGGTCGGTGGGCCGGAAGAGTTCAGTCTAAATTCGAATACTTGGGATGGGTCAGCTTAGACCAAACTCGAAGAGTTTGGGTGGGGTCAACTAGTTTACTTATAATAATTGGTGATTGTAGAGGTAAACGGGGCTCCCTCCTGGGACCTTACGGAAGGACTAAACTCGAAAAGGGGTGTGTCAAAAGACGCCTGAAGGATTTTTCTGTGCCTTAGGCTAGGTTTCCTTGCGATTAGATGCTAAATTTTCCCGATGTTTTCAGATTAGTCGGAAATTCGCGTTTATCTCCCGAACGGTTGACGCTACGCCAAAACTATCTATGTCCGAATATATTCTTCTCGGCGAGTACTTGGATATTTTCGGGAAATTTTTTTTTCCGATTAAAACTAAAATCTTTTTGCGTCGCGGCGGCGGCGTCCGATTTAGCGTCGCCTTGCAGGTCGTCTCCAGCGAATTGCCCATGTGAACAATATCGATCGTCAAAATTTCAAAATTCCAACGACCTTCTAAACGGCTTATTTTTTTGATTTTCCTCTGCCAAACTCGATTTTAGAAAATATATTATTCATATACGCGTATATAAAATACCCTTTCATACGAGCGCCGGTGGCGTGATGCTTAGGTATTCGTCTTCGAATCGGATGGTACTAGGTTCAAACCCCCTTCTACGACGTATCTGTTTTTTTTTTTTAATTTTGTTTATAGAGGAATATAGTTAAAATTTATTTTTCATTTACGACAAGGAACAAAAAATAAAAAAATAGGAGTTACTGCGAAAATATTCTATTTTTAATTAAATGTATAATTAAATAATATTTCATTATTTTTTTTACTTTAACCTACACATGCTCACAGAGGTAAGGGAGTCTTCTTTGATACCATCTTTTTATTTCCACAAATATATATTTACGAAAACAATAATGTACAAACAAGAAATGAAATAATAAATTATTACGACGATTTCCAAAATTTCAATGTTCCAACGCCTTTCTAAACCGCTTATTATTTTTTGATAATTCTCATCGTTACTTATACTAAAATCGTATATAGTTCAGTGTATTATCGAGATTATACTATATATATATCTACATATTTTCGAAAGAGTCAAAAAGTCTTTTTTGCATACATTTTTTTTTATTTCTCTCCAGCGCGTCTTTAAGGGGGTCAATTTTTTTTTTCTCCGCTCTCCAATGTACAGGGGAAATTGAATGTCAATATTTTAGGGAACGATTTTTTAGTCTATTTTAAAAACAAAACTTCATATGAACGTGTGACCTAAACGTCTGTCAAAGTAGGTAGCTGAAATTCCGTACGAACGCCACTGGTGGAATTAAAAAAAATGTGGAACACTCAATAATGCCTCTTGATACATACATAGTTTTACAGGAATTAATGTAAAACTATTTATTTTCGAAAACTTTATCACCCTGTATCTCAAAAGTTAAGACCTTTAGGTCATATGTTCATATGAAGTTTTCTTTTTATCATGACGAGTAGTATGCGATCCCGCGACGTTCAGCAAAAAAATCGTTCCCTGAAATATGGACATTCATTTTGGAAAGAGCCTGTATAGCGGGTTTTATTAAATCAAGACAGCCATATTCCGCTCTTTTTACTTATAATAATTGGTGATTGTAGAGGTAAACGGGGCTCCCTCCTGGGACCTTACGGAAGGACTAAACTCGAAAAGGGGTGTGTCAAAAGACGCCTGAAGGATTTTTCTGTGCCTTAGGCTAGGTTTCCTTGCGATTAGATGCTAAATTTTCCCGATGTTTTCAGATTAGTCGGAAATTCGCGTTTATCTCCCGAACGGTTGACGCTACGCCAAAACTATCTATGTCCGAATATATTCTTCTCGGCGAGTACTTGGATATTTTCGGGAAATTTTTTTTTTCCGATTAAAACTAAAATCTTTTTGCGTCGCGGCGGCGGCGTCCGATTTAGCGTCGCCTTGCAGGTCGTCTCCAGCGAATTGCCCATGTGAACAATATCGATCGTCAAAATTTCAAAATTCCAACGCCCTTCTAAACGGCTTATTTTTTTGATTTTCCTCTGCCAAACTCGATTTTAGAAAATATATTATTCATATACGCGTATATAAAATACCCTTTCATACGAGCGCCGGTGGCGTGATGCTTAGGTATTCGTCTTCGAATCGGATGGTACTAGGTTCAAACCCCTTCTACGACGTATCTGTTTTTTTTTTTAATTTTGTTTATAGAGGAATATAGTTAAAATTTATTTTTCATTTACGACAAGGAACAAAAAATAAAAAAATAGGAGTTACTGCGAAAATATTCTATTTTTAATTAAATGTATAATTAAATAATATTTCATTATTTTTTTTACTTTAACCTACACATGCTCACAGAGGTAAGGGAGTCTTCTTTGATACCATCTTTTTATTTCCACAAATATATATTTACGAAAACAATAATGTACAAACAAGAAATGAAATAATAAATTATTACGACGATTTCCAAAATTTCAATGTTCCAACGCCTTTCTAAACCGCTTATTATTTTTTGATAATTCTCATCGTTACTTATACTAAAATCGTATATAGTTCAGTGTATTATCGAGATTATACTATATATATATCTACATATTTTCGAAAGAGTCAAAAAGTCTTTTTTGCATACATTTTTTTTTATTTCTCTCCAGCGCGTCTTTAAGGGGGTCAATTTTTTTTCTCCGCTCTCCAATGTACAGGGGAAATTGAATGTCAATATTTTAGGGAACGATTTTTTAGTCTATTTTAAAACAAAACTTCATATGAACGTGTGACCTAAACGTCTGTCAAAGTAGGTAGCTGAAATTCCGTACGAACGCCACTGGTGGAATTAAAAAAAAATGTGGAACACTCAATAATGCCTCTTGATACATACATAGTTTTACAGGAATTAATGTAAAACTATTTATTTTCGAAAACTTTATCACCCTGTATCTCAAAAGTTAAGACCTTTAGGTCATATGTTCATATGAAGTTTTCTTTTTAACATGACGAGTAGTATGCGATCCCGCTACGTTCAGCAAAAAAAATCGTTCCCTGAAATATGGACATTCATTTTGGAAAGAGCCTGTATAGCGGGTTTTATTCAATCAAGACAGCCATATTCCGCTCTTTTACTTATAATAATTGGTGATTGTAGAGGTAAACGGGGCTCCCTCCTGGGACCTTACGGAAGGACTAAACTCGAAAAGGGGTGTGTCAAAAAGACGCCTGAAGGATTTTTCTGTGCCTTAGGCTAGGTTTCCTTGCGATTAGATGCTAAATTTTCCCGATGTTTTCAGATTAGTCGGAAATTCGCGTTTATCTCCCGAACGGTTGACGCTACGCCAAAACTATCTATGTCCGAATATATTCTTCTCGGCGAGTACTTGGATATTTTCGGGAAATTTTTTTTTCCGATTAAAACTAAAATCTTTTTGCGTCGCGGCGGCGGCGTCCGATTTAGCGTCGCCTTGCAGGTCGTCTCCAGCGAATTGCCCATGTGAACAATATCGATCGTCAAAATTTCAAAATTCCAACGACCTTCTAAACGGCTTATTTTTTTGATTTTCCTCTGCCAAACTCGATTTTAGAAAATATATTATTCATATACGCGTATATAAAATACCCTTTCATACGAGCGCCGGTGGCGTGATGCTTAGGTATTCGTCTTCGAATCCGATGGTACTAGGTTCAAACCCCTTCTACGACGTATCTGTTTTTTTTTTTAATTTTGTTTATAGAGGAATATAGTTAAAATTTATTTTTCATTTACGACAAGGAACAAAAAATAAAAAAATAGGAGTTACTGCGAAAATATTCTATTTTTAATTAAATGTATAATTAAATAATATTTCATTATTTTTTTTACTTTAACCTACACATGCTCACAGAGGTAAGGGAGTCTTCTTTGATACCATCTTTTTATTTCCACAAATATATATTTACGAAAACAATAATGTACAAACAAGAAATGAAATAATAAATTATTACGACGATTTCCAAAATTTCAATGTTCCAACGCCTTTCTAAACCGCTTATTATTTTTTGATAATTCTCATCGTTACTTATACTAAAATCGTATATAGTTCAGTGTATTATCGAGATTATACTATATATATATCTACATATTTTCGAAAGAGTCAAAAAGTCTTTTTTGCATACATTTTTTTTTATTTCTCTCCAGCGCGTCTTTAAGGGGGTCAATTTTTTTTCTCCGCTCTCCAATGTACAGGGGAAATTGAATGTCAATATTTTAGGGAACGATTTTTTAGTCTATTTTAAAAACAAAACTTCATATGAACGTGTGACCTAAACGTCTGTCAAAGTAGGTAGCTGAAATTCCGTACGAACGCCACTGGTGGAATTAAAAAAAAATGTGGAACACTCAATAATGCCTCTTGATACATACATAGTTTTACAGGAATTAATGTAAAACTATTTATTTTCGAAAACTTTATCACCCTGTATCTCAAAAGTTAAGACCTTTAGGTCATATGTTCATATGAAGTTTTCTTTTTAACATGACGAGTAGTATACGGTCCCGCGACGTTCAAAAAAAAATCGTTCCCTGAAATATGGACATTCATTTTGGAAAGTGCCTGTATAGCGGGTTTTATTCAATCAAGACAGCCATATTCCGCTCTTTTACTTATAATAATTGGTGATTGTAGAGGTAAACGGGGCTCCCTCCTGGGACCTTACGGAAGGACTAAACTCGAAAAGGGGTGTGTCAAAAGACGCCTGAAGGATTTTTCTGTGCCTTAGGCTAGGTTTCCTTGCGATTAGATGCTAAATTTTCCCGATGTTTTCAGATTAGTCGGAAATTCGCGTTTATCTCCCGAACGGTTGACGCTACGCCAAAACTATCTATGTCCGAATATATTCTTCTCGGCGAGTACTTGGATATTTTCGGGAAATTTTTTTTTCCGATTAAAACTAAAATCTTTTTGCGTCGCGGCGGCGGCGTCCGATTTAGCGTCGCCTTGCAGGTCGTCTCCAGCGAATTGCCCATGTGAACAATATCGATCGTCAAAATTTCAAAATTCCAACGACCTTCTAAACGGCTTATTTTTTTGATTTTCCTCTGCCAAACTCGATTTTAGAAAATATATTATTCATATACGCGTATATAAAATACCCTTTCATACGAGCGCCGGTGGCGTGATGCTTAGGTATTCGTCTTCGAATCCGATGGTACTAGGTTCAAACCCCTTCTACGACGTATCTGTTTTTTTTTTAATTTTGTTTATAGAGGAATATAGTTAAAATTTATTTTTCATTTACGACAAGGAACAAAAAATAAAAAAATAGGAGTTACTGCGAAAATATTCTATTTTTAATTAAATGTATAATTAAATAATATTTCATTATTTTTTTTACTTTAACCTACACATGTTCACAGAGGTAAGGGAGTCTTCTTTGATACCATCTTTTTTATTTCCACAAATATATATTTACGAAAACAATAATGTACAAACAAGAAATGAAATAATAAATTATTACGACGATTTCCAAAATTTCAATGTTCCAACGCCTTTCTAAACCGCTTATTATTTTTTGATAATTCTCATCGTTACTTATACTAAAATCGTATATAGTTCAGTGTATTATCGAGATTATACTATATATATATCTACATATTTTCGAAAGAGTCAAAAAGTCTTTTTGCATACATTTTTTTATTTCTCTCCAGCGCGTCTTTAAGGGGGTCAATTTTTTTTCTCCGCTCTCCAATGTACAGGGAAATTGAATGTCAATATTTTAGGGAACGATTTTTTAGTCTATTTTAAAAACAAAACTTCATATGAACGTGTGACCTAAACGTCTGTCAAAGTAGGTAGCTGAAATTCCGTACGAACGCCACTGGTGGAATTAAAAAAAAATGTGGAACACTCAATAATGCCTCTTGATACATACATAGTTTTACAGGAATTAATGTAAAACTATTTATTTTCGAAAATTTTATCACCCTGTATCTCAAAAGTTAAGACCTTTAGGTCATATGTTCATATGAAGTTTTCTTTTTAACATGACGAGTAGTATACGGTCCCGCGACGTTCAGCAAAAAAATCGTTCCCTGAAATATGGACATTCATTTTGGAAAGTGCCTGTATAGCGGGTTTTATTCAATCAAGACAGCCATATTCCGCTCTTTTACTTATAATAATTGGTGATTGTAGAGGTAAACGGGGCTCCCTCCTGGGACCTTACGGAAGGACTAAACTCGAAAAGGGGTGTGTCAAAAGACGCCTGAAGGATTTTTCTGTGCCTTAGGCTAGGTTTCCTTGCGATTAGATGCTAAATTTTCCCGATGTTTTCAGATTAGTCGGAAATTCGCGTTTATCTCCCGAACGGTTGACGCTACGCCAAAACTATCTATGTCCGAATATATTCTTCTCGGCGAGTACTTGGATATTTTCGGGAAATTTTTTTTTTCCGATTAAAACTAAAATCTTTTTGCGTCGCGGCGGCGGCGTCCGATTTAGCGTCGCCTTGCAGGTCGTCTCCAGCGAATTGCCCATGTGAACAATATCGATCGTCAAAATTTCAAAATTCCAACGACCTTCTAAACGGCTTATTTTTTTGATTTTCCTCTGCCAAACTCGATTTTAGAAAATATATTATTCATATACGCGTATATAAAATACCCTTTCATACGAGCGCCGGTGGCGTGATGTTAGGTATTCGTCTTCGAATCCGATGGTACTAGGTTCAAACCCCTTCTACGACGTATCTGTTTTTTTTTAATTTTGTTTATAGAGGAATATAGTTAAAATTTATTTTTCATTTACGACAAGGAACAAAAAATAAAAAAATAGGAGTTACTGCGAAAATATTCTATTTTTAATTAAATGTATAATTAAATAATATTTCATTATTTTTTTTACTTTAACCTACACATGCTCACAGAGGTAAGGGAGTCTTCTTTGATACCATCTTTTTATTTCCACAAATATATATTTACGAAAACAATAATGTACAAACAAGAAATGAAATAATAAATTATTACGACGATTTCCAAAATTTCAATGTTCCAACGCCTTTCTAAACCGCTTATTATTTTTTGATAATTCTCATCGTTACTTATACTAAAATCGTATATAGTTCAGTGTATTATCGAGATTATACTATATATATATCTACATATTTTCGAAAGAGTCAAAAAGTCTTTTTTGCATACATTTTTTTATTTCTCTCCAGCGCGTCTTTAAGGGGGTCAATTTTTTTTTCTCCGCTCTCCAATGTACAGGGGAAATTGAATGTCAATATTTTAGGGAACGATTTTTTAGTCTATTTTAAAAACAAAACTTCATATGAACGTGTGACCTAAACGTCTGTCAAAGTAGGTAGCTGAAATTCCGTACGAACGCCACTGGTGGAATTAAAAAAAATGTGGAACACTCAATAATGCCTCTTGATACATACATAGTTTTACAGGAATTAATGTAAAACTATTTATTTTCGAAAACTTTATCACCCTGTATCTCAAAAGTTAAGACCTTTAGGTCATATGTTCATATGAAGTTTTCTTTTTAACATGACGAGTAGTATACGGTCCCGCGACGTTCAGCAAAAAAATCGTTCCCTGAAATATGGACATTCATTTTGGAAAGTGCCTGTATAGCGGGTTTTATTCAATCAAGACAGCCATATTCCGCTCTTTTACTTATAATAATTGGTGATTGTAGAGGTAAACGGGGCTCCCTCCTGGGACCTTACGGAAGGACTAAACTCGAAAAGGGGTGTGTCAAAAGACGCCTGAAGGATTTTTCTGTGCCTTAGGCTAGGTTTCCTTGCGATTAGATGCTAAATTTTCCCGATGTTTTCAGATTAGTCGGAAATTCGCGTTTATCTCCCGAACGGTTGACGCTACGCCAAAACTATCTATGTCCGAATATATTCTTCTCGGCGAGTACTTGGATATTTTCGGGAAATTTTTTTTTTCCGATTAAAACTAAAATCTCTTTTGCGTCGCGGCGGCGGCGTCCGATTTAGCGTCGCCTTGCAGGTCGTCTCCAGCGAATTGCCCATGTGAACAATATCGATCGTCAAAATTTCAAAATTCCAACGACCTTCTAAACGGCTTATTTTTTTGATTTTCCTCTGCCAAACTCGATTTTAGAAAATATATTATTCATATACGCGTATATAAAATACCCTTTCATACGAGCGCCGGTGGCGTGATGCTTAGGTATTCGTCTTCGAATCCGATGGTACTAGGTTCAAACCCCTTCTACGACGTATCTGTTTTTTTTTTTAATTTTGTTTATAGAGGAATATAGTTAAAATTTATTTTTCATTTACGACAAGGAACAAAAAATAAAAAAATAGGAGTTACTGCGAAAATATTCTATTTTTAATTAAATGTATAATTAAATAATATTTCATTATTTTTTTTACTTTAACCTACACATGCTCACAGAGGTAAGGGAGTCTTCTTTGATACCATCTTTTTATTTCCACAAATATATATTTACGAAAACAATAATGTACAAACAAGAAATGAAATAATAAATTATTACGACGATTTCCAAAATTTCAATGTTCCAACGCCTTTCTAAACCGCTTATTATTTTTTGATAATTCTCATCGTTACTTATACTAAAATCGTATATAGTTCAGTGTATTATCGAGATTATACTATATATATATCTACATATTTTCGAAAGAGTCAAAAAGTCTTTTTTGCATACATTTTTTTATTTCTCTCCAGCGCGTCTTTAAGGGGGTCAATTTTTTTTTCTCCGCTCTCCAATGTACAGGGGAAATTGAATGTCAATATTTTAGGGAACGATTTTTTAGTCTATTTTAAAAACAAAAACTTCATATGAACGTGTGACCTAAACGTCTGTCAAAGTAGGTAGCTGAAATTCCGTACGAACGCCACTGGTGGAATTAAAAAAAAATGTGGAACACTCAATAATGCCTCTTGATACATACATAGTTTTACAGGAATTAATGTAAAACTATTTATTTTCGAAAACTTTATCACCCTGTATCTCAAAAGTTAAGACCTTTAGGTCATATGTTCATATGAAGTTTTCTCTTTAACATGACGAGTAGTATACGGTCCCGCGACGTTCAGCAAAAAAATCGTTCCCTGAAATATGGACATTCATTTTGGAAAGTGCCTGTATAGCGGGTTTTATTCAATCAAGACAGCCATATTCCGCTCTTTTACTTATAATAATTGGTGATTGTAGAGGTAAACGGGGCTCCCTCCTGGGACCTTACGGAAGGACTAAACTCGAAAAGGGGTGTGTCAAAAGACGCCTGAAGGATTTTTCTGTGCCTTAGGCTAGGTTTCCTTGCGATTAGATGCTAAATTTTCCCGATGTTTTCAGATTAGTCGGAAATTCGCGTTTATCTCCCGAACGGTTGACGCTACGCCAAAACTATCTATGTCCGAATATATTCTTCTCGGCGAGTACTTGGATATTTTCGGGAAATTTTTTTTCCGATTAAAACTAAAATCTTTTTGCGTCGCGGCGGCGGCGTCCGATTTAGCGTCGCCTTGCAGGTCGTCTCCAGCGAATTGCCCATGTGAACAATATCGATCGTCAAAATTTCAAAATTCCAACGACCTTCTAAACGGCTTATTTTTTTGATTTTCCTCTGCCAAACTCGATTTTAGAAAATATATTATTCATATACGCGTATATAAAATACCCTTTCATACGAGCGCCGGTGGCGTGATGTTAGGTATTCGTCTTCGAATCCGATGGTACTAGGTTCAAACCCCCTTCTACGACGTATCTGTTTTTTTTTAATTTTGTTTATAGAGGAATATAGTTAAAATTTATTTTTCATTTACGACAAGGAACAAAAAATAAAAAAATAGGAGTTACTGCGAAAATATTCTATTTTTAATTAAATGTATAATTAAATAATATTTCATTATTTTTTTTACTTTAACCTACACATGCTCACAGAGGTAAGGGAGTCTTCTTTGATACCATCTTTTTATTTCCACAAATATATATTTACGAAAACAATAATGTACAAACAAGAAATGAAATAATAAATTATTACGACGATTTCCAAAATTTCAATGTTCCAACGCCTTTCTAAACCGCTTATTATTTTTTGATAATTCTCATCGTTACTTATACTAAAATCGTATATAGTTCAGTGTATTATCGAGATTATACTATATATATATCTACATTAGGTCATATGTTCATATGAAGTTCTCTTTTTATCATGACGAGTAGTATGCGATTCCGCTACGTCAGCAAAAAAAAAATCGTTCCCTGAAATATGGACATTCATTTTGGAAAGAGCCTGTATAGCGGGTTTTATTAAATCAAGACGGCCATATTCCGCTCTTTTACTTATAATAATTGGTGATTGTAGAGGTAAACGGGGCTCCCTCCTGGGACCTTACGGAAGGACTAAACTCGAAAAGGGGTGTGTCAAAAGACGCCTGAAGGATTTTTCTGTGCCTTAGGCTAGGTTTCCTTGCGATTAGATGCTAAATTTTCCCGATGTTTTCAGATTAGTCGGAAATTCGCGTTTATCTCCCGAACGGTTGACGCTACGCCAAAACTATCTATGTCCGAATATATTCTTCTCGGCGAGTACTTGGATATTTTCGGGAAATTTTTTTTTCCGATTAAAACTAAAATCTTTTTGCGTCGGCGGCGGCGTCCGATTTAGCGTCGCCTTGCAGGTCGTCTCCAGCGAATTGCCCATGTGAACAATATCGATCGTCAAAATTTCAAAATTCCAACGCCCTTCTAAACGGCTTATTTTTTGATTTTCCTCTGCCAAACTCAATTTTAGAAAATATATTATTCATATACGCGTATATAAAATACCCTTTCATACGAGCGCCGGTGGCGTGATGCTTTTAGGTATTCGTCTTCGAATCGGATGGTACTAGGTTCAAACCCCCTTCTACGACGTATCTGTTTTTTTTTTTTAATTTTGTTTATAGAGGAATATAGTTAAAATTTATTTTTCATTTACGACAAGGAACAAAAAATAAAAAAATAGGAGTTACTGCGAAAATATTCTATTTTTAATTAAATGTATAATTAAATAATATTTCATTATTTTTTTTACTTTAACCTACACATGCTCACAGAGGTAAGGGAGTCTTCTTTGATACCATCTTTTTATTTCCACAAATATATATTTACGAAAACAATAATGTACAAACAAGAAATGAAATAATAAATTATTACGACGATTTCCAAAATTTCAATGTTCCAACGCCTTTCTAAACCGCTTATTATTTTTTGATAATTCTCATCGTTACTTATACTAAAATCGTATATAGTTCAGTGTATTATCGAGATTATACTATATATATATCTACATTAGGTCATATGTTCATATGAAGTTTTCTTTTTATCATGACGAGTAGTATGCGATCCCGCTACGTCAGCAAAAAAAAAATCGTTCCCTGAAATATGGACATTCATTTTGGAAAGAGCCTGTATAGCGGGTTTTATTAAATCAAGACGGCCATACTCCGCTCTTTTACTTATAATAATTGGTGATTGTAGAGGTAAACGGGGCTCCCTCCTGGGACCTTACGGAAGGACTAAACTCGAAAAGGGGCGTGTCAAAAGACGCCTGAAGGATTTTTCTGTGCCTTAGGCTAGGTTTCCTTGCGATTAGATGCTAAATTTTCCCGATGTTTTCAGATTAGTCGGAAATTCGCGTTTATCTCCCGAACGGTTGACGCTACGCCAAAACTATCTATGTCCGAATATATTCTTCTCGGCGAGTACTTGGATATTTTCGGGAAATTTTTTTTTCCGATTAAAACTAAAATCTTTTGCGTCGCGGCGGCGGCGTCCGATTTAGCGTCGCCTTGCAGGTCATCTCCAGCGAATTGCCCATGTGAACAATATCGATCGTCAAAATTTCAAAATTCCAACGCCCTTCTAAACGGCTTATTTTTTGATTTTCCTCTGCCAAACTCGATTTTAGAAAATATATTATTCATATACGCGTATATAAGATACCCTTTTCATACGAGTGCCGGTGGCGTGATGCTTAGGTATTCGTCTTCGAATCGGATGGTACTAGGTTCAAACCCCTTCTACGACGTATCTGTTTTTTTTTTATTTTGTTTATAGAGGAATATAGTTAAAATTTATTTTTCATTTACGACAAGGAACAAAAATAAAAAAATAGGAGTTACTGCGAAAATATTCTATTTTTAATTAAATGTATAATTAAATAATATTTCATTATTTTTTTTACTTTAACCTACACATGCTCACAGAGGTAAGGGAGTCTTCTTTGATACCATCTTTTTTATTTCCACAAATATATATTTACGAAAACAATAATGTACAAACAAGAAATGAAATAATAAATTATTACGACGATTTCCAAAATTTCAATGTTCCAACGCCTTTCTAAACCGCTTATTATTTTTTGATAATTCTCATCGTTACTTATACTAAAATCGTATATAGTTCAGTGTATTATCGAGATTATACTATATATATATCTACATTAGGTCATATGTTCATATGAAGTTTTCTTTTTATCATGACGAGTAGTATGCGATCCCGCTACGTCAGCAAAAAAAAATCGTTCCCTGAAATATGGACATTCATTTTGGAAAGAGCCTGTATACGGGTTTTATTAAATCAAGACGGCCATACTCCGCTCTTTTACTTATAATAATTGGTGATTGTAGAGGTAAACGGGGCTCCCTCCTGGGACCTTACGGAAGGACTAAACTCGAAAAGGGGGTGTCAAAAGACGCCTGAAGGATTTTTCTGTGCCTTAGGCTAGGTTTCCTTGCGATTAGATGCTAAATTTTCCCGATGTTTTCAGATTAGTCGGAAATTCGCGTTTATCTCCCGAACGGTTGACGCTACGCCAAAACTATCTATGTTTGAATATATTCTTCTCGGCGAGTACTTGGATATTTTCGGGAAATTTTTTTTTTACGATTAAAACTAAAATCTTTTGCGTCGCGGCGGCGGCGTCCGATTTAGCGTCGCCTTGCAGGTCGTTCCAGCGAATTGCC